>CM076582.1:483048127-483370627 GCA_034641835.2 Pinus albicaulis
TGTTAATGCGAAGGCTTATAATATAAAATTTTAAAACCTTCATTGTCTGATCAATTATATAAAAATTTAACAAAATATGGCAACTTTTGGGGGTAAAAATTTGCCTGTTTGGCACCACACCTTTTCATGCTATTCTACACACAAATATATTTCCAGTAGTGTAAGAAGCGTGTCAATCGGCGTTTGTATGCAAAATTTACGCCGCTCAGAAGTTGAACTTCATGTTTTGACACCTATAAATAAGGAGTATGCCACGTCAATCCCCATTATTCATGGAAAAGGGGCTAGACACATGTTTTCAATGTAAAAGACTCTAGAAAATTATATATTATAACTTTAGTTAAGAGTTTATGTAATCAAACTTAACCACTAGTAAGCTATCGAGATGTGTTATAATCCAGCCACTAGGAGGAAGAGGCATTCCATTCTTTTGAGATAATTTATTTCCATAGTTGAGAAAAGATAGCTGAGAGGGATAGGAGGCAGAGAAACAAGGAGGATTTTTGCATTGTAGCAAGCCACGGGCCACATGCCTTACTTCTTTGTACCTGCATCCATATTTCCAGACAGAGAAAGAGAGCGAAGCAACCTCACCTTCCAACTGAGTTTTCTCCTGAAAAGATTTCCTAGAGCATATTTTGTGTCTTGTGTGTGTGTGTGTGAGCTTATTTTTTCATTCTCTGAATTTATACATAATTTCTATTCACACTCATACACTAATTACAGTTAAATCTACATATCTTAAAGTTTAATAAAATTGTAATAGTGTACAATCTCATATTTTTAATATGATATTATCAGATCTGGTGTGACGAATTGTCTAGTGGAATATCCATGAAAATTTATGGATCATTTAGTATCAGAGAAAGTTTCTTTAGGAATTTTTTGGAGTTTGTAGAGGATTTTTTGATCAGTGGTTGTCATTGATGTCAATCCAAGTAGCACCGGGGGCTACCCCCATATTACCTGGGAATTTTGACTTGACAACTTACTCTATTCTGAGTCAAGGATATTTTGGATGGTTTCTACTTTTTGATATGTTTCTGTTGATATATGGCATGCCACGTAATTATTCATGGTTTGAGAGATATTCTTGTTTGAATTTAGTAACCCTAGTTAGTGGGTTAAAACCCCATGGTGTTGTGACATGACACTAATCATTGGTTGTGGTAATTGAATAATCAATAATTAGTAGTATTTTAAGCTCATAAAATCCCTCCAATGTTCACTTGCTAAAGACCCTCTCAACCTAATAATTTATATAAATTGTGACTCTCATATCCTCCTCATGTAAGGATTTCACTACTTAAAATAGTTCATTGTGGAATTTTCGCTATAATTTTTTTTCTACGAAGCTTCAGATGCTGAAAAAAAAACCCAATTGAGAAAAAATCATGATGATGCTCGTGTTCTAATTTTAGATATTGGTTCACTATTTTTTCAGAGATATGATCTGAGGAATTTATGATTTTTTCAGGATCTCGAATTTCATGTCAAACAGGTGACCTTGGGAAAATCGTCATAAATTTCTCTCCGAGCATTGGATTCAAATTTCATCAAAATTGATAGAAATAGAATGGGTTGTAGTTTGTTGGATATCATTTTCAGGATAACTGGTTGAAACAATGACATGTGGCACTTCGTACAAGTTCGCTCTACTGAAATAGTCTATAATCAGGCCATCGTAGGATATTGGTCATAACTATTTCTTGAAGAACCCAATATTGATCATACCTACGGGGTTGGAAAGGGGACTTAGAGGACTACCATAGGACGCAATTTCAGACCATGGAGATCTGAAATTACATAGATACAATAGATTCAATATCAAGCTTCTAGAAGGCAAGAAAAAATATGCATTCAAGGATCACTGCAGTAAGGACAACACATCAACAGTCAAGGGTAATTCTACTACAACAAGGTATGTATGATTAGTGCTTCAAATCTATTTTGAATATAATTTATGACATGTGTTTTTGGAGGATAGTGTAAATATTTTTTATGTATGTTTGATTGGGTTTTGTTCATAAATGTTGAACATATTTACATTTGAATTTTGAATATTTCTCTGACATATGGTTTGCAGGACAGTGTAAGTATTTTGTTTGTATATTGGTTTGGATATTTTTCATTAATGCATGTGTAGGAAGGAGGACACAATAGGACAACTCAAACACATACTATAAGTACAATGCAATGCGAAAGTACCATTACTTGAAGCAATCACAACAATACCTCAACAACTGCTAGTGTTCAAAGAAGCAGTGTCAAGTCAAGTATCAGGTCGTGTCAAAAGTCAGTATTGTAAAAATCATCCTTGTAAAATTGTAAAAGATTCATTATTGTAAAAGATTCAATCAACCTATATTTGGAGAGGAATTGTTGGGAGGTATAAGTGTCATTGTTGAATAATGTTATGGTTGGGTTACAATTCATGTTATTGGGTGATTGTTCTAGTTCAAGAAAATCATTGTGAATCATATTGTATCATCGATCATTGTCCCTGGTACGAGATTCCACACTCTTGTCTTATTTATGATCATTAAAGGGTGGCAGGGATGTGCTAGGTTGGTGCATGAAGTCACCTACAAGTTGGAGCATGTAAACAGTTCAAGGTGGTAGGTCGGTCTAGGATGCCGGGGCATCCATTAAATTTACTACTGAAGAAACTAGGGCGATGGGGCGTCCTTCCAGTGGGAGCTAGAGAAGAATGCTTTTCTATAATTCTATTAATTTTGTACCTTTCATTCTATAATGTTGGGTGTCTCTCCAATGAACCTGTGTTGGAACAGGGTCTCCTACAAGCTGCGAAATGGGTCCCTTTTGTACATTTTTTATTATATTTAGTCTAACGCAGGGGTTTTGAGGTGGTTCAAAGCCCCTAATGCATTGTAAAGGGGTCAAGGGTAGACCAAGAATCCGCAAACCATGGTTTGTGGACCATTGGATGCGTAGGCTAAAATAGTATAAGTAGTTGAACCTTTTTGAGTTGTAAGACAGATTTGGAAATAGAGATTGATGCTAAGTGCGAAATGATAGATTTGGTTAGGGTTGTTGGCAAGGAATCCTGATGTTGTGTGCATGGAGATTCTCTATCTTTCTATGTGTGGACCCTGTTGTTGTGTGCGCAGGTTGGGTTTTGGGGTATTGTAAGTAGAACCGAAGGATTAATGAATGTGGAAGTATTGTTGAATATCTGAATCTATTGAAATTACTGTGATGTGAATCTGTGATTTTCGGTTAATTAATATATATACTGCTGTGTTATTGATTTAAGTTGCGAACATACTTGTGTCTCTTGTTTATGCTGTGATCTGGGTCTGTTCTGTTGTACTTCATATAATAATATCTGGAATATCTGTGTTATCATTATATGAGTTCATGATCTGTTGATTATTGTGAATATCATTGCTGTTGCACACGTGGATGCGAAGGGAATCTATAGATCTAGGCTCCGTGATATAAGATCCGGTCACTATAAGGCTGAACACAACTCTGCTTGACTTACCTACCCTCTCCCAGGGTGCGGAAACCTAGTTCCAGCACCCACCCATACTACTTCGGGTGAGACTTTGGCCTGTGCAAGCAGGTCACTGCTGAAAGGGCCAGTAGTATAGGGGTTTTTTGGCAAACCTTGAACCTTCGAACCTAGGTCAGGACCCCTCAGGCCAGCAAATGGTTCTGTTGTCGGGACTATCGAACCAACCAAGAATGAGATAGTCCGATAAGGAAAGAAACTGCATAGAGTCCTCCCGGCACACCACTTTCAAACCAGCATAGGAGTAAGAATTCACCTACACCTCCGCCACCGCTGGAAGATGACATGGCTGTGCACATGAAGTTTCTGACCTTTAAGGGTGTGGGGGATGAAGACATGGATCAATTTTGGTTTGTCACAGGATCAGAATGGACTGCGCAGAACGTAGCTACTGATGCGGTGAAGCAGGCACATCTATCCCTTTCCTTTGAAGGGAGAGCTTTGGACTGGTACATGGAATACATTGGCCAGCATGTGAACACGACCATTGAGGAGATTAAGAACTCTCTGAAGCAAAAATTCAAGAAGCCTAAGTCCTACTCTCAAATAGTGGTTGATCTAAAATATTTCAAGGAAGGGCCTTCTGAGTTTGTGTGGGAGGCCGATCAATGACTGAAGAAGGTGTTCAGGGAAGGAGGATTTCAATATGATGATAGATAGCATACTGAATGGTTCATTGGTATGTTTTTGCCTCATATGTGCGTACCTATGGGTCATCAAATGTTTGAATCACAAGAGAAATCCTTGGAGGGTGCCATGAAGTTAGAAGTCGCACCTCGAGACAAGACCCAGCTGGGTGTCCAACAGATCCAAGGGCAGCTAGAAGCAATGCACGTGGAGATCCAAAACCTGTGAAAAGAGCGAGGAGCAGAGGCTAGCCCTGAAATGTGGTGCATACAATGCAGGGTGAATGGTCACACCAAGGATAACTATCCTCTATTAGAAGACTATAGGTAGGCTGAGGGACCTCGCCTGTTGCACCCAAGAGAAGTTACAGGGCCAAGTGGGCCAGCATTATGGTGCGATGATTGTTGCATTGCAGGGTTGCACAACAAAAACCACTGCCCCCACCTTGCTGCGTATGTCCTAGAGGTAAAACAACAATGGTGTAGGTTCTGTAGATCAGTAGGACATGATGAACATAAATTCCGGACATATGATTTGATGATCGATTGTGAAAAATTATATAGGGTATAATCAAACCCTGCGTCGCCAAGGTCCCCCGCAGGCATAAATGGCTCCCCAGCTAGGGGCAGGGGGGAGGCTGAGGCAGAAGCACAGGTTAGGGACGAGGGCAACTAATATGTTATAACTGCAGATAAGTCGGTCACTTTGCGAGAGACTGCCCAAATCCTACGAGGTAGTCCTGTTAGTACTACAGACAGATGGATCATGCGGTTGAAGACTGTCCAATCTTGATAGCAAGAATGCAGGAGAAGAAGTCAACACCCACGCAGAATGTGCATAGGGTTAAGGCTGATCTGCGAGGTAAATATCCAAGTTTAAATGTCATAACACACAGTGGAATGGCCACCGGAGGACCTAGGGAGAAGGTTGCAACTGAATCTCTGATCCGACAGGTTGTTACCAAACCAGAGGGTTTGGACCTAAGCAAGGAAAAAGAAACATTTATCGCAGCTTGCAAAGAATTTTCTAAGGCAGAGGCATCTACCTCTCAGACACCTGTGAACTTTAAGGCAGATAAGGAGGTCAAAACCTTTTTACAGGCACGTATAAAATTGCTGCGCAACCCAGCGACTATAGAGAATCTTCAGGCATTGATATATAGCTTCGCAGCACGACCTAGCCTACCTCTCAAAATCAAGGATGTGCACAAAATGTACAGATATAGGGAATGCATTGGAAGGGAGATGTGGTTAACTACGCAGATCGGTGATTATGAGATGGATCAGGTTCTTTTGGACCTAGGGTCATATGCGAATGTATTACCTAAACAGGCTTGGAAACGAATGGGATAACCTATGTTGGAATGGTCCATTATCTAGCTGTGCATGGCTAATCAGCAAAATATTATACCCTTGGGAAGACTATCAAAAATCGTGGTGGATATCGTAGGAGTAAAGGCCCAGGTGAACTTTGAGGTAATTGAGATCGTAGAAGATGCGGACCCTTATCTTGTGCTCTTAGGCTTGGATTGGGCTATCGATATTGGAGGAATTATTAACTTGAAAAAGAGAAGCATGGTGTTTGAGAATAACGATGCAAGGGTAATAGTGTCATTAGATCCTGCACAAGGTGAACGATAGACTGAGTCGGTGCATGAAAAAGAGGGTGTGGATCATATTTATAAGGCACAGGACGAGGATGGGATCAACCCCATGGATGACAGTGTACTCTGCTAGGAAAAAGACAGTGATTTTTTCTCTGAATCCAATGGGGAGATGGAGAACTGGAAAAATCGGTTACATGATTTTTTTGCACTGCGCTGCCTTCGGGTCATGAGGGACTTCCATTGCATTTCTGCAGAGGTGAAAGACCTACCCTAGTTTGATGGTTCTGGTAATATCAAAGAGTTTTTACAAGCATTCGAAGCTAAGGTTCCAAGAGGATGAAGGTTGGGGGCCTTTAATCTCACCATGCGTAAGACACCTGCATAGTGGTGGGACACACACAAGGAAGCATTCCAGTACTGGGAAAAGTGTCAGGATATGATGGTCCTACAATTCGAACAATCCGATCACATGCGCATCCAGACATACATCGGCCCCAAAGACTCGCGCAAGTATCTTCTCGCATGGATGGATAAATGGTGTGACAAGACTTCAGAAGAATGGGCTCATCTATTTATTCATGCCTTGGGACCACTTCCCACTACGTGGTATTTAGATGCGAAGCTACACCAGCATACCCACCACTGGGGGATATTGAAGAGCCCACTATAGCATGGGATGAATTGACACTATAGCAAGGGGTTAATTGCCCCTGTATGACGCACTTGAAGGGCCCACATGGGAAACACAGGTAGCAGGCATGGTCAACTACCATTGTCTAGTCCCTAAAGCAGGCAAGAATGATCCACAAGCTGCTTCTGAGTCAGAGTTGGACAAGATGCACATAGCTACCAGAAAACTCAAGCTGCGAACAGGTAGCATTATGAAACACCCTATGTTGACTAAGAGTGGGGATGCGGATACAGGAGATGAAGTTATCATGACTCCTAAAATGAGGGAAAAACTACGGTCAGTCCTCGGCCATGCGGGGTACTACAGGGAGTTAGTTCGAAAATATGCACTAATCGCAACACTTAGGCAGAACTTGCTTGTAAAATTTGTCTAGTTCTATTGGGATGATGCATGTCAGGCGATCATGTCTCAGGTTTTGAAGCACTTAGGGAACAAGCTTGTGTTCGGGGAGGATGCGGCACAGGCAGCGCAAGTTTTAAACCTAAGTATAGTAGAGGTGCAAAAACTAGTCGTTGGTACAATAACGTTTGGTAAAAAAGCTGAAGTTACCGTTAAAAGGAGCGGGCCACTGGCATTTAATGGGGCGAATCTTGGGGATTTTTTATTGTTTACCTGTTGGGAAGTTCCAGGTAAATTATACCCTACCGTTGGATGACTGCAGGCACTATAAAAAGGGCACAATAGCTCAGACAAGGGTTCCATATTACTAGCATAGATTGCACTTATCATTTTTACCTCGAACGAATTCAAGCTGTAAAAATTTTCGGGTTTTCACTGTCCCTTTCATGTATGATCAACCCCCTCCATCTGACAGTAGCCACCTAGAGTGGGGATTCATTTTCCACGCTAGGATGACAGCCACGAACCCTTCTGAACCTTCAACACCAGAAGTTGAGGAGGTAATGGAGATTGGGTCTGAGGAGGAAGAAGTGCTTTCTATACCGATCACAAGGAAGGGGAAAGAGAAAGCAGAGGGCTCAAGAAAGCCACCAAAAGCTATGAAATGGGCTACGGGGAAGCCCAAGACTTCCCCAAGGCATGCCAAGTCTCCGCGCACAACACCTCAGGCTCAAGATGTGCAGGAGGAAGCCCTATCTGCCAATATGATCAATTGGTTACCTCCCTTCGTCTGACCACGCAGGCCCTCAACGCGCACGCCAAAAAACTTGGATGGCTTGATCACATATCTTCAAATGCCGCTAATCTCGAGAGAAGTTCCTGTCCTTAGTGATTTGTGTGGAAGGCTCCATGAGGTCAAATTTGATGATCATGACTTGGCGAATTATGAAGCCTTCCCTGAGTTGGCCCCCGCATTGTACTTCAACACAGTTTATGAGGATGATGGGGTCATAGTTATTCCTCAACGATGGGTCTCTGGTTTGGCTGGATCCAGACTCTTCAACCTACTGCGGATGCCCCATTTTGGCCATTGCAACATCACAGGTTGACTAGCTCGACAATTTCTTGCCTTAATTCATGATGGTTGCTTATGGATTCGGGACAGAATCCCCATTGACGCTACGTTGATCCATAGAATTACGGGCCTTCCCATGAAAGGGCCACAGCCCGTAGAGCGGGTGGGCAAGAAATACGAAGGAGACACAATGGAATATGTGCACAAAAAGTACCATGTGGAGTGAAATTCTCGCGGATTCGTCATCAAATCCATCAATGATCCTACTACGAAGATGGGTACTATAATGCTAGCATGCAAGCTAATGCGAAAGTGCCAGGTCACAACTGTCCCTGCTTATTTCATTCAGTTAGCAAGTCAGTGTGCGAAGGGGGTCTGAATCAATTGGGCCTAATACTTATGCGATGAGGTCTTGACCAACGTCTGGGAGTCGCAGGAGCAAGGAAAAGCCTTCTGCTATGCCTGGCTATTGTTCCTTATAGCCCTAGTCACCTGGGAGGCCCCTGTGGAGTCGATCCTTCCTGAGCTTTCCCTAGACATGTGTGAAGGGGCTTGGTATGCCCATCTGTGGGATTTTAGGGATGCGCAGCACATAGAGGATAACCAAGTCTTTTGGTTCCTCTTCCAGAGTAGCCTGACAGCGGCCATCAACTATCAACCCTAGTTGTCCCCAACGGTATATGAGAAATACAAAATAATTGAAACATTCCATGTTACTATACACCATGTTTAGATCAGAGCCCACAAAGTTAAAACCTAGACCTTGCTCCCCTACATGGTGATAGACAAAGAGATTGACAATATCATTGCACACTGGCCCCCTGCCTGGAAGATATGCTTCAAAACCACCACCAAGGAGACCCGCAGGACCAAGCAAGAAAGGCTCAGATGTAGCCACAGAAAAGGGCATGCAGCGAAAGCTAACCACCACGAAGGACACCGAAGCTGAAAATCGGGTCGATTCGCAGCAGGAGTTGGGCATGGGGGGATTGGATATCGGAGGTACCACCTCCCCCCAGAGTGAAAAATGAATAGGTGGGCTTGTCAAAGGACCCCACAAGAAGTAGTGATCTTAGTGAGGGGAACGCGATGAAATAGTCATGTTGACTAAGGGAGACCTCAAACAAATTGCGGAGACGGTCACCCTAGCCACAGAGGAGAAATGGGTCGCCTTAGAAGCATGGCAGCAAGCTGTAGTCGATACACTCCAGGATGATATCCGCGCCCTGCAAACCAGTGTGATTTAGGTATGTACTCCATTGGCAACCAATAGTACAGAAGTAGTTACAGAGGAGAGCTATCTCTTCTCCCTCCCTGGCACCGCCCTTTTCGGAACGCAATCCCAAGCTGGTGTAGAAGTGCAGTTGAATTTAGCCAGGCTGTCCCATGAGGCATTGCGAGGTCTCCACACCGCCATGTTCTAAGAGGTTCACCACCGGGACCAACAGGTGCACCAACAACTTAGTACGGCTGAGCAGACCATTGCAACATAGAGTGCCGAAGTATCCCTCACTGTGGCATGGCAAGCAGAGCTTGAAACATTGATCCACCAGCTTTGCACGGAGGTTACAGAAGAGATCCTGTTGGATGGATAAATCGTTCTTGTATACAAGACAGATTTCCCTAGTATCCTATGATAACTAGCAACAAACAGACATATGTAAACTACTTTCTCTAGATTATATTTGATATAGAATTTTCTATAATGAAGGATTTAGGACTTACCTATAGTCCAGCGTTGATCGTAGTATTTTTTCCTATCGCTTTTAACACGTCTCCTTTCAGGATCTGCAATCAAAAACATGAAAGAATCAAAAGCACCTGCATAATATAGATTAATTCATAAACCAAAAACCTATCTTGATGATCAAGGAATTCAAGCAATAAGCCATTTAAATAAACAACTCAGTGAGAAAATAGGATCCATTTGTATTATCTTTAATGAAAAAATGAACCTTACAACCGCGTTCGCCTTGATGTCGTACAGGTCCTTATGGGGTCCGGAACAAGTCTTTCCTCTACTTTGACAAGCCTTTTCACTCTCTTGAATAACATAAACATGAGTGTGTAATCATTCCCATATGATAATTAGTTAAGAGAGTCTGAGTTTTTCCAGCAATTCTCCTAAAAAAATATCAAAGCCTAACTCCTCTTGAGGCTGAACTATGGCCTCAATTTATAGCAAAAGAGAAGAGGTTGCAGCTCCAAGTAAGAGGGGATAGAATCCTCTTTCAAGGGATTAAGTTCCACATACCAAGGGGTAGGCTCCTTTAATGGAGGGATGAATGTACATGAAAGGAGTGAACTTTCCACCAAATAATTGTTTCCAGAAGCTTCCAGATTCAACCAGCTGGGCTTCCAAATTTTACTTCCATCTTCATTTTACTTTTTACAGGAATTCGCACCTTTAATGAAGAAAAATTGTGGTTGGTTCTGCATGTTCTAGAGCAAACAGATGCGGCACTGCAGATAATACTAAGAGAGTGCGGTACAAGTATTTTATGACTTTTATAAGATTTTCTCTCAATTTCAAGGCTTGGTTTTAGGAACTTGATGTTTGTATACTTCTAAGGGAGTATTGTATGAGTAATGATGAACCCATACAGATAGTAAAACGTCATGGTGACAATTTTAGTGTAACAGATTGCCCCCTAAAGTGCGAAGTTTGAGACCATTCGAAGAGTGATGTGCTTTATCATTTCGAGGATTAGCTTGTGGACACCCCAGTTAGAATCTTGTAAAAACATTCAATGCAAAACATATATATATATATATATCATCGTTGAGGTAGGAATTCCCATACTCAGATCAAACACTAACTAAAACTTGTTCTGATGTAGAAATGATTTTACTATCACATCAATAATGTATACAAAGTATGGACACAGCCATATGTTATGAATAGTCTACTTCATATTGAATAATAAAACCCCTTGCAGCTTGGATAGTGGAAAATAGATCCAAGGTCTTGATTTCTGCTACCTGAACTAGTACGATTCTATCCATGCGATTGACTGTGTCGAAGTCGAACATGGTAGAAACCACTTGATTACCAGTCAATGATGTGAACTGTTAACAAGTGTGAGAGAAACCAACATTAATGACAATGGCCCTCAAAGTAATCAATACAATCCATGAAATGTGAATAAATGATCTGAAGTCTAACATTTCACAGAATCGTTCGATCGAAGGTCAATGATGCAGCCTATTGTCGAAGGCGAGAAACCTGCCACTAAGGCATGTAGATTCCAAGGTACTGAAGGATTCTAGATCAACTTCCTAGATGATGAGCTATCGTCGATAGAAAGTGATCCATCGTAGGAAATCCCATGACACGAAACCATTAGATCAAGTTTTGTAGAAATATTTTTGAAGGACTAACTCAGGGATGGTCAACGCGAATGGAGACATATGTTTGAAAATGAATGGTTTATTTGAATTTTCCTCTTGAACACATAACGACACTACAGATGGTTTGGTAACAATTTACCTAAAGCTAATACCCAGAAACCAGCTGAAGACTTTCAATATGGTTTGATTAAATGATAGGAAAAGTATTTTCCCAACCTAGGTAGAAGTGTGACAAAAAGTGTCGTGTTCAAGAGTGGTAAACTGCTTTTTAAACAAAGTGTGACAAATGGATTCGTTTTCTCTCTTTTTCCCCAAGCATTTCTAGCAAGTACCTCTTTATTTTTGACAAGCTTGAGGAGGTTAACATTTTCTTGTTATATAAGCTCATCCTTCGGATGAGTCCAACTTAGTTTAAAATTGAACCCTAAGAAGGAGTGGTTCGTTCCTATTTGTAATTGACAGGTCTTTTACTATTAAATTTTAACGAGTCCAATATAGGAGAAACTCAGTGTTTTTCAATTTTAGGGAATCAGAAGAAAAACTTAAGGAAACTCCTTGGGTGTACTTTTTTGTAAATTTAGTCCCTCAGGCCCAAAAAAGGATAAAAAAATATAGGAGAGAACTCTATTGACCATTATTAGTCAACGTATACCGTTGGGAATATTTCATTTCATTCAAAAGGTAAATCCCAACCGAAGGACGATCGTTCATTATCTTTTTTCATTTTTAGAGAGTCTAAAAAGGGCTTAAAAGAGAACTCTAGGGTTCTCTTTTTCATAATTTTTAAGAGTCCGAAAAGGTGATAAAAGTGTACTCAGTAGTTTCGCTTTTTTTGTAAGTTTTAACAAGTTCGAGAAAATGATAAAAATGTACTCATTCGCTTTTTCATAATTTTTACTGAGTTTGAAAAAAGTGATAAAAAATATACTCGTTTGTCAAAATGACCATTTCACCCAAAAAATCCTGTATTCTGCACAAAAACTCAAAAAATAAACATACCTGTTTATGATTAATAAAAATAATTTGGAAAATCACTTTTAAAAGTGAAAAATAAACAAAATAATATTTTATTTATTCAAAAAATCTTATAAAAAGGAGTTTTTCTAAATAATTTTTACCATTTGCTTTCAGAGTGAAAATTGAGAGCTTTTGGTAAAAAACGTCCAGGAGGAGATTGCGGAAGATTTTCTTGTCAGAATTGAAAACTGTCAGTTCCAGGTAATCCACATCATCCTTACCTTCATTTTTTTCCATTTAATTTCTCAATTTAGGGCTTAAATTGATTTTTAATGAGGAAAATAGGTTCAAAAATTCACTCACGGGGGTCCGCAGGGAAGACACATGAAACCTGTGGACCCCGAAAATTTTATAAAGGGAAAATTATTGTGGTCCCGCACCTTACGCATAAGACATGTGCGGATCCATGCACTGTTTTTATGTGAAAATTGCGGAGGTGCCATAAGAAAAATAAAAATGAACAAATCTCCCAATTTAAACCAAATTTTCCCATTCAAATTTTTTTTGACCTTTCAATTTGTCCATTGTAGGATATTTACAATGCTTGAGTGGAGAGAACATAAGCATGAAGAAGTTGATGAGGCTGCCATGTTACATCCACCTACATTACGTTTTTTGAGAGAATGTGGTTTGTACAAATTTTGGGCCATTCAAGGCATGAGGGCTATAGTGGATTTGCTTACCTGGCTAGTCAAAAAATGGGACATATAGGAATAATGCTTTATAATTAGAGGTCACCAGCTTGAAATTGAGCTGGAAGATATATAATTCCTCACTAATTTATCAAGTAGGGGCGAGCCACTCTCTTTGTTTGGGGCTAGGGCAGATGGCCAATCCGTCGCTAGCCTTTAGGAAAAAAATTTCAATGACGAAGCAAACCTTAAGGATAAACGCATTGACATAAAAACCATTATTCGTCTTGAGCTTAAAGTGGCTGCGTTTATGGTAACCAGGTTGTGTTGGAGCACAACTCCACATATCGCTACAAGATCCCAAATGCAAACTGCTATTGACTGGTTTAGAGGCACCATTTTCAATTGGTGTGAGGCAGTGTTGGCCAATGTCAAAGGCCAACTGACTAGAGAAAAAAATGCGAAGCTGAAAAACTTTGGATATGGAGCGATTCTGGTTACATTTTCTCTAGAGAGGATTCCTTTATTGTCCCCACAACTTATTTCAGTTGATCATGGTAGAGTCAAAGAGCCTCGAATGGTTCGATGGGTTGCATTGATGGTCCGTCATAGTGAAGGCAGCGAGGTTGTTCTTTTTACTCCATCCTATTTTCATTGGTTGGAGAATAAAATATTCGTGATAGAAGATTTCCCTTATGCTAGGATAGATTTCCATGGTGATCGAGAGATGTCTCTTCCTCCAGGGACACAGTGGGATGAGTCAGGTAAAAATTATTTTGACATGTTCTAAATTCTAACTTTTGTTTTGTTTTTTGAATCGTCCAAAACTGATGACAAAAATTTCAAATGCAGATGTGGGTCCATGTCGACCAGCCACTCTCCGTCCTTCTGACAAGAAGCCAACTGCAGTAGCACCACCACCACAGGATTAGATAGCAGAGGTCCTTACCAACCTGGAAATCCATCTGGAGCGGTTGACTTTAGATATTCCAGAGACTACCATAGATGACATTCTGCTCCACTTACAGAGATATGTTATCGAGGTTCCATGACCATTCAGGATATTTCTGAGCAAGGTGGCACAGGCTGTAGTGTTTTATCATGATCATCACCACAGATAATAAATGATTGATATTGTATACTTATATCATTTTTTGTATCACTTTTTTCCGAGCATAAGGTGTTTTGAACCTATGATCGAGGATGATGTCATGTTTTATGAAAACACTACTCTTATGTTATGATATTACTACTATTTCCAGTTATCTGTCTTAACATGTTATCGAATGTTATTTTGATCTACTTCTTTAATTATTTCAAATTTCTGTTTATAACACTAGAAGCTACTGCATCAGCTAATGTGTTTAAATTTCTCGAAATATGTTGATACTCAATATAATCAAATTCTTGTTCCAAGAGACGAACTTTCAAAAATAATCTTAACAGCACTGGGTTTTTAATTTCATATACTCTATTCAATTGTAATACAATGAGTTCATAATCTAACCTAATGATCAAACTTCAAATTCCAAATGAAATGGATTCAAACAATACTCTGCAATATTTTTCGTCGTTTGACTAAGGCTTACCCCATGCATAGATAATAACTCATTGGTGGGTGAATAAATGACCCAAGCTGCGGAAGAAATGTTCCATTTACTATGGCAAGCACCATCAGCAAAACCAATGTATGTTTGAAGCCATTTACTATGGCAAGCACCATCAGCAAAACCAATGTATGTTTGAAGGGACATCGACATCTGCAAAATCAAAAGTGATCCAGATAAGCAGGGATAGTGGTAAAAGCACACTTAAACTAGGCACGCTCTCTAATCTACAACACACCAGTTTATGAAAAGAACTAATATACAGGGAAGATCTCCACACAAGAATCAAGCATAATATCTCTTTAGATAAAGCCCATTTATGGGTTTTCCTAAAGATACCCAGTCAAAGTAAATCAGTTCATAAGCCCCTTTTGCAAGTTGTCGCTTGACAATATAAGGACCATGCCACATGGGTTCAAATTTCCCAGCCCCTAGCTTGTCGTTAGCTTGATCATAAACCAAGACTAGGTCTCCTTCTGATAAAATACGAGGTGTAACACTTCTATCATACTGGGCTTTCATTCGTTTCACATGAGTTTCGGTAGCTAATGCAGCGGTGCGCCGATTCTCATCTAATTGGGCTAAGTACAAAAAGATTTTATCCTCTTCAGAAGTGGCTGGTAGTAACTCTATGGCTAGTTGGAGTGATAGTATCTCACATTCAATTGGTAATACTACTTCTAAACCATAAACCAGTTGAAAAGGGGTAAAACCTGTCGATGTTTTTGATAAGGTTCAATATACCCAAAGTGCTGAAAAAAACATGGTGTGCCAATTCGATTTATGAATTCTGATGATTCGTTTAATCATGGTGATTAAAACTTTATTGATAGCTTGAACCAGACCATTAGCCTGCGGGTAATATGGTGTAGAACTGTCATGGCGTAGGCCAAGTTGATCAGTCAGCTCAGTCATCATGATGTTTCGAAAATGACTCCCATGGTCAGTAATTATCACTTGGGGTACACTGAAATGAGAAATCACATGATTGAACATGAAAGTAGCTACAGTTTTTCCATCTGCCGCAAATGTAGGCATTGCCTCAGCCCATTTGGTAAAATAATATACTGCGAGAATAATATACCCATGCCCCTCAGCCAAGTGAGGGTTACATGTAATGAAATCAATGCCCCATTTTATAAAAGGACTGATAGCAATTATAGGGTGAAGAGGAGAGGGTGGTGCACACATATTTTGATCAAAGATTTGACAGTTGTGGCATTTTTGGATAGTGGAAATACTATATTTAAATAAGGACGGCCAAAAATAACCAACGCGTAATATCTATTGGGTTGTGGCATACCTAGACATATGACCGCCACATGCTCTAGAGTGACAATCATTTAAAACCTTTTCAACTTCGTCAAGAGTTAGACAACGTCGAAAAACAGAGTTCGCACCACAAAAATATAGTGTGTCACCAACAATATGATATTGTTGATATTGGAAATGGATTTTTTGTTGTTGTGATCGTGAGAGTTCGGGCTGAAAATTTTGGGTTTGGAGATAAATGATGATATCCTCATACCAAGTATCAATGGTACTGATAAGAAACAAAGATTCATCCGTGATCGAATGTTCTACCACAGTTTCTGTGTCAGTACTTGGGAAGTCACACATAAGATCAGCGAATACCAAGGATTTTTCAAATTCCAAATCAAACTCCTGCAGGATAACAATCCATTTGGAGTATTTTCCCCCTAGCAGTTCTTTGGTCAAAATATACATCATAGGGTTATAATTAGAAATCATTGTTGTTGTTTTGCGTAACAATATGTAATGATGAAATTGTTGGACAAATTGAATGACTGCCAAGGCCAATTTCTCCACATGTGAGTACTTGATTTTGGTCAGACGTAGATTGCGACTAAGATAATAAATCACATGTTCATTGTGGAATTCGTCTTCCTGAACTAATACCATGCCAATCATAGAGTTGGAGGCTGCTAAGTATAAAAAGAGTTGGAGGATGCAATAACAGTGCATGGTTCAACGCGTGTTTAAGAGGATCAAAAGATCAATCAGCGATCTCATCCCAAAAGAAAGGAATATTCTGCTTTAACAAAGTGGTAAAACCTTTGGTTAAATCAGCATAGTTAGGAATGAATCGACGTAAAAATTTCTCTTTCCCTTGCAAACTTTGGATTTGGCGAAGAGTAGAAGGAGGAGGTAACTTGATGATAGCCTCAACCTTCGATGGGTCAACACGAATGCCTTCCTTTGAGATAAAAAATCCCAACAATCATCCAGATTCAACATAAAAGACACATTTGTGAGGATTCAGGTGAATCCTATAATACCTACATCTCATAAAGATAGCTCGTAGATGAGTAAGATGATCTTATCTGCGCGATGAATAAGCAGGTAAATCATCAAGATAGGGTTTCACAATGTGTTTAATGTCATGAAATGCATAAGACATTGCCCTCTGAAAATTTGCGCCAGCATTCTTAAGTCCAAAAGGTAATTTGCAGTAAGAAAAATTCCCCCATGGAAAAATGAAAGCTGCTTTGGGTTGATCAGTAGGGAGTATGTTGATTTGATTGTAGCTCGAAAATTCATCCATAAACGAAAAAGATTCACTTCCGGCACAATCGTCAATAATTTGATTGATATAAGGGGTTGGATAATTGTCTTTTGGACAAGCTCGATTTGTATCCGTATAATTGATACATACTTGTATCGTCCCTTGTTTGTTATTAACAGGAACAATATTAGATACCCAATCCGTTAAGGAATTGGATAAATAAAACCTGCATGAAGTAATTTCTCAACTTCTGCTTTAATAGTGGCATCTTTTCGCAGATGTATCTGACGTAATATTTTTCGGATAGGTTTAGCATCCGGGTATTTTTTAATTTCATGAAAAAAAATTTATGGATTTATTCCTGGCATTTCTTCATATGACCAGGAAAAAATGTCACGGAATTCTTGAAATAGGGCTTTATATTCTTGGAGTTCATCTGGTGTACAAGAAGCACCTATATGAATGTTTTCAACAATTCCTGGTTTTATTAAGATGTCAATAGGAACTGTCATAGAAATGTTTGCTAAGTTCAATTCAGAATCATAATTCATGAGAGGATTTTGAGGTTCATTAACATAATCAGTAGTAAAAATGGAGGAAAAATCAGTTTCAAAATGATTGAGATCAGTTAAAAATGAAGATTGATGATGTAGATATTCCCATGGAAATTCTTCTATAGACAAAAAATCACGAATATGCTCATCAGTATTGAGTACTTGTTGAACAGGATCCAGAATTTATGGCGAAGCTGAGCTTGATATCGAAAGTGATTCCTCATTGATCACATTCACTAGATCAGGTTTAGTTGAAGGAGTATCAGAAAATGACTGTCCTGCCTGATATGCTAATTCAAAAGGACTCAAAGGCATCGCGCCATCGAAAGAATCCAGTTCTGAATCTGAAGGTACTATCCAAGGATCATCAAAGGAAATAGTACTTGATGTAATCATATTGATATTAGCAATAGGAGGCGGTACGTTGGGAGCAGGCAGATAAAAAGTTCCCAGTAATGTAGAATCTTTAATTAAACCCACTCCAACATCTTTATAAGGGATAGTCAATTTTCTGAGATGTTGGATGCTATCAGTAGTGGCTGGGTCGGATGAATAATATGAGAGCTGATCTATTTTAACGATCTTTCCTTTATGAGGAAACATGATGAGACGAAATATTGATGATAAAATAGTAGTCATGGCATAAGACCAACTGCAACCCAGGAGAAGGTTGTAATCCAGAGGGGCATCAGCCACTTCCACATCCAGATTAACAGTTTTTCCTTCCACCTCTATAGGTAGATCCTGTAAAATACCATATATAAGGAAACCTCTTCCATCAAAAGCTTTGAGGATAGTTGTCGATTGGTTAATTGTCGGAGAACCAAGTGATTTACAACATTTTAACGACATGATACATGTAGAATCCACTTCATCAACAACAGTACGAAAGAAACGCTTGTTTTTTACTATTACTGGAATCTGAAAATCCATTTGATGGGGTAGGTGGGGTGTAAAATTCTCTAAATTGAAGATAATTAGGTTCGAATCCTGAAGGTCTACGGCTCCTATGGCTGAAAATAGTAATTTTCTTTGGGCTGGTCATGATTGCAGCACTTCTAAAGCCGACATTGCTAAAGGGGAAATTGCCAAGTCTTCAACAATATTGTAGTTCTGAGTAGCTCTCGCATGTGGATTGAAAGCTGATTTACGAAGTACACCTTTAGCAAGCAGTTTGATTACTAAGTCAGGAATCAGTTTCTCGATCTGTATCAGATCAGAAACTGAGGGAGATGTAGTTGATGTGGAATTAGAATTTTCTACTTCTTTACCACCAACAGGATTTTTACTACCATAATCTTGTGATCGTGTCGCAACCATCAAGATAACTTCTATCGTGTTTGAGGAAGATCCAATCATGTTAATATCTTGAGGAGGAAAGGGACCTTTAACAAATTTTGATACTCGCTACATGCGGCACTCTTTAGTAGAATGATCCTCTACTACAGACGTAGTACATAACTATGTTTTGCCATCGCTCGCCTGGTTTAGTTTTATCAGTTTTTATCTTTGAAGATGATTTTCGTGTTTATTCTTACCTTTCTTCTTAACACTAGTTTTAGTTTTGGTCAGATGATCTCTACAACTTGAATATCTAAGGGTAGTTCAATGGAAGAATATCCTTTTGGTGACCGGTAGTTATAATACGAGAAGTCGTCTTGGAAGAGAAGTCGTCTTAGAAGATTTCTTCTTACTTTCTAGTGCTAACAGAACCAACAAAACCATCAATGCAGACAGAGAGCTTAAAGAGTTGCAGTTAATCAATTGTGGGTCTTGCAGATTGCTGGCAAAGTACCTAACCGTGTATATATGAGGTCAAGGTACTCTGAGTTTGAGCAGTTGATCGCGTTCTTCAGAAACACCTTCCTTGCCACATCCTCAGTAATTTTGGGCAATAATGATTTGATAAACCATTCAGCCAAAATTTGATCCGGAATAAAGACTTTCACTAAACGTCTCCTACGTCTCCATTCATGAATGTGATCAGATATGTATGTAGACATAGATTGTTTTAATGAGGTCAACAATTCCGTACCATTGTCATATCTGACAGGTAACTAAAAATGGGTTAGCTAGTTCAATAAAAGTATTAAATGAGCCTTGTGGTAACTCAATGTACCATTTGGTAGCTAGACCAATGAGAGTTCTCTGAAAAATATGTAACCGAATCGAATCATCGATTAGTGAATTGGATGCACACCAGAGGTGATAAGTCATAACATGATTAGATGGATCTTCTCCTGACTTACCTTCAAACTTTGGAATATTGTTGGACAACTTATTAGGCATCGACGACCAATACGGAAGATAAAATATCGGATCATTCATAAGGCGCGATAAATCAGGTAAATCTAAAGTTGCTATAAATGGTAACTGACGGCTAGGGTCTTGATAACCTTGTGTGATCATACCAGTTCCAGGAGGAGGATATCCAGGATATCCTGGAATTGGATTTTCATTGGGAATTGTGAAACCTCCTGGATAACTAGGATTAACCGGACCATACTGGGGTTGTTGAGGTACTTGATAAGTATACCCAGGATACGACTGATACTGGTATGTTGGATTTTGTGTAGCATGTCCAAATTGATACTGCCCGTGGTACAGTTGATAAGTAAATTGTGGTTGACTAGTGAGGATCGCACTTGTACTAGATTTTCCTATACGCAACTGGGCCGTAGTCTGAATTGTAGGTCCTGATTTTGGCATAGATACTTGATGAATTTGCACTAATACAGGGGTAGTAGAAATAGGAGCTACAGATACTCCAGAAATAGGTGTAGTAGGTTGAACAAAAGTTGTAGCAGCAACATAAGTTTGAGGCAGAGTTCTAGGTGTACTAAGCCCAGGCTCCTGAATAGAACCAGGTGCAGAGACTTGAATGGTAGGCTGGACAGGTTGCTGGGTTGGACCAGAACCTATGGGCTGTCTAGGTTGATTAGGTAACTACACATTGGGTTGCAAGGTCTGTTGAACTTGAGATGGATCCCACACCATATTAATTCTGGGATATTTACCCATAGAAGGTTGTGCATATGAAGGACTATAACCAGGTTGAACGTAAGTTTGATAATTAACTGGAAAATTTCCAGCTCCTTGTAATACTGGTTGACCTGAAGGCGGTTGAAAACCTTGAGTTGGGTACTGACCCTGAGGTTGATATTGACTCTGAGGCATGTACGGAATCTGGGGTTGATATTGATCCTGAGGTATGTACTGTCCTTGGGGTTGATATTGACCTTGAGGTATGTACTGTCCTTGGGGTTGAGATTGACCTTGAGGTATGTACTTTCCTTGAGGTTGATATTGACCTTGAGGTATGTACTGTCCCTGAGGTTGCTCCCCAGGCAGGAAATATTTTCCTATAGTTTGACCTCCAGGGGGTAAAAAATTACCCTGAGGTTGCCCTCTGGGTGGTAATTGACTACCTTGAGGTTGCCCCCAGGCAGTAACTGACTTCCTTGAGGTTGCCCCCCAGGCGGTAACTGACTTCCTTGAGGTTGAGGATTTGGAATATTGCCAGACATCATAAAAATTTGTTCTGTGTTCAACGTGCCAGTGTTTGTTCCATTTGTACCAGATGATAACAATTGTTCAATTGGTTGAGGAGTTGCTCATAAGAAGGTACCAGAGAGTGACTGGTATCCTAGAGGAACAGACGAACCACCGTATAAAAATGTTTCTAGAGATTGAGAAAACATGGATGACTCACTCGACATAGCTAATGAAGGTCGATAACCTCTCGGTGTAGGGTAAAAAGGAATTCGGGGTGGTGAATAAGTAAGACCTGCATTTTGTAAAAAAATCTATCAATGATAAATACCAAGCGTCAATTCTAAAAGGACTGTAGAATATTGATTCACACTCTCGAATATTTTAAGTTTCTTGGGTTTCAGGAAGAACTACGTCTTCGTCTGGACGAACAAGTTCTTCAATACATATGAGATCAGAAGGAAGATTTTCGGTAATGCGATGTCTTACTCTAGGTGAATCAGGATCACTAGAAGTCGAAGTAACAAATCCTGAAGATGATTCTAACACAGCAGGTTCAGTGTCTGGCTCAGAAATTTCAGGTTCTTCAGCTAATTCACTGGTTGGAGAAGCAATGTCAGTGATTTCGGAAATTGAAATTGGCTCTTGAATATATTTTGTTGTTTCTGATTGATTTACTTCATGATAATCAGGATGAGTAATTATAGATGATTCTCCTGGTTCTGTCGATCTAATTCTACTGATATCATGCAGTACCAGAGCTTTCAGTCCTTCAAGTTGACTTGGTGTATACTTAGGGTGTTTCCCCTGAAGTCTACGCGATTGTCTTGGTAATTCAGCTACGATTAAAAATTATTAATCACACGCAATCAAAGAAAATTTCAATCAAAAGTCCTAAAGTCACTAAGGAGACAAACAAATGATCACACGCTTATAAAATCTAGGAGATCAGACCACACACAAATAGTATATTCCCACACTAAAAACACTAGTTGGTGATGAAATCCAACATCATAGTATTTAATGTAGAAATGGCGGTTGGAATAGTTACCCCGACAACCTGCTTAATGAAATAGACCGCTGCAAGTTTCTCCACTTAAACCATCTCGAGTGAAGATAACCCTCCAGAGAGTCCAAGTGAGTCTAGTCGACGTCTGCTCCATGTACAGTGACATCTTTCCTCCACCGTCACCTTAGGGAAAAATCTTAAATTTTATGGCCACCAAGGTCACCAACAGGAACAAATATACTTGGGGAACAGTTTATGATCCGATATACACACAAGGGCAGAGTAAGAAAGCTCAATCCCCTTGAAGGCTCCTTGACATAATCCAAGGTATATCGACAAGTGACCCCAGGCTCCTCGACAATGGTCAATCCGAGGTTTACCGTTGTTAATACGCGCACATATTCTATCGTTCCCAATGAGATGGAATTGATCACCTCATTGGTTCAGATATGATCTCGTGCTTGACTCCTTTAAGAGGAGCTTCCCAGAGCATACAAGTTACTATTGGATTTTTCCTACCACAAGATTAACTACTTGTTTGTTTTAACTGTCTTGGAGAGTTAATTACTCCCTACTCCAAGACACTAGTCTAAGCTATGTTGGTGAAAGGAATCCTAGAAATATAAAAATTACTAGATTGATTTTAATTTAAGCGTTGCTTTTAATAGCCTGTTTCTTAGGACAATAGGTGCGAAAATGAAACTTTGATGATATGTAGTGACTCGAATCAAAACACACTAAAAATGCATCTATTATGAAAAACAATTCATTTCCTTTCAATGAATTCTATCTAAAAGAAAGAGTTGAGAAATGCAATCTTTTAAAACAATTATTTCCTTCAAAACAAGAATATGTGAAAAGAAATCTATATGAGAACTTAAAATGATCAATTGCTAAAAAAACAAAATCCCTTTATTCTTCAAGATCGAAACTACAATCAAACATTCTCCAAAAGAAAACTAAAATTTCTAGAAATAACATTCAAAACTAAAAACACTAATGTCGAGAACTATAAATTCTAAGAATTAAATATGAAATAAAAACTTTAAATATTTTGAGGATGTTTTGCTTAGTTTGTAATCTAACTAAGAAATTCTTTGCTGAAAACAACAAAAACTCAAAAACATCCAATTATTGTTTTTTAAGTGAAATTCAAAACTTAATGAAAAAGCTATTAAAAGATTTGCAAATGAGAAAATGGGATCTAATTCTCATAAAGCAATTTCTTCTATGAAGTCACAAACTTGGCAAGAAAACAATGAAATACTAGTGATCTAAGGTATTCATAGGTTTCTGATCTTTGAGTGACACAAAGACAAAGCAAAAATCACATATAACATGCAGATCTTATAGAAAATCATTCAAAACTTAAAAAAGCTGAAAGAAACTCTCACACAAAGTTTTCTGACAAAAATACAAGTCTGGGTATATACTGAGAATCTTGCAAGCTGATCCTAGAAAAGAGAATTTTGAGTTTTTCAAAAATTTTCTTAGGGTTCGTAGGTTTTAGTGCAAAAAGGTGCAGTGCCACACTATGTATACAGGAAAACAACAGAGATGACCGCACTGTGCCTAAGGAAAAAGTGCGGAAACCAGAAAACTTAAAGAAAAATAAAAATTTCTAAAGCATTTTTCAGAAATTCTACAAGAATAAATTACCCAATCTAGTATTAACCAATCAAAATAAAAAAAACAATTACAAAAGTCAAAAAATAAAAGAAAACAAATTTCAATATCATCCCTAGTGGAGTCGCCATTTTGTTGGACGGATAAATCGTTCTTGCGGACAAGACAAATCTCCCTAGTATTTTACGATAACTAGCAACAAACAGATAGATGTAAAATACTTTCTCTAGATTATATTTGATCTAGAATTATCTATAATGAAGGATTTAGGACTTACCTGTAGTAAAACATTTATTCTAGTCTTCTTTCCTATCTCTTTGAATACGTCTCTTTTCGGGATTAGCAATCAAAAACATGAAAGAATCAGAAGCACCTACATAATATAGATTAATTCATAAACCATAAACCTATATTGATGATCAAGGAATTCAAGAAAAAAGCCATTTAAATAAACAACTCATTGAGAAAACAGGATCCATTTGTATTATATTTAATGAAAAAAGTAACCTTACAACCGTGTTTGCCTTGATGTCATATAGGTCCTTCTGGGGTCTGGAACAAGCGCTTCCTCTACTTGGACAAGCCTTTGCACTCTCTCGACTAACATACACATGAGTGTGTAATCATTCCTATATGATAATAAGTTAAGAGAGTCTGATTTTTTCCATCAATTCTCCTCAAAAAATCTCAAAGCCTAACTCCTCTTGAGGCTGAACTGTGGCCTCAATTTATAGCAAAAGAGAAGAGGTTACAGCTCCAAATAAGAGGGCATAGAATCCTCTTTCAAGGGATTAAGTTCCACATACCAAAGGGGAAGCTCCTTTAATGGAGGGATGAATGTAAATGAAAGGAGCAAACTTTCCACCGAATAATTGCTTCTAGAAGCTCCCAGATTCAACCAGCTGGGCTTCCAAATTTTACTTCCGCCTTCATTTTACCTTTTATAAGAATCTGCACCTTTAATGAAGAAAAAGTGCAGTCGGTTCCACATGTTCTAGAGAAAACAGATGCAACACCACAGGTAATACTAAGAGAAAGTGCAATACAAGTACTTTATGACTTTTATAAGCTTTTCTCTCACTTTCAAGGCTTGGTTTTAGGAACTTGATGTTTGTAGACTTCTAAGGGAGTATTGTATGAGTAATGATGAACCCATACAGATAGTAAAATGTCATGGTGACAATTTTAGTGTAACAGATATCGACCGCAGCCACCGCTCGGGATAAATTTGAAGGCGTTCGGGATGTAGATGCAGGTCGTGAAGAAGCAGTTGGAGCAACAAATCACCGACTTACAGGCCAAATTGCAACCCGGAACACCTCTGGAGGTACGAGCCCAACGTGTTGCGCTAGTGATTGAGGCTACTAACACCATTACAAGACAGATTTCTCAGGGTGCCCAGTTACTTGAGGACGCCATGTAGCTCTGGTCCAAGATCTAGCGCGATTCGGTCCTCCAAATAATCAATCAGGAATTGCAGCAGAAGGAAGAAGCTTTCGATCAATTCAAGGCTACATTGCCCTCTTTAGTTCCTACACAACGTTTAGCACGTTTGAAGAACATAAATGCTCTACAAGATGAGATTTAGGAACTCCGGCACAAGAAGCATGTCATCGGGGAATGATTGAAGCCTTCGGCTGACGCAGCCCTCCAGCTATCACACGATATTGATGTTGCAGTCAAGCGACTAAATCAGACACTAGAGAGTGTCGTTGCGGTGATAGAAGGTCTGACATCCCAGAAGCTCATGGATATTGCACAAAGCGCTGCTACTCATAGTCAAGAAGTGTTGCCCCTGTTGATCACCACCTTCAATGCACTGCATGCACAGGTGGAGACCCCACCTTTGCAGTGACTCAGGATGAGTCACAAGATTGCGTTGGGGGACTGTTGGAACAGGGTCTCCTACAAGTTGTGAAACTAGTCCATTTTGTATATTTTTTATTATATTTAGTCTAACACAGGGGTTTTGGGTTGGTTCAAAGCCCCTAATGCATTGTAAAGGGGTCAAGGGTAGACCAAGAATCTGCAAACCATGGTTTGTGGACCATTGGATGTATAGGATAAAATAGTATAATTGGTTGAACCTTTTTGAGTTGTAAGACATATTTGGGAATAGAGATTGATGCTAAGTGCGAAATAATAGCTCTGGTTAGGGTTTTCGGGAAGGACTCCTGCTACTGTGTGCGCGGAGGTTCTCTATCCTGCTGTTTGCAGACCCTGCTGCTGTGTGCGCAGGTTTGGTTTTGG
Source organism: Pinus albicaulis (assembly GCA_034641835.2). Taxonomy (NCBI): domain Eukaryota; kingdom Viridiplantae; phylum Streptophyta; class Pinopsida; order Pinales; family Pinaceae; genus Pinus; species Pinus albicaulis. The sequence continues at coordinate 483,074,069 of CM076582.1, forward strand.
GGTATTGTACGTAAAACTAAAGGATTAATGAATGTGGAAGTATTTTTGAATATCTGAATCTATTGGAATTACTGTGATGTGAATCTGTGATGTTTGGTTAATTAATATATATACTGCTGTGTTATTGATTTAAGCTATGAACATACTTGTGTCTCTTATTTATGTTGCGATATGGGTTTGTTCTGTTGTACTTCATATAAGAATATCTGGAATAGGTGCGTTATCATTATATGACTTCATGATCTATTGATTACTGTGAATATCATTGTTGTTGTGCACGTGGATGCGAAGGGAATCTGTAGATCTAGGCTCCGTGATATAAGATCTGGTCACTATAAGGCTGAATGTAGCTCTGCTTGAATTACCTACCCTCTCCCAGGGTGCAAAAACCTAGTTCCAACACCCATCCATACTACTTCAGGTGAGACTTTGGCCTATGCAAGCATGTCACTGCTGAAAGGGCCAGTAGTATAGGGGTTTGTTGGCAAACCTTGAACCTCCAAACCTGGGTCAAGACCCCTCGAGCCAACAACCTGTATGTACTCCTCAAGCATCTAGGGAGTAGACACCACCTTTTGCATGAGAAAGTGATGTTATTCAAACCCAAATTGGTGGTCGAGGCTTGTGTATAGGCATAGTACCTAGAGAACATAGGCCTGAAGAGGACGCAATCAAGTGGATCAAAGAAGAAGGAGAAACATGATGCTTCTAAGGAGGGAAAAAAAAAACAAAATGGGGGAAAATATACAAAAACGATAACCACAACACACTCGTACAAAGATCCTAGCAACCAGTACAACCACTGCAAAATTTATTGCCATATAGCGGAGAAGTGCTAGAAGTTGCATCCAGATATGAACCTGAAGAACAAAAATAAAGATAATAAGAAGAAGAATCTCACGGCCACTAATTCAATCAACCAAGTTGAAATAAACTCAGAAATGGATGAGAATATCGTCTGAACATCATTGCAGGAGGAGGTGAATCTGAGTAGCCTTCAATGTAGGAATAGAAATAAATGACCAAACTCTTCCATATAAATATATAGGTCAAGAAGACAAATATTGATGCTCTATTTGAATCAAGATCACTGGAAAATTTCATTACAGCAAAGCTAATTAAGAAGTTTGGGCTAGAAGTTCATGATCATCGAAACCCATATCCATTGGTATGGGTAAATAGCGATGCAGAGCTAAAGCTAACTAAACAATGAAAAATGAGATTTGTTATCAATGTTAATTTTATTGATGAAGTCGATATAGTCGTGTTTGGGAGTCCATACATGTACATGCATGATGAAATATTCATGAGGAGAGCCAACCAGTATTTACTTGTCAAGGATGGAAAATAGTTCATCATCAACACGCACAAAAGAAATTCAAAAATATAACTGGTAAGTGTCAAACGAGGCAAGAAATTGATCAGTTCCAACAAGAAGTATTTTTTTATTGTTTTTAAGAAAAAGTATTTCTGAAGAGGAGACAATCATAGGAAAGGTATCCTTCGAGGTAAGAAACAGAAACAATAGTTGAAGGAGTTGTTACAAGCATACAGGGATTTTTTCCAAGAGCCTAAATGGTTACCACATAAGAGAGAAGTGGAGCACGAGATCCATTTATTTCCAGACTCCTCATTTCCAAATATTGGATTGTATGGGAAGTGAATTATATAAGCGAGTGAGGTGAACAAACAATTTCAATAGTTACTAGGACAGGGTGTCATTTGACCGAGTACATCACCATGTGGGTCACCCATAATCATTGTGTCAAAGAAGGATGGGACTTAGTAGATGTATATATATTACAATGTATTGAACAAAATCACACTCAAGAACAGATTCCCCCTACCTAGGATAGATTCTTTTTTGGATCATTTGTGGAAATAAAAATACTTCACCAAGCTAGACTTGAAGTTTGTATATCACTAGGTTCGAGTCAAAGAAGAATATACATGGAAGATTATTCTCAAAACTAGGAAAGGTTTGTGTGAGTGGTTAGTCATGCTGTTTGGCCTATGTATGCACCAACTAGTTTTATGAGATTAATGAATGACATACTATGCCCTTTTATAGATTCATTTATTATTGTCTGTTTGGATGATATACTGGTATGTAGTGCTACCTACGAGAAGAATATTTCACATTTTATGCAGGTGCTGGAAACATTGGATAAGCACTGACTGTTATTAAATATTAAGAGGTGTGAGTTCACACATCAATATTTGGTGTATCTAGGGTATGTGATCGATGGAATAGAGTTGAAGATAGAACCTTCCAAGATTGGGACCATCATGAAATGTCCAGTACCTACTAATGTTTCTAAGGTTATGAGTTTCAATGGTGCATCACAATACTTGAGGAAATTTATAGCCTCGTTTTCAGTGGTAGAAGCACTACTCCATACCATAACAACAAGTGGAAAGAGTTTCCAGTGGGGAAAAGGTCAATAGAGGGCTTTCGAAGAGCTAAACAAGAATATCAATCAAGAATTGGTTCTAGCATCACCAAACTTGCAACGACCTTTTGAATTGGAGAAAAATGTGAATGGGTATGTTATGGGAGTTGTCTTGATGCAAGGAGGAAGGACTGTATGCTACCATTCTAAAGTATTTTATGGGTCAGTCATTTACTACCCTACCTATGATAAGGAGCTATATACAATGGTGCAAGTTGTGAAGAAGTGGAAGCATTATTTTATGGGAAAGGAGAAAATAATCCATATATATCACTCGCTGTTACAGTACTTGTAGGCCCAAAGTAAGCTACAACAGACCAAGAATTATAAGTGGATGGTGCTTTTACAACAATTTGATTTGGTGATCAAGTATAAGAAGGGAAGAACAAAAACATTTTCTGACATGATATGAAGGCCACCCACATTGAAGATTACAACTTTGGGGACTCTTATGCATATGGAGCCATTCACCCGTGTTCCATACAAAGAGGCATATTCAGAGGACGAGGAATTCAAGGAGGTGTATCAATAGTTGCATAGTCTTGTATAAGAGGTTGCATGTGTGATTTCCTTACTAATTTTTGGATGCATGGTATATTAATGTGAGTCTCTGGTTATGTGTTGTCATTGGCATGGATATTTTCCTAGATTGATAGTGGGTTCTAGCATTTCCTTGTCATTTATTGGATAACCATGGTGTTATGGATTTTTTCACTTGTTTTTTTTATTGGTGCTCATGTTTCTTATGGACGTGTGTTGGAACAAATGCTTTGGAAGCCCTGGAACATATTGGGTTCACGTACTAGTTCCTGGAGACATTGGTTTGGGAAAATGCTTTAGAGTCCTTGGAGCCATGGCTAGAACAAATGCTCTAGAGCCCCGTAGGGTTTTGGGTTGAGTTCCTAGTTCCTGGATCCCTAAACAGCTTGGGTAGAGATCGATCTGGTTGATGTTAGTGATTTTTGGACCATAAAGGTTGAATCATTGTGGTTGAGAGTTGAGATGGTTTGGCCTCTAGAATCACTGGTTGGTTTTGTCTTGGTTTCTTCCATGAAGTGTCACATTCATGCTTGGAATATGGTGTGGAGGTGATTGGATGAAAGAGATATTTGGTTCAACCCAGTATATGGTCGAGTGGTACATGGAAGTCCCTAACTTGGTTGGAATTTTGACATGTTAATATGAGATATTTTCCTATTGTGATCTATAATAATTTTTATTGATTATTATGGTGATGTCATGGATGATTTTCCATGGTTTCTATGTTGGTTATTTACTTGTTATATGTTGGGTATTTGATGTATTCTATCTTTGGCTCTTGACATGTTTTGATAAGTTATTGAATGGTTGGGGAATTCATGGAATACAAAGTGTTATTGTAGCTAGCTAGAGAGGTATTGGAACCTTCTTGGTGATTATGAGATGAAGATTATCGATTTATGATTATATATGCATTCATGACCTATAACTTACATGTTTTTCATATGTTTGACGAAATTTCTAGTGTGTTCTAAGCATGTCTAGGTCAAGTTTCTAATTCAATTTTGAATGTTTATTTGTTCCATCATGTTAAATGTGATTATGGAAATTTACAGGGCATTCTAGGAAGTGGTATGGAGGTTATCCTAGAAAAGTGGCTCAGATCATGGGACCACTAGCACAGAACAAGGTAAATCAGGCCATAACCGCATGGAAGCAAACCTATGCATGAAATTGGATGGCTATAAGAGTACCCTTGCCTTGTTGTGCATGTGGTTGGGGTGTTAGGTTAGTGTAAAGGAGTTACAGCCTAGGGGTGATCACCTGGGGTGGTTTTTCATCTCCTGAGTGATTTGTAATCCCCGTAGGATGTTAATAAGTGTTCAGTTTGTAGGCCCCACTTCCTTAACTAGAACATTGGAGGTCGAGTCATTTTATAGTGACACTTTTCTAATGTTTACCCTGTTGAGCTTGTGAATTTGGGTAAATATGGGACAGGTGATTACAAAATAGACGTACTTGGATAAAAAAAAAAATTTATGCACAAAAATAATATCCACTCAACGGTAAATTCTCTCTAAGTAAAGTAAGCTCAACTTGATCTTCTTCAAAATAAAATTCAGTTTCTCCAAATTGAGTTTCAATGAAATAATTTTGAAATAATATGGTCCATAACAAACCTCTTTGTGAGGATGATGATTATGATGTCGATGATGATTCGGTGCAACAAACCACTCATGATTCACTAAGTGATACTGATTCAAGTGCAAAAGATGATGAAGTTGTACATGGTGAATATCCACCTTCTTTTTGCAAGCCAATCATTAGACCTTGGGAAGAAATTCATTACAACAAAATTTGACATTGGTTAGGATATGAAAAGCATGACAACACTTGCAGATTCCATATTTTTTAGGACCAATAATTTTTTTTAGTGTTGGTTATTTAGATAAATAAACATCAAACAATGATGAGGAGAAAGAACAGTGCCAACATTGTAATTGTATTGGTCACATGGAAAATCATTGTTTTGATCTCCATTCTTATCACCATTGTGGCAAAAAGAATTATTTGTCAAAGAGATGTTCCAAAAGAAACAAAGCAGCAAGATCAATGATTGATTATGAATGGATCGATCCTTGGGAGTGTTCATCATTATCCAAATGATTATGTACATATTACTGAATAATTCAATCTCTAGTGAAGACATATTGAAACTAATATTGAAAACAATATGGTACTCTCATGTTTATGAAATGGGAAGTACAATGGTGAAACTCTCCAACATATTAAGGGGGGAGTTAAAAAATCAAATGTAGATGATCACTGGTAAAAAAATCCACTTAGGATCTCTCCTTTGAGCTGACAAAGGGGGGAATTGTTGATGAAATTGAAATTTAATTTATTGAAGATGGTTGTCAGATTGAATATTTGGACAACATAATTAAATTTGCGAAATGGGAAAGAAAAATTTTCAATAAATATTGTTCAATATTTTGCAGTGGAGCCATACATTGGATATAATATTGGGATGTTGATTAAGAGAAAAATTGGTGGACATTATTTGTTCACTTGGATGGTCATTTGACTTAGCAAAGGATAGATGGATCCTTTTTCATTATAGGTTGGAATTAGTTTGAGTTCTCAAGAATTTTCAGGTATTTTTCAACCTTGTGGTTAATTCAATTATCTTGGCGTGTTCTCTTCATATTGGAGTTTTCAACATCAATTTTTGTATTTTTTTCAGGAATTTATTCATTGAGGCCCATATCAAGTGTTTGTTGAGAAATCGATAAGAGTATTAGTTAGGGTGATTTCTCTTTACTTGATAATTTCGTGTGAAGTTATGTTTCCTTCTTATTAATTTATTATGTTTTTTTCATCAAACAATTAACAAAATCATAAACAATGAATATCATAAATAGACAACAGACACAAGATGTAAGTTCCAAGCCAGGGAAAAACCCCTCTAAGGGAAAAACTAAGAAATTTTTTCTCTACTTATATAATTAGATCTAATGATAAATCCATGACCCAAACAATAAGACCAAGACCTCCAACAAGAACCAAATCAACTATCCTTTAAATCCCTTCCAATAAATTGAAGTCAACTCAAGTCAACTGAGGTTAAAGCCTTCCAAATAAACTCGAGCTTTAGATTTTTAGCTCCCAACTTCAGAATTTCAGATCCAATCTTCGGAATTTTGGACTTGCAACCTTAGTCTCTGCAGATGCTTAATAATTTCTCATGTGTGAGAGACCTAGGGAATATTTTAGGGCATAAACTTTGATTTTCTTCTTCCTTAGACTTCACTTTCTTTCTCTTCCTTTATTTCTCCTCTTGAATTTCACTCTTCTTGTCTTGGAGATCAAACTTTCTTTACTGGTTCTTCAAATGAGGTCGAACAGTCTCTATTTCTACACATCTAGGAGGTTTAGTTGCCCCTTCTAGGGATGAATTGATGATGCAGGGTTGACTTGGTCTTGTGGGTACAAAAATTACATTTTTGACTTAGATAAATTTATTTTTCCACTTTCTTTTGAAATTCCAAATGGTACTTGAATTTAATACAATATTTTGACTTATGAAAAATATTATTTTGGCTGAATCAACCCTAGAAGCATGAACAACATGCTTTCCTAGATGAAAAATAAAATTCAACATGAAACCCATGCTTATAAAATATTTTTTATTTTTCTTATTTTGATATTTTACATGAAATTTATAATTACAATAAAAATTATGAAGACCCAACCTAGTTACATTTTATAACACTCCCTCTTAAATAGGGAGTTATTCATAATAGGTACAAGGATACTCTCAAATTGAAATATTCTAATAATAAGTGTTAGATTGGTAAGCTATCTCTTTAAACAGTAACATCATGGCCAAAATTGTCAAATAACAACATAGTAAGGTATTTTTGACTAACGTGCTCTAAATCTTCGCAACATTAGAGCACAATGCTTCGAGCCATACATATGGACACCTCATCCCCTCAAGGCACATACCCTATCCAGATGTTCACTAGGTATGTCCTTCCAGGATTATTCTTATAATTGATTTCCAATCCTCAAAGAATAACGATCCTCTTCGGCCATTATTTTCTTGGATACCTTGTTAGATCCTAAAAAGAGTGTCGGTCCATAAGACTACTTCCTATCTTGGATTTTAAATCCTCAAGGAGTAGCAGTACCCGGGGGATTATCTATTTAGAAATTATGTAGGTTTTAACCCTGAAAAGAAATTATCTACACACGAATCTTATAACAGAAAATAAACAATAGCGAGAGCATAAAACATAAAACAAATAAACACAGAGATTTTCCCCTGGATCCCAATTCGGGACGACTAGCTTGATTTCTCATTATATTCCATTTAGTGTTACAACACATATATATACATGCCAAAGCATACATAAACCCTAATCCATTAACCCTGGATTAGAACATAACCGTAGTTCCCTTGACCGGATCTACAAAAATATGAGGGGCCGAAAACCATCGTACCCCAAAACCATGTGCAAAACCATGCACAAAACCATGGGAGCGGACCACCCACCGGAAATTAAGGACAAAAAAAAAATTCTGGGGCACTGCCACAGACCCTGACAAGGGGGGCTGCCACCCCTATGACCCCCGTTGCGCCCAACGCAGCGGGGGCGCACGCCCTCAGCTTAGCCCCATGTGTGCTTAGTCCTGGAAAGAATATAACACATACTCAACATTCTCCCACTTGTTGTTTTCTTTCCACGGGGGGCCACAGGAGAGCTTAGTCATTTGGCCAATTCTTCAACACCCATTGTTTCTCTACACCAAGAGAACTTCTGAGTGCTCACAGACTTCGTCAATGCATCCGCAACATTCTTCAAAGTGTCCACCTTTACCAGCAACACCCTTTTAGCCTCAACCATATCTCTAACAAAGTGATATTGAACATCAATGTGCTTTGTCTTTGAATGATAAGCAGGGTTCTTACCCAAGAAAATTGCACTTTGGCTATCACAGTCTATCCTTATAGCTTGTTGTACCAACCCCATACTTGAACACAATCTCTGCAACCAAACTGCTTCCTTGCTTGCATGAGTGGCTGCTATGTATTCTGCCTCTGTAGTTGAAAGAGCCACTACAGACTGTCTTTTACTCATCCAACTGACTGTGCCTCCAAATAGGCTAAATACATACCCACTTGTAGATCTTCTTTGGTCCAGATCTCCAGCCCAGTCTGCATCAACAAAACCACGAATGTCCAACATTCTTTCCAATCCTGGTCTTCCCTGGTAGCACAAGCCATAATCACTAGTGCCACGTAAATATCTGAAAACCCGCTTCACTACTGTCCAATGCTCCTTCCCTGGGTTTGACATAAACTTGCTCAATACTCCCACTGCATGTGCAATGTCTGGTCTAGTACAGACCATTGCATACATCAGACTACCCACTGCACTTGCATATGGAACACGGGACATATCCTCCTCTTCTTCTTGTGTCTTGGGACACTGTTCAGCAGACAACTTTACACCTACAGGAATAGGAACATTCATCGGTTTACTATCCTGCCTATTGAACCTATGCAATATAGTCTCAACATACTTCCTTTGGTTTAACCAGAGCTTCCTCTTTGCCCGATCTCTCTTAATTTCCATGCCCAAAATATAGTTTGCAGCACCAAGATCCTTCATGTCGAATTTGGAGAACAGTTGGGTCTTCAAATCTTGGATAATTTCTTTGTCATTTACAATCAACAACATATCATCCACATACAAGACCAAATAAATAACACGGTCACCAATTAATTTAAAATAAACACAGTGATCCTCCTTGCTTCTGGTGAAGCCAAGTCCCCGTATATAGGTATCAAATTTCCGATACCACATCCTTGGTGACTGTTTTAACCCATACAGAGACTTCTTCAACCTGCATACCAGTTCTTTCTTACCCTTCACCATAAAGCCTTCGGGTTTCTTCATGTAGATCTCCTCTTCTAGATCCCTGTGAAGAAATGTTGTCTTCACATCCATCTGTTCTATCTCAAAATCAAATGCAGCAGCAACAGATAAAAGTAATCTAATAGAAGTAACCTTGGCAACAGGAGAAAAAATATCACCAAAATCAATTTCCGGCACCTGGGAATAACCTTTTGCTACCAACCGAGCTTTGTATTTCTCCACCTTGCCTTCTACATTCATCTTCTTTTTAAACACCCATTTGCTCCCAATGGGCTTCCTTCTAGCCGGCAACTCCACCAGATCCCATGCATCGTTTTTGTGCAAGGATGCCATTTCATCAGCCATGGCCTCCTTCCAGAGTTTTCCATCCTCTGAATCTACTGCCTCCCTGACAGTTTTGGGTTCATCATCAGTTATAGTTAAGGAAAAACCTGAACAGAAAGCAGATGGACTATACCTTTCTGGTTGCCTTCTTTCCCGAACTGATCTTCTCAAAGTTGGAGTTTGTGGCTCTTCATCTTCTGAGTCTTCTTCTGTTGTAGAGTCTGATTCATCCTTCTTTAGCTCAAACTCTATCTTCTCAGGTTCCTTTGGTAGGACTTCATGTTTAACAACATCTTTCACTTCTCTAAACACCACATCTCAGCTGTACACAACCTTCCTTGTTTCTGGGTTCCAAAGCTTGTAACCCTTTAAACCATCTTTATACCCAATAAAGATGCACTTTTCAGATTTATTATCCAACTTGGTCCTTTTCTCCTTTGGAACATGTACATATGCATCACATCCAAATACCCTTAGATGTGAAAGAGAGGGTTTCTTACCAGTCCATACCTCATGTGGAGTCTTATCCTCCAACACCGATGAAGGTGATCTGTTAACTAAGTAACATGCAGTCTCCATTACCTCTGCCCAGAATTCTTGTCCTAACCCGGTACCACTGAGCATGCTTCTTGCCTTTTCCATCAGTGTTCTATTCATTCTTTCTGCAACTCCATTTTTCTAAGGTGTGTATGGAGTAGTCTTCTGCCGTGCTATACCACACTTCTTACAGAACTCTTCAAATTCCTTCTTGCAGAACTCCCCACCATTATCTGTCCTCAACACCTTGATCTTCTTCTATGTTTAGTTTTCCACCAGAGCCTTAAATTCTTTAAATCTGTCAAAGACTTTAGATTTCTTCTTCAAGAAATATATCCATGTATTCCTTGAGAAGTCATCTATGAATGAAACATAGTACAATTTATTTCCCTGATGGAACCCATACAGTCCAAACACATCACCGTGCACAAGCTCTAATATCTTGTTCGCCCTCTTAGCACCAGAAGGAAAACTCACCCGATTCTGCTTCCCATATACACAATGTTCACAGAAATCGAAATCCAGAGAGAAATTAGACATACCTTCTACCATACCATTTCTATGTAGTATCCGAAGGCCCTTCTCTCCAATATGTTCAAGCCTTTGATGCCATAGCATGGTCTTTTCTCCAAAGACAACTAGGCTTTCCGCTGCACTTTCAAGAACCACAGAACTGTTACACCCATCAATAACAAACTTCTCTAATTTATTAGGAATTTGAGGTCTAAAATGGGCTCTCCTAAGGAAATTATAAAATAATAGTGGAAAAAAAATCAAATAAGATTTGATGACATCATCAAATTTTAGAGGGAAAATGAAAACCGTTGGAAATATTGTCATTGATGGCAAAGGAGGCAGCGCTGAAGTAGAAACAGACAAAGAAGGCACATGAAGGTGAGGAAGGCAAAGGAAGCACAATGAAGGCAATGGAGGCTCAACAAAGCAACAGAGGCGCAAGAAGAATGTCAAAATGTAAATACCATAGAAGCACAGCCAAGAACCGTTACCGAAGGGACTGACAGTAGGTAGAGGCAGAGGGCTGCGACGTACAAGAGAGGGCAAGAGATGTGAGTCGGAGAGCGTTTATAAAATTCCGGTATCGCACACTCCAACCGCGTTATACATATAATATAAAATAGACATTATTCCGGAATCGCATGACCCATTGGCAATGTATACATATTTATCTGTTATATATGTGTGTGAAGCACATCATATAAACAATAGTCAAGGCATATACATTAATATATTTAAGCGGAGCACGTAATGTAATGTGGGACCCCTCCCCAATCGCATCACAGATAAACAAAGACTGGAACCTGGAGCAGCGAAACCGTGACGGATGAACAGTGATGGTTTGGAGTGAAACCGTGGATTTCTTCACACCACCATCCGTCGGAAAGCGGTATTGGAGGAATGGGCATCGATTCCATTCAGAGTTCAACACGTGGTGAACTGGACCCGTCCAAAACCACTCTTTAAAGGGCGCCATCGCGCGTTATACCTCGACTGAAGACGTGGAGCGGAATTAACATACCCCATTGATCCAGAGGCTCGATATCTAACGATGGTCGCTCTCTAGAATTGGCTGAAGTTTAATGAAAGAGCCCAGAGGTTACCTAAGGTACGGTGCGTGCAGTTGATTGGTATTTTGGTTGTATTGTGGGCCGGGGCAGAGACATATGAATTCGTTTTATTAATGTCAGTCGACATATTGTAATGGTTTGGATATAGTTCAAGGCATTTTACAAGTGATATGGAGCGCATAATACAAAGTTTTATAAGGCGGGACCCACAATATCACAACCATTGCACCATCACAACATTGCAACATCGTGCCATCACACCATCGCAACATTGCGAAATCGCAATATCGCAACTATCGCAATATCGCAATATCGCAGTTGGTTGAAACTGCACAACAACTATTGAAAATAAGAAATTTGTGATTGCGATCAATCGCATTTGAAAACGTGTCAGGTGGGCCCAAAAGGAGTTTTATATGTTTTAAAACAGGCTTTATTGTATGTGCCGAGAGGATGTTAAGGTGTATAAAAAGGGCAGAGTATATGATTAAATCATCTTATAATTAAGCCAAGAGACAAGGTTGGGTTATATATATATATTAAAATGCGCTGTCACACACACACACACACACACACACACATATATATATAACGCTATTGCGATAAGCCGTGTGATCTGTAGATCCACGGGCCTCAGCTTAAGGGGAGGGCGATTATCAATATAATACAATTGTAATATATGTATGCTCCGGCCTGCGGAACTCGCCACATCAACAAGACACTTGTGGCATGAAAAGGGTTGGAATTTCCCTGATTTAAAAGACAACAATTACATTTTATATATTTAAAGGCTCAGTTACATGTATGCAGCAATTACACCCCCACAGAGGACAGAAAAGAAAACAAAGCTGAAAGAAGATAAAACACAGTCACAGAAAAGACAATGACAGCCAAAGAAAAGACAAATGCGTAGCAATTCAAAAGACTAAATGAGTTGAGTTGGAGTTCACATTGTAATTCGAATGTAAATGTTTTAATTGTTTTATTGTTTGTGATGCACTGGCAAGTCTCCAGAGGAAAAACAAAATTCCCACTGTAATGCTAAAGTGATACCTACAGTTATATTTTCTGAATAAGCCGATAAAAGGAGTGAGAAGGCAGAAGGCAAAGAGACATGACTGTCCATTTTGAATTCCAAGTAGAATACAAACAGTCATGTGAGGAAATCTATAAATAATATCATCTTGATATGCAAAATATGAAGAGAGAGACAAAATATAGAGAATGCAGAATATAGAATAATAAAGAAGAGAAGATTAAGAGAAGAAAGAGTTGATGAATAGCAGAGAAGAAGGTACATAACAGAGCTGATATCCAAGGTAAATCAGCAAGTTTTGTTCTTTTAAAAGAGTAAGGAAGTTGGAGCTTCCACATCAAGTTGTAGCTTGATAAAATGTCAGTTGTAGCTGACTGAGGTAGAAGCCTCCTGTAGGTTGGTGCCTGTAGAAAATAGATGGGAGTTAGAGCTTCCTTGCAAGTGGCAGCTTGCAGAATTGAGGTTGAAGCCTCCTGTAGGCTGGTGCCTGCAGAAAATCAGTGGTGAGAGGGAGTTGGAGCTTGCCTTTGCATCACAACAATAATGAGACGTGGTTTTCTCCCTTTATGGGTTTCTACTTACATCTGGTGTCTCTATGCATGATATTTATGTTTTGATCTGATATGTATCATCTGCTTAATACCTGTTGCTCTCATATTAATTCTACTGTTATATTATACTAATACTTGTTGCTTGCATTCTAAAGTTACTCACACATTAAATTGAATGTGAAATGAAGATGTAAATAAGTTTAATGAAAAGTATTTAAAATATCAGGAATGTATTAAACTGATTCACCCCCCCCCCTCTCAGTTTAATTAGTTGTTCAACAAAACTATTTTTCAACTCATATTTTGAACTTAACTCACTAAGGTTTTACTCAAATTTCGAGCGGGAATATTTGTTGGATGTAAAATTTAATTTCTCATCCAAGGAGTACCCATGCTGCATACTTTTGATGGACTTTACTACACGAAAAATGAGAAATACATAACAAACGTGATTGCAATCACATTTTTTATGTATTTCTCATTTTCCGTGTAGGAGGGTCCATAAAAAGTATGCAACATGGGTACTCCTTCGATGAGGAATTAAATTTTGCATCCAAGGAGTATTCCCGCTCAAAATTTGAGCAAACCCTTAGGGAGATAAGTAGAAAATACGAGTTGAAAAAGTAGTTTTATTATTTTATTGTTTCTTAATCTTTTACTTCTTTACTCCAAAAATGGTGAATCATCCCCCATGGTTGACATCATCATCTTTAATCCTATAGGTTGTTATAAAACATTTTTGTTGTACATTTTTCTTAGGAGGCCCATTTTAGACCTCAAAATTCCCTACTGGTAGCTTGTACAGAGTTCCAACCTGAACTCCCCGCATTAATACCAGTGCTCCCCGAACCATCTTGCAGACATCTTTCTCGAACACTATTTTTACACCCGCATCATCCATCTTGCTTACAGAAATCAGATTTCTGGCCAATGCGGGAATATGCAGAACACCAGGAAGTGTTCTAATCCTCCCACCTTGCAGCTTCAGCTTGACCTTTCCACGTCCGACGATTCTGGCCTTCCTATCATCCCCTCGGAAGACATCACCACCATCATATTTCTCATACTCGCAGAACCACTCCCTATGGGGAGTGAAGTGAAAGGATGCACCTGAGTCAATCAACCATGATTCATGATCTACATGTGTATTTGAAGAAGAAGCCAAATACACATCCCCACCTTCATCCGAGGTGTTTTTTGCCTTTGCAGAAGGACCTTCATCAGATCCCTTTCCTTTCTCAGGAGCTTTAGATCTGCATTCCTTTTTGTAGTGCCCTTCCTTTCCGCATTTCCAGCACACCTTTACAAACTTTCCAGGAGATTTAGATCTCCCTCTAGATTTAGATATCCCACTCGAAACCTTATTCTTGTTTCTGTTCTGGGACCTTCCTCGTACAGATAAGGCATCTCCATTCTGACCCTCCATATTTCTCCGTCTCATTTCCTCCGACAGCAAGGCTGAGACAATGTCATCAAAATTCAAGGTAGTTGTATTGTTACCTATTGCAATAACCAGACTGTCCCACGAGTCTGGTAGAGAACACAACAAACTGATGCACTTATCTTCATCTGAGATTTTAATATCAACAGATGACAGCTGACTTACCACAGTATTGAAGGCGTTCAGATGCTCTATCACCGAGTCTCCATCCTTCATCCTTAGGTTATACAGATTTTTCTGCAGGAACAACTTATTCACCGGAGACTTACATTGGTACAAAGTTCCAAGTTTTTCCCACAAATTCTTTGCCGTAGCTTCCCCAGATACATTCAAAAATACTGAATCTGAGACACACAACCGTATTGTGCTCTTAGCCTTCCGATCTAGTTTCTTCCAGTCTTCATCTGACACTCCCATTGGTTTAGTACCTGGATCTACCGCGATCCAATGATCTTTATCCACCAGCAGATCCTCCATCTTGAGCTTCCACAACTCAAAACTCTGACCATTAAATTTCTCGATCTCTATCTTTCCACCGCTCGCCATCTTCTTTCACCGCAAGAATCGATCCCGCAGATCTCCCACTGAACAGGGTCTACCACAGGCCCGAGCAAAAAACCCTCAACAACAAAGGCGTCCCCTTGAAGCCGAAACAGCTCCGATACCAAATGTAGGTTTTAACCCTAAACATAAATTATCTACACACGAATCTTATAACAGAAAATAAACAATAGCGAGAGCATAAAACATAAAACAGATAAACACAGAGATTTTCCCCTGGATCCCAAATTGGGACGACCAACTTGATTTTTCATTATACTCCTTTTAGTGTTACAACACATATATATACATGCCGAAGCATACATAAACCCCAATCCATTAACCCTGGATTAGAACATAACCGTAGTTCCCTTGACCGGATCTACAAAAATACCAGGGGCCGAAAACCATCGAACCCCAAAACCATGTGCAAAACCATGCACAAACCATGGACGCAGACTACCCAGCAGAAATTAAGGAACCAAAAAATTTCTACTCCCCCCGTGCATGAATAATGTGGAAAGAATATAACACATACCCAAAAAATTAATTGTAGATTCAAAACTTCTCATGTAATGTACTAAAACATAAGACTCGAATCTACTATACTCATAGGCGGAAAAAAATTCATGATCGAGAACACATATCAAAAAAATGCATCATGATTCAACACACATACACAGATATTTATCTAAGGGAAAGAAAATTCTCAAAAAATTTTCCTATATGTATTGCATTAATGAAACAATCTGGATGAATCGATATGCTTGCTCAAGCTTGAGCACAATTTGCACAAGTATCTTCTATCCTCTTCCTGACTGACTGACTTTGGCCAACACTTAGAAAATTTTCCTAGCCTCTAAGATCTTATTTCCTTACACTATTTTATGAGTAATTATCCCCTTATTAATTAGGGAAATTTTTCATTAAGAATTTGGCAATTCTCTTAGGTCTTTCTTTGACTACACGCACCACGTGTACAATTTGGAAAATTATACAACTCACAATACACTTCCCTTAAACTCCAATCTCAACTGGGTAACTCAAATTTCATTCATGCATGAGTTAAATTAGGTTGACTGATCAGTTAACTGGTTAAAAACTGAAGTCGCACCACATTTCTAGACCTCCCACTAGTTCCTCCAACAGGTTGAACTAGTTTAATTGACATTAACTGAATTAAATTGTTACAGCTGAAATTAACTCAACCCGAGCTCCTAAAATTTAGGAATCATTGTACACAACTCAAGTTAGGTCCACAAATTGAATTAAGTAAGCTAATTGGGTGATAATAACTCAATTATCTCATTCAAGTTGTCTAGTGATGTGGCATTTAGATTTTCTCCAAATTCAATTGAATGGAAAATTAAATTAGTAATTTCTTGTTGCATTTTCAACACTCCATCTCAACAAGAAAGGGATTGAGGTATCTATTAAGCAGTCCATAACATATTAAGTGCAAATCTTCGGATAATCACAGGGTTCTAAAACTCTCCCTTTGTGGTTATCCGGAAAGTTATATCTAGAAAAGGGATTATTAGATTCCCCAATCCTGCCTCTATGTAACTCAAATTTTCCTCTTGAAAAGGCCTTTGTCAAAATATTTGCATCATGTTCATCTATAAAAATGTATTCCAACAACATGATCCACCTCTACACATAAACTCATAGATGGTGGTACCATATACTAATGTGCTCGGATCGATTGTGAAAAACTGGATTCTTTGGGAGTTTGATACAACTCTAATTGTCATAGTAAATCACAGTAGGATTTATTATTTGAACAATAACCTAACAAGAATATTTATTATTCAGATAAATTCATAAGATGCTTGACTGGAAACCATGTACTCTGCTTCTACTGAGTTGAGTGCAACTGATCTCTAATTCCTATTGTACCAAGAAACTATTGCTGACCCAACATTGAAATTTTTTCCTGAAGTGCTCTTCCTATCTGATGGACTTCCCACCCAATATACATCTATGAAGCCTTGTAACTTCACTCCCTCTATCTGTATGTACCAAATACCATACTGAGTAGTGCCTCGAATGTATCTCAACACATGTTTTGATGCCTTCCAATACAATTTGGATGGCTTAACCATTGCTTGGCTAAGTTGGCTAACTACATAACACATGTTTGGTCGTGTGTTCACCAAATACATAAGTGAACCCACAATCTTCCTGTAGATAGTAGTCTCCACTTCCTCACTTGTAGTGGCATCCTCCTTCCTCCATCTGTCTGCTAGATGACTATCCATGGGTTTGCTACTCTTCATGTGAAATTTACTCAGTATCTCATCGGCATACTTTCCCTGAGAGATAAATATTTCCCCATCTCCTTGCCATATTTCCAAGCCGAGGAAATATGCATGAGTCCCATGTCCCTCATTTTGAATTCTCTTGCAAGATCCTCTTTTCCATATTTGATCAAATTATCATCACTGGTTAAAATCAAATCATAGACATATAATAATATAATAAAAAATTTACCTTCAACAACAATATGGTAAAGGTTTGCATCTACTTCACTTTTGGTGAAGCCCAACCTAGTGAAATAGTTGTCGATCCTGGTGTACCAAGCACAGGGTGCTTGTTTCAATCCATACAATGCTCGCTTGAGTCTACACACATGCAACTCTTTGTCGAAGGTCTCAAATCATTCTGGTTGTTCAATGTACACCTCCTCCTCAATCACTCCATTGAGGAATGTTGTCCTCACATCCATCTGATGGATCTTCCAACCCATCTGTGTTGCAAGTGCTAGAATTGATCTGATAGAAGAAAGCACTCTTAAGTTAATAGAGAAAATACTTCCAATCAATTCACTCCACCCGAGAGAATCCCTTGATCCCCTTGACCAAAAATATGGCCTTGTGTTTCTCGATACTTCCATTTGGTGCTTGCTTCACTTTGTAGATCCACCTAGAACCTACCACTGAGTTGTCCTCTGGTCTTGGGACAACTTCCCAAGTATTTTTTTATGATAATGGAATCATATTCCTCTACCACGGCATTAACCCACATTGGTTGTTACATTTCTTCCTCGAATGAGGATGGATCAATCTCTACAAGCTCACTCATTAGAGCCATGTAGTCAGTGTACTGATCTGGTGACCTCCTATTCCTGCATTGTGATGTGGGTGGTCCCATATTACCTAGCATCATGAAATAATATGTGAGCTTTCCCCGGTGCACTTCCTTCCTTCTCTCGGATGTCTCCCAATCCGTCGGGTGATTCCACTCTCTGCTCCTCCACTTGTGGTTTCTCCACAACATCCTGAGGTTCTTCCTTTCGAGCCAAAATCTCGTCATATGAATAAATTGAATCTCCCTCTCAAGGGAACACCTCATTGCCTTCTCTTCATCAAACTTCACATCTCTATGAACAACTTTCATCTTGTGATATGGCAGGTACACCCGATAGTTTTGATGTGTATCAGTGTACCCCGCAAATATTCCCAACTCTGATGTCATCTCTATCTTTTTCCTCGCATCCTTGGAAACATGATAGAAAATTGATGAACCAAAGATCTTGAAGTGTGACACATATGGTTTCTTCCCTGGAAAATATTCTTATGGTGTACTCATCCCAAGAATCCAATGAGGACTCATGTTCTGCACATATACCACTGTGTTGCATGCTTCGACCCATGAGTGGGGTGGTAGGCCCTAATCATGCAGCATTGTTGACGAGGATCATCAAAAGTTACATTATAAGGGTCATGATGCCATCCTTCAGCCTTAGAACTATCTCTTTCTCACATTTATTCACATTTTTAGTTATATTATGCTTAGTGAGAAGGATACAAGGTTTTTTTTCATAGTATGTGGCCTAATGTGGTTTAATTGCAGGGAAATGGAGCATTTTTTAGATATTTTCCATGTAGGGGCTTGAAGGAGACAACAAGGAGAAAATATAGGGAGTTTTCCACCTCCTTAGCTCCCTAAATCGGCCTAAGATCACAACACTCTCTCATCAACTCAAAGTCATTGGCATCCAAGCCACTACTAGTGCAAGTGAGAGTTAATGAAGGACAAGATCCACCACTCTCGAGTTGAAGGAGGCTATCAGTCCTATTTCCTAGGGAGTTGCTAGCAGTTACCCTCTTGTAAAAATAAACAAGAAGAATAGATCATTAGGATTCAAGTTTTGTTTTTAGCTAGGTAGTTATTGAGCTCAAGAGTTTGGCACTGTTATTTTGAACTTTTATCTTATGTCAAAGACTTTTACTTTATGATAATTAGAAGTTGGTTATTGAGTTACATCTGAGTTAGTTCCAGACGGTTGAGACTCTTGGTTTTTGGACCAACCCAGTGGCTTAGGTACCTCTTGTGTATTTATGTTTTTCTTTCAGTTTTAAGTAGTTCATAGCCTTCTTTCATTTTAGTGGATGTTAGTTCCACAAATATGTTATTGGAAGCTTATGTACCACCTCTCTTGTGGGAGATTGGTTGGAATGATTCAAAGTCTTGGTAAAAAATACAATGTTTATGATTTCCTAGAAGTATATGAGTGATAGTTTCCTTTCTTCATAGTTTTTTTTTTGTAGTTTATAAGCTATATATGTGGTTTGAGTAATGATTAGAAGCATACTAAATAGATGTAATTTAAATTCAACTCATATTTTCCATCATATTCCTTGTTATTGTATTAATGATCAATGGATGCATGTGTGTGACTAACTGTAGGGTTGTGTTCATCTGCAGGGAAGGGAACCTCCTTCAACCACACCTTGGACTCCTCCATCACTTCTTCTCATCTCTCAAACCCTTATTCAAAATTATGTTTTCACATTAATTTTACCTAGTAACTCTAAGACACCCTGAGCACTCATTCTAGTGCAAGACATGCGTCTAATAGGTAATGATCTTTGCTAGGAGACTTACCCAACCTTCCTCCACTCTTACCAACCTTGATCCACCTCTCCATACCTTCTAGAACTCATTCCTAACCTAAAACCCCTCTCTAAATCCCTCCCAGAGAATTACGGGTCCTCTTGTAGCATTACATATGCCTTCCTATAGCAGCCTCCTGTAGCATGCCTATACCACCATTTTATCACACCAGATTTGCTCCCCATCTACACTCTAGATCTGGTAAGATAGATACTGATCTTCAAATGTGATTTGATGACCATGAGAAGCCTCTAGACCTCCCAAACCATTCCTTTTCCTCACTGCAAAAACATGGTAGAATTAGCCTCTGTATTACAAGCAATTTACAAGTTCATTTTCTATTTTCTTTTAAAAAGAATGAGTAGGTAGATGATACATGTGATTTTAAGATTATTTGATGAATGATGCAACTTAAAATATACTTCTTTCAACAAGTAGAATGGTTTTATTTAAACTTCCATGAGAAGCTAGTTAGCACTTATAAGTAGCAACTTTGCTTTCCTAGGACATATTAGTTTTTCAATTACATTTAGAAAGGCTTCATTATAGATAAATAGGAGGTATGGTATTTGGATTCTCTTATCTAATGTCATAGTTGAGGGTGGCATGACTAGAATCCCATCTACTATTCATATAGTACTGTCACCCCTAAGTTTGTACACACCCCTGGTTGATAAATAGAGTTGAGGAGCCCTTGGGAGTTGCAACACTCTTGGTGCAATAGTAGGGATTACAATTTTTTAGCGTCGTTATCAGGGAGGTGCCTAAGTAGATGATTTTTTTTCTTAAGAATTTTTTTATGCTTTATGTTTTTCATTCATTTTTGAAAAAGTGAAAACAAAACTAAAAAAAATATTTAATGTCTCGTAGGATAGGGATAATCAAGAAAAATTTCTACCAAAAACCCCCACACCCTCAAATAGTCAACCTTCACTCTTTTTTAGTGACGATGAGCTTCCCTCTCTAACTATAGGGGAGTTAGAAGACCCTCCAGGAGAATAACCTAATTTTTTTAAGAACCTATTAGGGAAGAATAATAACTTACTTCACCTATCCAAGCTATGGATGAGA
This sequence comes from Pinus albicaulis, assembly GCA_034641835.2. Lineage (NCBI taxonomy): Eukaryota > Viridiplantae > Streptophyta > Pinopsida > Pinales > Pinaceae > Pinus > Pinus albicaulis. Next base: position 483,094,935 of record CM076582.1, read on the forward strand.
ACAAGAAAAATGAGATATTTCCCATTAGATAAATCAATGGAGAGGCTAGAATGAAGAACATCAGCCTTGATTCCCTTCCAAACTTCCATGGCCTAACCTCTAAGAACCCTGACACCTTCTTGTTTGAATTTTTTATTTTTCTATTTTTGGTAGAACCTATGATTGTGCCTTTGATGAAAAACAACTGAATTTAGTCCCCTCTACCCTTAAGGATGTAACCTTTAGTTGGTTTATGGGTCTTCCTGGGGGAGCATCACTACCTGGACCCAATTACAACAGTCCTTTAATAAAAAGTACAAGGATTATTGTAGGTCCAAAGAAACCAAGGAAAAAATATTTAGGATGACCCTAGGACCCGATGAATCTTTAGAAGACTATGAGGAAGGGTTTCAACTCAACTATAGGAGGGCTAATTTTACCCTTGATACCGAGTCACTCAAGATAGTTCTTCTCCAAGGGATCAGAGAGGAAGTGTTGGAAACCATAAAAATTTTGTATGTAGGATATTTCTGTCAATTATCCTATGATGACATAAAAATTGTGTTCAAAAATCACTTAGGGTTTCCAAGAAGAAGAGCAAGGCTAGTTTCGGCTTGGTTAGCTCCTCTCCCTCCACAACATCCATAAAAAATGATATAGGGAACATGTTGGAAGATTTAAATAGTGAAATGATGCATAAATTTTCATTTCATATGGATACCATGAAAATCAAGAGAAAACAAGAGGAATCGAAGATGATTCTAGCTATTTTCTGCCCTAGATTCCCTAGAAGACACCCTAGGAATGAATGCCCAATGAATGTCATAAAGGTATGCTAATTCTATGAGGAGAACCATACAACATACTAATTCCCTTATTTTCCAGGACCAAGGGTTGTATACCAAGGGGTATAAGGTGAGTTAGAGAAAAATTTATCCATTAATCAAAGAGGCCTCAGGGACCTCGACCATACTAGAAGGGCATGCAAGGTGCACCTTATTCTTATTAACATTCAAATCAGAATGTGCCTGAATAAACATTTACCGGAGAATATAAATAATTATCGAGAGGAATAATTAAACATAACCTGCAACAAATCATAAACATAAACACATATGTTTAACAAGGAAAAACCACAAACTCTGGGAAAACCCATCTTAATGAAATTTCATTAAGCATTGGCCAAAACCCTGACCAATCCAGCCAAGTGAGCCTTCACCACTCACCTCGAGGCCTTACATTACAATGAAGTTCTTTGAGCCTTTTATAGGCTCCATTACATGCAATACCATGAGCTTAAAAACCATGGGTGCACAATACCATGTGCCCCAAAACCATCATTGTTTAAATCAGTCAAACTTGACTATAATCACAAGTCAATTTACCTAACATTCCCCCCTTCAACTTGACTTGGGGTTCCTTGACTAAATCCAGCCAAACCTGCTAAGTGAGACAACCCCGCTCACTCTAGCTCTTCCCCCCTAAAATTTTTACCCAGGATAATTGTTAACTTGACATCCCCCCTATCACATAGGTCTAACCCAGAATTCACCAGTGATTACCCAGGGGTACACATGCCATACCAGGTCTTACAGCAGTATGCCCACTTACATGTAAAAAACAAATTAACTCCATTATAATATATATATATATATATATATATATATATATATTTTTTTTTTTTTTTTGTTTCATTGTTGCTATGTTTGTACATATGACATCAATGTCCATATAAAAAGAACCCATCTACCAGATTACATGGGTCACCAGCCTCTGTAAACGCCATTCCTCTAGGAGTTCTCTTCAGATACATGGTTCATCAATTAATTAATCCACGTGCAAATATCCTGTCATCTCTGAATTTCTCGAACCAACTTCTTATCACTGCTAGTCACCAGATTTGGGTTGTGGCAGCACCATTTTTCTCTTTATCCATTGAGAAACCCTCCATGGAATTCCCCATGGAATCAATCAATTGGATATTTCCTATTTCCTAGAAACACCATGCTCTGTATGGCCAGATCTGCAAAAGGCTGCATTGATTTCTCCATTCACAGGCCAATAAAACCCTTGGCTGCAAAAGCGTCCCTTTGAAGCCAAATATGGCTCTGATTCCAAATGAAGAAACATTTACTGGAGAATATAAATAATTACCAAGAGGAATAATCAAACATAACCAGCAACAAATCATAAACATAAACACATATGTTTAACAAGGAAAAACCCCAAACTCTGGGAAAACCCATCTTAATGAAATTTCATTAAGAATTGGCCAAAACCCTGACCAATCTGGCCAAGTGAGCCTTCACCGCTCACCTCGAGGCCTTACATTACAATGAAGTCCTTTGAGCCTTTTATAGGCTCCATTACATGCAATACCATGAGCTTAAAAACCATGGGTGCACAGTACCATGTGCCCCAAAAGCATCATTGTTTAAATCAGTCAAAATTGACTATAATCACAAGTCAATTTACCTAACAGTGCCTTTGCAACCTTGCTACTATTCCACTCATCCATCATGGCCCGCACCTCCTTCTTGGACTTATGCTCCTCCATATCCTCCTCAACCTATCAACCATCCTTTTCGGCCATATCCTCCCCAAACTCCTCAATGGAGGAACCCATCACAAGGGTGGAGGCCTCAACACAACCAAACTCATGCTTTATTTCCTCCACCCCAACCTAAAACACAAATCATACACCATACTCCACCTAAGAAACCTCAAATTCATGCTCAACCTAATATGAACCTGAACAAAAATCAAGCACAACAGGTCTACAATGGAGATACATCTTATCCTGCTTAAGCTATGGAAATCCAAGAGATCAAACTTCGATATGGGAGAGTGCTTCCGGATAACCATCAACCTTCTCCACTTGAAGATCTTGAAGAAGAGAAGTAAGTTTATTGTACACCTCCCATCACATCTACCCACTTTCACTGGATTAATTGGGATAAACATGAGATGAGGGGCAATTATGATCAAAATCAACCTCCTAGGTGACCTTAAGGAAATGAAGTCAACAAAAAAACCTTAATAACTTCCCTAAGGTGCCACAGGACCATCCCGGAGTAACCCAACCCCTCCAAGTGTCCATCCCTTGAACCTACCTGACTTTTCCCTGTGTTTTACCCCTAGTCGCTCCCTTAACAAGGAATCAATGCAACTGGAACCTCAAAATTGCATGCACAGGTTTGCATCAGTGCGAATGTGGAATTTTTCACTCAGTGTTATGCCAGTAACTTCAAATTTTAAATCTATATTCTATGGATGGGGCTAGACCTCTGCCAATAAATCCCTGTATCTTTTATACTCCATAAATTACACAAGGAAAATTCTTGTAAACCAAAGAATGACACTATGACTAGGCATGACCATCCCCAACTGGGACTGAAATTCCATTAAACACTTGGAAAAAATGAAATCTACGGGTCATGAATAAAATACTGAGCATAAGGGACTAGAAATTCATATTAAACTTTTCAAGAAGGATCACCACCCTCTCCCATTAGTTGCCTTAAAATTAATTAGTTCTTGCATCCATTATTCTTTCAGTTACAAGTAAAAACATGAGATGAACCATGACTAGAACTAGTCGCGTAACCATGCATATAACCACATAAATAAAAATAAGAAAAAATCCATTAAAACCACACAAATACAAGTACAAAAGAAAGATAACTTAGCTTTCATTAAACATAGGCAAGAGCCAACTATGTTTGGGACTTCCACCTACCACCCGACCATAGACATGGCTAAACCAAATCTTTATTTTAACTAGTCACCCCCATGCCATATTCTACGCATGAATGTGGGATCTCATCGAAAAAAAATCCAAAAACAACCAAGGGAATACAGAGGTTAAACCACCTCCACCCTCACCATACCGTGATCTCACCAAACTTACACCAAGATCATAAAACCAAACTAAGCTTGGAATGCCTCCAGATCTCATCACTATCCTTGATGAATTTTCCATATCCTTGTCTCTAGGATTTATTATAATCCACACCAGATCACTAGGCCCTTACCGAGACACCGCCCTTGGGCTTTACCATGTGTTATCACACATAAATTTTTAATTTTTGATTAGGGTCACTCGTCTAGGTTTCATTTGTCTCATAAGGATGGTCCATGAAATTGATGAAAAATTCATGAAATAAGTCTTTATCCTCAGTCCAGAACACTTCATTATTCATGTCATCTAAGTCATATCTATCAAGTTTCACTTTCGTTTCACATGCATTGGTTTAAAATTCGTTTTTGCCACATGTTTGATTTTTCCTGATTCTACAGCGAATTTTATGCAAAACGGGGGATTTTTGCTGTAGAATCACCTAATCATTCTGCAACAAATATATCAAATTTATAACTGAGAACGTTGCAGAATCATTTTTTTCTACAAAAATGAATGGGATGATGACCTGTCAAGTATTTAGTGGTTTAGGATAAAGGTGAGGTCATACAATTGATTTTCATAATCATCCAAGCATGCAAATACCACCCATCATTGCTTTCCACTCCCTCAATTTTCATCATTTTCTCCACATTCAAATTCCATTTTTAAAACTTATCCCCAAGCACCTCTCTATGATATTTGATTAGAGCTTTTCATGCATCAATCCACTATCACCTTTGAAAAGTCTAGTCTCATAGCATGTAGCTTGCTATTCAGTTTTTCTCCTTGTAGGTGTCACAGTTCAAGAAGGCTAGCACAATGTTAAAAAAGATAGACATGTAGAAGAAGAATAATAAATGGATTTTTAGTGGTCAAGTATGAATCTATAGACTTAAATTTTGTCATGGAAGACCCTAGTGTTGCAGAGGACTCCATCAAAGTTGGTTGCATGAGATTTTACAAGAAGATACAAAGGGATTTATTTGTTTTTTGACTCTTTGAGAACTCAAATTGAAGAGAATATTTTGCTGCCAATAATCTCTTTCACTTTTCTCACAGGTGCTTCCAATTTGTAGATTTGAAGAGGTATTTGGACATTATTTTCAGAGTGTGTTTTCTGCCTATTTTAGAGATGTTTTTATAATGCAATTTCTCGACAACTGGAGATGGTTTTAAAAAATAAAAGAGAGGTTTTTATTCTAAACATTCTTATATAAAAACACCTCTTCCTGTATTGTAATAACTATTATGGATAGAGAGATAGGAGCTCATGATTGTAGCCTTAATTTTTAGAAAAAATAGTCATTTTTTGGTAGATGAACTTGTCGAAAGTGAAAAAGTTGTTTTGATGACGGTAAGAGGTATTTTGAACCAAATTGTCATTATAATGCTTCATTCTATCATCTCACATAGCTATGGACCTTTTATAGGCCTAAAATCCAAATTCTGTGAAGTCTATGGGCAATTGGGCAATTCCGCAGCGTGTCCTAGGCTTGAAGCCCAATTTTTGCTGCGAAATTTCTGTAGGATTTTTTTGCTTAAAAAATCATTTTGATGGGGATCAAAGGAGGAAAAATATTTTTTTTAAGCTCATTATCCTCAAGGAAGATCCTCCAACATTCATAAAGGTCAAATATTATGCAAAAGGTGGATTTTTGAGTTTGCTACGAAATGAGCGCTACGAAATTTTCTGTACATGACTGTTTTAGCAGTCAACTTCAAGTTTGATTTATGACCAAATAAAGAAAAAATTTTGGAAATATGAAAGAGGTTTTTCTTCTGCATAGGACCATATAACAACACATCTCTCAGTTTCTGAAAATCCATTAGTTTTTGTAAATTATACACTCATCTTTGAAGCCTATTTTCCAGAATTTTCACTAACTAGATCTATGAAAAAATTGTAAAATTCGGCTTGGAGGAGGCCTAGCTCAGTATCCACGTGGAATAATGAAACATCATCACTCCATTACAATCATAAATTTAGTTGGTTTTATTTTATAAGGGTTATTAAATGGATTTTTTGAATTATTAATGGAAGAAGAGTCCTTTTGTATTCAAACACTACAAAACAAAAATATCCATAGGAAGTCTCCAAGTGATGGAATCATGTTTGAAATAGGTCTCTGAGGTGGGAATTCTAATCTAGAAAGGTGGAAAATAATTTGTATGAGTCTTCACTCTATAAATGAGATATATTTAGTGTTATAAGTGGTTGGAGAATTCCTTTGATACAACTACTATTGTAATTTCTAATATCAGTAATAGACAGACAATGACTTTTCTTGCTTTACCTGAGATTCTTGATGTGTTTCAATGGATTTATGTGTCTCTTTTATATCTTTCTTCTAGTATTATTGATGCCAAATTACTCAGAATTCACATCATATATGCTCTGACTTCCTTTTAGCATTGGGTCACTGATTATTCCCATGTGTTAATGTTGTTCTGTCATTGAAACAGAAAAAGCCTCAGCTTCCATAAGCATGAATTCTTGTCATTGATTTCCTTTTACTAACTCCATAAGCCCAATGGTAGTTGAATCTTCCTCATTTTTCACCTACAATCACATACACTAAAACACTCACAGAGTTAGCCATCTATTTTAAGACTTAATTGAGTAAATCCTTTGATAAGTTGAGAGAGCCCTCTCAAAATGAAGAGGTTAATCTTTAGTCAAAAACTGGTTTGAAATAGTTACTCCAAGTTGGCCATTGAAGCAGCCCAACATGAAACAATTTGGTGATAAAATTTTGGTGTCGTTGTTGGGGACAAAGGTGTAAATTTTCCTTGGGAATAATGACAAAGTTTCAGTTCTAAGGTCTAAGAGCAGCAGACACTTAGGCACATATTGGTTGTATTTCTTCTCTGGAAACTCCACACATCAAATAATCAATTGGAAGGTGACTCCATTGCTAAAAGGATCAGTAATTTGATGAAGTTCCAAGATGAGTTCCATTGCAAGAATAAATTCCAGGTATGCCCCTATGAATCGGTCTCACATCCCTGGTTTTCCAAATCCTATGCCAAAAGTCGATTGGTTAACTGATCTTCCCATATTTAAAGATGAAAATAAAGACAATGCCACTCTTCATTTGGTTAGATTCCATATGCATGTATCTAGACTTAAGGTTCAGTTCCCTGAGGATTGTCTCATGAAGATGTTTATGGTCACTTTAGAAGGAAATGCATGGTCTTGGTAAGAAATCCTGCCAAATGGTTCCTTATATTCTCTTGTTGATTTCCATGTTGCATTTTATGAGATGTATAAAGAAGTTCATTCTTCCTTACTGCTATTCAAAGACTGCTGTAAAAATTGTGTGAGTTTTATTGAATATTTGGAGAATTTTTATGAATATTATGAGTTCATGGATGAGGAAATTTTGGAGGCCCTTCATGACAATTCATTTCATCAACAAGAAGAAAGGGTAGCCTCTCTCTTGGATGAAAATAAAACCCAGCAGGAGTTTATTTATGACAATCATGTTACATCCTCTGATTTTGATGAAAATTTGTAGTAGACTTGTTAGTCTTTTGAACATCAGGAATATGAGAATAATTTCCAACAATGGGAGGAAATACTGGAAGATAATTGCTATAATCCTCAGGTAAAGGAAGAAATTAATTCTTCATGTCTTTCCTTGCATCAGCTTACAACAATTTTTGAAAATCAAATTTTAGATGATCAGATGAGTATGCCTGTTGAATCATATGAAGAATTACCTCTAGAAATTCCCGTGGTACATGCTAGAGCAGTTCATTTTGAAAGTGTCCAAGAGTACTCCCACTTTCTATTTCTCTCAAATGAAAATAATGGTCAACAGATTTCTTATTTTTTATTTGAGAATGGTCACAAGAGTTATAAAGAAAAATATAAACAAGGAACACCATCATACCCATATAAGGCCCGGAATGGAGTCATGCCAATAGAGATGTGGTGAGTAGTATTGTAACAATACTCTCCCAAGTGAAGCCAATGTAGCTAAGCTCTCTGCTGCCCTACTACATAGTTTCTCAAGTAGCCTTCCAGCCACTTGTTCACTATCTCGGTCTGTCCATTGGTTTGGGGGTGATAACTAGTGCTTGGTTTCAAATCAGTCCCCACCAACTAGAAAATTTCTTGTCAAAAGCCACCCATGAAGCGGCTGTCCCGGTCACTCACTATGGTCCTTGGGAGACCATGGATTCTAAATACATCTCTAAAGAAGAGCTCAGCTACCTGTGAAGTAGTATAATGTGCAGAAATGGCAAAGAAATGAGAGTACTTTGTTATTCTATCAACAACTATAAAGATACAATCCTTACTCTATACTGTCGCTAAGCCGATGATGAAGTCCATAGAGATACTTTCCCACTTCCCATTCGGAATAGGTAGTGGCTGCAATAACCAAATAGGGTGGGTGTGTTTTCCCTTGTTCTGTTGACAAATGGTGCACTCTTTGACATTTCGGAGCACATCCTCCTTGAGACCCTTCCATGAGAATCTCTCTCTGATAGCTCTGTAAGTCTTTGTGAAACCTTGATGCTTGGCAAGTGGGGAATCATGTGATGCCAATAATATATTTTTCTTGAGCTTAGAATTATTATGCAAGAAGACCCCGTCCCGGTAATAGATGACCTCATCCATCACTCTAAACCTTTCATCCAATACCACCCCATCAAGTATCTCACATGCAAAGTCATCTTTGGAATACTCAACTAAAAGTTGAGCTTTCCAATCTGCATCCATTTCCCTCAAAGACAGTGCTATAGGCCTCCTGGACATTGCATTAGCTACTACATTTCTCCTTCCCTTAACATACTCTATGTAAAAATCATAAGCTTGGATTTTTCTCAACCACTTCTGTTGTCTCTCCTGGAGTTGTCTCTATTTAAGGAAGAATCTAAGATTGTTATGGTCAGTCTTCACCTTGAATTTATTCCCCACCAAATATTTCCAGAATTTGGCTAATGCATGCATGATAGCCAACATTTCTTTATCATAGATGGGGTATAACCTCTCATGAGGGAGCAGATTCCTGCTCTCAAAGGCTATAGGATGCCCACCTTACATCAAGACTTCCCCAATACCTTCACCTCATGCATCACATTCTAGAACAAAAGGTTGAGAAAAGTCAAGAAAAAAAAAATAGGACAACTAATCATTACCTCTTTGAGCTTATCAAAATCCCTCTGTGTTGTAGGTGTCCAATGGAAATCTCCCTTCTTGTTCAAGTTCTGTGTGTGGTGCTGCTAGTTGTGAAAATCATTTCACAAATTTTCGGTAATAAGTGCATATGCCCACAAATCCTTTGAGTTCTGTAACATTCCTGGGTTTAGGCCAATCTCTGATAGCCTAGATATTCTCCTCATGTACCCTCACTCCATCCACTCCTATGATGTGCCCCAAATACAACATCTTTGTGAGGCAAAATTCACATTTGGAGAGCTTGGCATAGAATTGCTGCTCCTTGAGGATATGTAAAATTGTCTCAATATGCTGCAAGTGCTCCTCCCAAGTGCGGTTGTAGATAAGAATATCATCAAAGAAGACCAATAAAAACTTTCTCAAATGACCATGGAATATGTGGTTCATGCAAGATTGGAAAGTTGTTGGAGCATTGGTCAATCCAAAGGGCATTACCAGAAACTCAAAATTCCCATAGTGACATCTGAACATTGTCTTGGGGGTATCTTACTCCCTCACCTTGATTTGATGATACCCATATCTCAAATCAATCTTGGAGAAGTATTTAGATCCCCTCAACTCATCCATGAGTTCATTGATCCTGGGTATAGGGTACTTGTTCTTCATATTATTCTTGTTCAAGGCCCTATAATCAATGCACATCCTCAGTGTGCCATATTTCTTCTTTACCAAAACCACATAGGAAGAAAAAGGACTAGTACTAGGCTAGATGTGTCCTAGAGCTAGCAGCTCTTAGATAGCCCTCTCAATCTCATCCCTATAAGCTTTGGGGTGCCTATAAGGAGTGGTGATTACTGCTTGGATCTCTTATTCCAGCTCAATGGTGTGTTCACACCCTCGGTCAGGAGGTCTCCCTAGTGGGATATCTCCAAATACTGTAGAATATTGGTCCAAGAGAGACTGAACATCTGGATGCACTAGTGTGTCCTTTCCCTTCACCTCTGATATATGCAGCTCCATTGCCCATTCAATATCCCCTCTATGTAGATCTTCCTCCATCCTGTGTGCTGAAACAACCTGAAGGGGGTATGTGTTTATACCCTTGATCTTTTTCTGTTGGCCATCCTTCCCTCCTATCCATTCCATCTCTAAGGTTCTCCAGTTAGTGGTAACTCCCAAGAGTGATTAACCACTGGACTCCCACTATGACATTGGTGTCTGGAATTTCTACCAAAAGGAAGTGATCTATCAATGTGTAGGTCCCCATGGTAATGGTTAGTGCCAGGACATACTTGGCACATTGCAAGGTCACAGCTCCTGGGACCAAAACTGAGAATCCCTCAAACTCCTCCATGTGGATTCCTCTTCTTTGTACCAGCTGTGCATCAATAAAATTATGAGTGGCTCTACTATCTATCAACACAGAGACTCTTTTCCCCATGATATTACCTCTCACCCTCAGGGTTAGATACTTTGAGACTCCTCTTAACGCTAAAATAGCTCCCCTTCTTGGAGCAAAGTCTTCCATGGATTGTACAGTGCTAGAATCCTTCTTGGAGAAGGTCTTAACATGATGTGTCCTTCCTACAACATATTCTCCCTCCAAATCTATAACATGGATTGTCTTCCTTGGTCTTGAGTAAGTCTCCTGCTGCAAAAGGGTTCTTGCCCTGGGCAAGATGTGTTGTAGATCTCTAGCTTTCTCCACAGCTTCAAGGAGTGTGGTTGGTTTAGTGGATTTGACTAACCCTTGCAATGGTTCAGCCATCCCATTAATAAACATGCATACCTTCCTACTCATAGTGAGGTTGGATACCATCACTAAAAGTTGCAAATACTCAACAATATAATCCTCAAGATCTCCCTCCTGCTTGAGCTTGGTTAACTTTGCAAAGTGGGCTTCCGGATCTCTTGGATCAAACCTCTCCACTAGCTTCTTGGTGAAAGCTAAGTATGAAGTGATATGATGATGCCCAAGTGTGGTTAATCCATGAAACCACCATTCTTGAGCTTCCCCTTCTAGGTGTAGTGTAGCTATCTTGATGGCTTCTATCTCAGAAACCTTGTTGAGTTGGAAGTATGTGTCTAGCTTCTCCACCCAAGCCTTGGCTGTGCACTTAGGTGTCCTATCAAATGTGGGAAAGAAGAACCCTACCATAATGCACTGTAGGGCTGATTTTTGCATCAATTTCTTCTCCTTTTGATGAGGATTAATCCTCCTCCCATCCTTGATCTCGCAAAACTCCTGAAAGCTTAAGTGCTCCTTGAACCCTTAAGATTGGAGTTCATATTCTTCAAAATATTCTCCCATGGTTCCATCCTTATCTTCCCCAGTTAGAAATGAAGGCATGGTAGAGCGTTGCGATGCATCTGAATGCCCCATACCATTTGCAGTGCTGGTGCTTGCCTCATGGAAAAACTCTATAGAATCCCCTTCATGTCTCATCTCCTTGAGGTCCCTTGAAATGTTCTGCAGGGTTTGAATTAGGAGAATAGAAATTTATTCCTCCTCCATGTTGAAGATAAATTCCCCCCACAATCTGAACCAAGAGCAGAGCTTTGATACCACTGTAATATTCCTTTTCAGTAATTTCTGCAATATCTCCAATGAGGACGTTGTATAAGGAAAACCATGCAATAAAAATGTAGAAAAGGACTTGGATCCCCTTATATATGATGTATGTAGCTTAAATAGAGAATGGCATCAGAAAAAAATCATCCTAGCTACATTAAACAGATCTCCCCAACTCATATATGCTTAAAAACACCCCAATCCCACAACTTCATAGAATAGAACTGTTGAAGACTGCAACAACGTAATTTTTATTATGAGATATACAGAAAAATATGGTTTCATAAATATCTATAGCTTTCATTAATCATGGAATCATAAATAAGAGGTTTTACCCCTTTTACAAGCACATCGAAATACCCCGGCAAGGGTTTCCAGCAAAATAGCAACATAAAATGCAGCACTGCAGAAAATAATGTTGTACCCAGCAAATATATATTAAAAATACTGAATTTGATCTAAAATAGATGAATGATACAAAAATTGGTCGAAGGCCTTCCTCAATAGACCTCCCGGAGTGAAATAGACACCTCCTCCTCTGAAACAAGCACAAAATAGGAGGGTTTCGCCCAACTACTGCTTCTACTGCAGAAATGACACAGTTACCAGAAGTGACTGCACTGTATGTGATGCAGAATGGATATATTCAAGAAATATGATGAAAATTAAGCTCAGGACCTCCTCCTTAGATCTCCCAATCAGCTAAACTAAAGGTGAAGATGGAATTCCCGCATGAGAATTCTTTGCACGAAACAATGCTGCAAATCTAGCTAAATAGCTGAAGCTTGCAATCAGTCAAAAGAAAAAAAATATACGAATAATGAATCCCCTCTTTGCTGCTATCTCCTCCTTCTTATCCTTGGTGAGCTTTCCCACCCCGAACCCCACTCATTGGTGATGTGTGTAAGGTTCCAAATTTTTCTTCAATTAATTGGAACATCAATTTTTGTCTAAATTCATTTAGGAGATGAATAATTGGGTAAGGAGGCCCAATGAAAATAAAAACATAGATAAAATCCCTCTATTATGGAAAGGGATCAGCCATGGAACTAGATTTCACACCCTCATGTGTGAAAGGAGATATTTGCAAAGAGGTTTGACCAAGTCAACCAGCGCAGGATATGAGGTGTAAAGCACTACATGGGACAACATAGGAGGGAAGCTTCTAGAGGAAGGGAAACCCTAATTCGAAGTAGGGCCCATGGAGAGCCTTCACTTGCTATATATGGAGAGGAGGAGAGCCATTGCCATTCATGCATATGTTTATGATTTCATGTCTATTCAAACATTGTGCATTCTCTGCTGTTTAGCAAGAATTGCCGAGAAACTCCTATTTAGAATTTCCTCACCTTCTTGAGAGGCCTCTTGAAGGTTGGTTCTTCTTTCTTCACATTTCTTGGCTCAAGGCCAAAGCATCCTCCTCCAGGACAGCATTATTTCTGCAGCAGCATAATACTGTGTTATAGGGTGTTGCAATGGAGACTTCACAACACCTCTTCCTTCTCTTGTTTTTCAGAGGGAGAGTCTTTCTTTCCTTTGGAGGATCAGATTGGAAGCATTGGAGATGATTTGTAGATCTTGGCACTTGGACATAGTGTTCTATTCCACTCACTGTGCAGTCCCTCTTAGTGACTGCGTTATTTTCATGGAGTATCTGCAGTGAGGGTTTGCAGATTGATTGGAGGGTGAAATCTCAAGTGTAAGGATCAGCCTTCCACTTTAGAGATCCATTGGAGGAGATATACTTCAGTTTTTTCATCATCTTCAGCCTTCCCTATTGAGTTACAAATTTGAGGTGCAGCTGCTACCCAGCAACTCCGGCATTTTTTCCATTTTGTATATTTCAGCCAATCCCTTGGAGGATTGATGTATTTTTGCTTCTAAGGGTTAGAGCTTTTCTCCCCTAGTGTATTTGAGCCATATATTGCCATATCTTTCAGTTATTATGTGATATGGAGCAGTAATTCTTATAAATTACGTCCTCATAGCCAAGGGTTTCATATTTGCAACTATATTTCTTCATTTCCATGTACTTGTATTGTTGAGGCTTACATTGCCTTTCTTGAGAGGTTGTTTCCTAAAGATATTGTACTCTTTCTACTGCTATAACATTATTCATTTTCTATATACATCTTCTTGTATCACAGATATTAAAATAATGCTGTTGATCTATTGTATGATCATACATTTGTTGCAGCCCCATTCTCTGGGAAATTCCTGAGGAAGGAATTTTCACATATATATAGACAAAGTCTGTGAAGGGCCAGGTAGCCTCTGGCTCTCATCCTTTGTTTAAAGGTGATGTATCTGAAAAATTCCCCCACAGTCTATCTCTGGAGTAGACTTGTGATATTTCTGAAAAATGAACATTACAGTGGTATCAAAGCAACTTTCTTGGCTCAGCCTGTGAGTCTAAGCCAAAGAAGATTAGAATGTTGAAGAAGATGATTTTATTCTCATCCATATTCAGATCCAGAGGAGACCTGTCCAAGGAGGTCAAGAAGATTGAAGAAGAAGAAGAGGAATTACCATGCACTTCCTATTCTCATCAAGAATAAGACATTGAGCATGGAAGACACTTGGATTATCAGATTCTAAGTGGTTACCTTGTTGAGTATAGATCTCAACCTAGAGCCTTCAAGGAGACTCTGGATTTTCCTCATTTCATCCAGCTGAAGGAAGAGAAGAGACTATGTAGCAGAAAAGAAATCAAAGGCAATATATTTTTGTTGTCTACCTTTGATGGGTCATCTACTACAAGAACTTGGGTGAAAGAGTTGGTAGCATTCTTCTTTCTACATCCCGTGATAGAGAAAGAAGCTGTTGAAATATCAGCGCTGCACTTGAAGGGTGAAGCCTATGATTGGTGGAGCAGCGACTTGAGCCATGAAGGGGTGAAAACCTTTGAAAATTTCATATGAGGGCTGATCAAAACCTTTGATGATGAAGGGGAAAAGAAATAAAAGATCACATCAACACTTGACGAGCCATGTGATAACGCTGTCACACTCATGAAGGAGCAACCACATACATCAACAGTTGGGGTAGCCAACACTTGAGAGGAAGGAACTCTTGTAGCCCTACAAGAAGTTCCAAATGCACATCAAGGTATGAAAATATTTCCACATTCCATTGTTACAACAACTTCTTTTTATCAATGTGGAGATCTACTTTTGCATGGCCAAGGGTCAAATCACACTGCTATCATAGAGAAACTTGTCTTCATTGCGCTGTGCAACATGGAAAAATTCAAGGAAGAAGCAAACCATCACTCTCATGAGCCATTATTGGATTGTACATCACATTGGAGGTTGCGGTTTGAAGCCTTGAAGTATGATAGTAGACATCTTGCAGTGAGAAACCCTTTCTCCCTTCAATATGACACTTTTTCAATGAGATCCTCTCAGCTCAAAGAGAAACCTCTACTTTCAAATCCAAGACCTCATTGGTTTTGGAAAACTATTTATGAGAGGGAGGTCTCAAGGAGAGATCTCAATAGAGGTGCACTTCAACACACCATGGAGTGCAAAGATTTTCTTCCTTTCTAACAAGAGAAGATAGAAGATGGAGGAAATCTTAGGATGGATAACATCTCTCATGCTTGTGTTGGACATTCCTTGAGCCATACACATCATTATGGGAGGTTTTTTCCTACCACCTATTTGGGTCTTGATAGGGTCTCATTGATCCTTGAGAGGCTTGCATTTCAAAACCCCATGAAGTGCAAAGACATGAATTTGATTTGGGAGGATGGTGGCCCTCATGGGAGGAGTACCAAGATGAAGAAGAGGAGGCATCCAAAATTGATTGAGTGGATGTGTTTGATGAGCAAGGAGCTGGGAGGCTACTTGCAAATTTATGATACCGGGTAGCAGGAGGCTTGGCTGCGCTGGTTACTCTTGAAAGAGTTTGGCCATCACTTGGCAAACACTATTCCTAAGAGTAAGAGGATGGATACTTGCGTCATTGAGCAGCATAGAGTATGGATGCATCGTGTTGATATGGTATTCATATCATTAATTATGACTTCATCACATGATTGGTATGATGGAGGTATGGGGAGGCAGCAAAATATTTTGTTGCTTTGCTTGTTTCTGGGAGAGCAAGAGCAGATTTGCTCTCACACTTTGCATGATGTTGCAGGAGGAGGAGATGGAATTATCTCCTTGGTCTTTGATGATTTGGAAGCTCTTCAATCTTGGGGAGTATTCCATATTTTTTGCAGCATTATTGAAGGAATATTTGACAAGGAGCATGTCAAATAACATAGTTTTGTATTGACAGGGGCTTATTTGCATAAGCTCACAGCGCTGTCACTGTAGACCAAAGACTTATGGATGAAGTGTGCCCAACGGAAATGTGGTGGATCCATAACCCACAGGTCCCAAGATCATTTCATATTTGTTTCACTTGATGAGCAAAGAGGAGGTAATGATGATAGAGCCATCTACCACTATGGCATGTTCTTCTTGACTTGGGGTTCCAAGCATCCTCTTGCAGCACATGGTTCATTCTTCTTCATAGCATGCCAAAACACTATGGAGGACTCACTTATGGACCCATGTACCATCTTACTTCTAGCATATGGTGAGAATTTTGGTTATACATTCATTCACTTTCACACTCTTACCATTCTTATGTAGTGCATTACTTCACAAAAAGGCAAGCTTGTCACATTGCTCCATGAGTTTTATTGGGCCAATCTACATGATGGAGGCAGCCATCTCTTTTTTGGCCTTGGGAAAATGTTTTATCATCACATGTATGTTCAGTTGCTGCACTATAACATGTATCATATCAAGACATGCATGATAAACCATGTAGAAAGAAGCATTTTTCCATGTACTTTTATCAAGAAGCAACCTGTAAAACAACGTTGTACTTGTTTAGGAATATTGCACCACATGAAACCTTCAGAATTCTCTTCATGATATTCTAATCATGACTTCATTTTCTGACATAGATCAGATTTGTAAAGGAAGCATGATTATGATTAAGGCACATGAGATGGATGTGTCCTTGAGTGGGAAAAATTCTCACATTTTCTGCACTACATGTTCTAATGGGAGCATGGGAGGAGGTATGGCCACCACTACTACATATGTATTCTCTTTTGAGGTGGGCCATGAGATTGATAGCCATCCATTGTATAGCCATGGGAAAGTTTTTAGTCTTGTGTTGTTGTCATATTCAGCCATTTACTATCCATTAGTAGATGTGATTGATCTTGTACATTGCTTACCATGTAATCTTCTGATGTTGCAGTGGAAGAAACTGCGCTGTGTCCTCTTGAGATGTTGTTTCAACTTTGTAGAATCATGTAAAACCTACAGAAAACTTCTCATTTGGATATTCTATGATGGCCATGTCCTATTCATCATGGATGATATGTTTTGGTCCAGCTTGTTCTTCATTGTCGGAGGATAACTCTTTGGATGATTTTTCTTCATCTTGCCACTTGAGGGCAATACTTTTGCAGCCTGGGATCAGCATACACTCTAAAATTTTCATAATTGGAGAGAAGGAAATCATGGGGTAAGCTATGATGCTTGCCAAGTTCATATTTTCAACCCACCTTCATTTCCGGAGCTTGAGGTGGAAGGAGATTTTCAGGAGTTGCCTTATTGGGAGGTGGCTCATTTTGTTTGGATGATTGCTTTGGGATGGAGGATCCACATGGGGAAGATGTTCCTCATTATATTTCAAACTCCATTCCTTGAGTGGAGATTCTTTAGTTCTATCCTTACAGTTTCTTGGGGACAAGCAACATTTGGGAGGGGAGGACTGTAATGTTCCAAAATTTTCTTCAATAAATTGGAACATTAATTTTTGTCTAAATTCATTTAGGAGATGAATAATTGGGTAAAAAGGCCCAATGAAAGTAAAAACTTAAATAAAATTCCTCTAGTATGGAAATGGATCAGCCATGGAACCATATTTCACACCCTCATGTGTGAAGGGAGATATTTGCAAAGAGTTTTGACCAAGTCAACCAGCGCAGGATATGAGGTGGAAAGCACTACATGGGACAATGTAGGAGGGAAGCTTCTAGAGGAAGGGAAACCCTAATTCGAAGTAGGGCCCATAGAGAGACTTCACTTGATATATATGGAGAGGAGAAGAGCCATTTCCATTCATGCATATGTTTATGATTTCATGTCTATTCAGGCATTGTGCATTCTCTATTGTTTAGCAAGAATTGTCGAGAAACTCCTGTTTAGGATTTCCTCACCTTCTTGAGAGGCCTCTTGAAGGTTGGTTCTTCATTATCCACATTTCTTGGCTCAAGGCCAAATAATCCTCCTCCAGGACAGCGTTATTGCTGCAGCAGCATAATACTGTGTTGTAGGGTGTTGTAGTGGAGACTTCACAACACCTCTTCGTTCTCTTGTTTTTCAGAGGGACAGTCTTCCTTTCCTTTGGAGGATCAGATTGGAAGAATTGGAGCTGAATTGTAAATCTTGGCACTTGGCCATAGTGTTCTATTCCACTCACTGCGCAGTCCCTCTTAGTGACTGTGTTATTTTCATGGAGTATCTGCAGTGAGGGTTTGCAGATTGATTGGAGGGTGAAATATCAAGTGTAAGAATCAACCTTCCACTTTAGAGATCCATTGGAGGATGTCTACTTCAATTTTTTCATCATCTTCAGCCTTCTCTATTGAGTTCCAGATTTGAGTTGCAGTTGCTGCCCAACAACTCTGGCATTTTTTCCATTTTGTATATTTCAGCCAATCCCTTGGAGGATTGATGTATTTTTTCTTCTAAGGGTTAGAGATTTTCTCCCCTAGTGTATTTGAGCCATATATTTCCATATATTTGAGTTATTATGTGATATGGAGCAGTAATTCTTATAAACTGCATCCTCATAGCCAAGGGTTTCATATTTGCAGCTGTATTTCTTCATTTCCATGTACTTGTATTGTTGAGGCTTACATTGCCTTTCTTGAGAGGTTGTTTCCTCAAGATATTGTACTCTTTCTGCTGCTATAACATTATTCATTGACTATCTACATCTTCTTGTCTCATAGCTATTAAAATAACGCTATTGATCTATTGTATGTTCATACATTTGTTGCAGCCCCATTCTCTGGGAAATTCCTGAGGAAGGAATTTTCACATATCTATAGACAGAGTCTGTGAAGGGCTAGGTAGCCTCTGGATCTCATCCTTTGTTTAAAGGTGACATATCCAGAAAATTCCCCCACAATATATATCTGGAATAGACTTGTGATATTTCCGAAAAAGGAACATTACAATGTGACTTCCTTGAGAATATTCCCATTTCAAAACTACACTGCCCTAGTAGCTTTACCTCCTCTTGTAACAACATTATTGACTTGGTCAACTAGATCTAGCTCATTTCTTTGCCCTTCTTTCACACCAAAGTGGATTTATTTTGTCCTCCTAGTACAATCCCTTTTCACACTGGGATATGTTTTATTGTCTTCCCTACTTCTTATTTAAAAAATGGAGCAATTATAATATTCCAAGTAGCAGTGGCTCATTGGGAATATTACATGCAACATGTGATCTTTCAACTTCATTTTCTCCTATTTCCCTTTATTTTCATAAATAAATGTGCCAAGATACCTTTTTTCCTTTTTAATTCCTTAGTCATTTCCTTTTCCAATTTCCCCTTAGGCATAAGAACATCCAGTGATTCCCACTAGGATATCTTTCCCAAAATTCAGCTTGGAATAAGTGTCCCTTGCTCGTGGTATTATTTTTTCCTTTATTAACTTTTATCTAGATTCTCTTACATGAAATTTTAACCCGAGTCCATCTCGATACAATATTTAGAATAAAATACACATATATACATATGCACATTTGTTTTAACTACAAAATAAAAGGATACGGTGTCTACATACACAACAAGGGAATCCAGAGGCTCACACCTCCACCCTCAAAGTAGTACCAGGATTCACTTCTTTCCGAGGAAGTCCAGAATCCACTATCAGAGCCAAACTTGCATCAAATGTCCTACGCTACAATCCTATGCCACTTGTCCTCTCAGTGAACAGCTACCGACTCATTGTGCCAGGGCACACTACCAATATGGATCCGATTCCATATGGAAATGATAATGACCAAAAAAATTCCATCCCCAACCTTCCATTCTCTGATACACAGTTCCTCGGGAAATCTAGTCACCCCCTTCCATGCATTCACTCACCTTTCAAGCTCCCTGGAATCCCCTATCCCGAGTGATCCATCCCTTGGAAAGGTTTCCTCACATTGGAAGATAAAAAAATTGAGGCATATACCTGCCTCAAAACCATCATAATGATCATAGCGTGCTCATGGAAATCAATGTACACTATTGGGTACCTATGTCCCACAATGGCCCTGCTCTTGAAGTGCTTTACCAACACAATGTTGCCCTTTCCAAATCCTTTTTCCAATGCTTCTAATTCTTTCAATCATTTTCAACCACCCAACTTGGGAATTTCCATGCTTTCCTATACCAAGCACATAATTTTCATTAGGCTAAGAGGAATTTAAATAAATTGAAATCATACATCTTTAGTGGTTCATCAATAAGGTACACTTACAATTCTATTTATTTCCTGTCACAACAAGTCAAACTAGCTCTTTTACCAATCATCATGTATAAGCATATTAACATATCACATCTGGTTAGCTCAAACGCTACCATCATAATTAAAATCATATATCACATGTAACCATCATAAACAAAAAATCATGGATCACATGCATAATTAAAAACTGAAGTAAAATATTGGTACTTATCTTTCCATGATTCTTTTGCTTCTTCCTTTGTTCTTTGTCCTTTTGTACACACGCTGAACCAGTTTCCAAACCTGACAAGAACCCAAAGTCTTCTCTTTAATAAAAAATGGAATTCAGAGACTAAACCACCTCCTCCCTCAATAACAACAACAAGGGTATCCCGAGACTAAACCACCTCAACTGTCAATATCAACAAGGAAATCTAGAGACTAAACTGCCTCAACCCTCAATAGAAACAACAAGGACATTCAAAGACTAAACCGCCTCAACCATTAGTACAAACAACAAGGGAATCTAGAGACTAAATTTCCTCAACCCTTAATAGCAAAAACAAGGGCTATATAATACCATACCCGTGTATCCCATCAAACTGTACAAAATATACACATACATAGTGTACAACAAAACACATACACCTACAGCTAGTGTAAAACACCACATATACACCTACACTAAGTGTACAACACAACACAACATATACACCTACCCCAGGTGTAAAAATCCACAGTACAACTACACCCGATGTACAACACGACACATACACCTACAACCAGTGTACAACAAAATATATATTCATACACACCATAAAATACCATGAATACACATGTCGTGATACAACTACCTAATACCTGTAACACCACAGAAAATATACACAACAAAACATGTACGACGTGTATACAATACAACATGTACAACAATAACACATGTACAACAATACTACATATACAACATGTACACAGTACCACCTGCACAATGTGTACACAACACCATACGTACAAGACAACACTTGCACAATGTTTTCACAACACCACAAGTACACCGCATCCCCTGCACAACATGTACATGTCACCAGTTGTACAACTTTTACATAGCACCACATGTGTGAAACACAACATGTACCACATGTACGCAACAACACATGTACAATCATGCACAACACACCATATATACACAACACTATATGTACAACTTGTAGACTGCACCATATGTACATAGCACCTCATTTAAAACATGTACACTACACTAAATGTACATAACACCGCATTCACAACATGTACATAGCACCATCTATACATAACACTACATATAGACATGTACTTACCACCATTAGAAACCAACACCACATATGCAACCATGCACACAACACTATATATGAAACACGCACACAACATCATATGTACACAATAATTCATATGCTACATGTACACAACACTGACATTGCACATCCTACGACCACACTGTCCTTACAACACAACCTTGCTTTTAGTGTCTTATCCTTTCTTGTCCCAACATGGCACGGATCATACTTCTTTCATTCCACTGATGTATCCCTCAGCATTACCTCATAAATCTTCCGGGGCTACTCTTCCCACTTCATTCCTCATAAACCAAGAACCTCTTCATGCCATTCACCTGCATAAACAATAATTCCTCCACAAGAATGATCCTTGACGACCTTGTCATACAACGACATACATACATACATACATACATATACATAGACACACACACACACACACACACACATATAAACACGCATAAAAACAATCATGATATTTGATGACCCTGTCAGAGAAATGTCATACATACATATATATATATATATATATATATATATATATATATATATATATATATATATATATATATATATATAACCATTAGCATAAAGGAATCATGACCCCTGACAACCATGTCAGAAAATGACATACATACATACCTATGTATACATATATACACATTATCATAATCATGATCACCACATAATTACCACTTATCATAAGGTTAGGTTAAGAGAACTCCAATTGTTTGTGCACAACATGTGTGCACAACATTGAGAACAACATTTCCCAACATAGCCAAGGCATATGATGCCTCAAATCCATTTTATTTACCTTTATTGTTATCTTTCTCATGATTGTCCTGCCACCATCCATTTACACCAATAGACCCAACCAATCGAACTGGCTATCGTACTCTTGCCTTCAACTACCCTTATACATGCACCAAGCTTCATCCGAGTCTTACATTGCCTGTTAGGTTTCATTAAGATCTTCTTGAGCTCCATCAACTTTCCTATTTCCCAAACAAATTCTCAAAACCCTCAAAACTTAAAGCCAAGAACCAAAATAAACCAAGAAGAAACCTGTGAGAACCAATAGCAATACAACACCACAAAAAAAGTGGTATGTCCATACAACATATATTAACAAATCCCCAAATCAAGCGCAAGGAATCACAGAAGATTGAAAGCACAATACTAGAAACAAATACCATGAATCAATCCCCATGGTTCCGAGTACTTCCAAAGGAAATATCAACTTGTACCTTCTCCAAGATTTCATGGCGGTCTCTTTTCCATGAAATTCCTTGTATCATACTACCATAAACACATAATTTTCAGTGTATAAATAAATATAACAATATACCAATTATATTACCTTGTTGTGCCAAGGACGCTTCCTTCTAACTGAACACACAGTCAGCCACATGTTTCAAAGATAACGACATAATATCTATTAATTTAAAATCAACCTTTACCAAATCTAATGACCATGTCATAATAAAAAATTAGTTTGCATTCATCAATCATAATACATAGTGCTACAATTATCATCTACTTACACTCAAGTACATATCAACTATCCTCAACACATGTGTGTTAGTGCAACCATCTCAAAAAAGATCATTCCTTCATGCAATATTATAGATAAAACATATCATATAAATAATCATACACTCAAACAACAGATATATGAAATAATAGACGCCAAACCCTCAAACACCAAATAGATGACATAATCAAACATTTAAGCACCAAGTAGATGACATAAGCAAAATCATACCTCAATGTATATCAGGGGAGGCTATCTTGTCTATGCAATAAATGGAGATTAGCACAATATAACTTCAAAAAATATCAACCATAACATAATTAAGGTCATGATATCCATAAAAATAACTAGCTAAAATTTTCACATAATAAACTCATAAACAATTTTCAGTCATGCATAACAATCACATATGCAAATTCGATCTAGAATAGTACAACACGATATAAAAAATAGGTCGACTCATACCTGAATGTGATAACCTTAACCATATTAATAGTCCAATCCAAATTAGCATGATACATATAACATCAATATCCTAAGTACAATGACCATAACCATCATGCATATTACCACTATACATATAAGAACAAGTCACTACCCTACATTACTATCTGACGCAAGTACATATGATCAAACTGATTAACTAACATTTATCATACATGTAACTGCAACAACCATATACTGACAGACATGTACACAACCCTAATGCTTATAAAAATCATTAACCAACATACCTTCATGCAGAACATACAATACCTATATGACGATCTTCTCTTACCCCAAAGTCTGTTGCTGCAACCTCACCTTGATAATCTGCATCTCCTGCTCTATCTCATCCTATGCATCAACATCATAACATACTAATAGCATCATAATAACATATCCTTAATACCGTAATCTCATGCATGGAAACCTTAACCATGAAAATGCATGCATAACAATATGCATTCATCCCATCCAGTCCAAGTTTTTGAACCATGCTTTGATTTTATCGCAGAGAGCCATCCATCCTTTTCTAAATTTGAGTCTATGTTTAAGCCAGGGTTGCGAGAGAAGCTATTGAAGGATATCCCTCTGTAGATCAATGTTATAATGGTGGAAGAAAACTTGTTTTTTTTCCATAACTCGAACATGGAAGCCTAAATGCTTAGTACTAGGGTAAGGACCTAAAGGGATGGATTCTACCGAGTGGGGAATCATGAGAATGTCAAAGAAATGGATGTGGATGACTTCAAGCTGGCTAAGGATTTGAGGGGAAGAAATAGAGTGAAAATAGTTGAGAAATGGTGGGAAAGGGATCTACGGGAAATTAACAGGTGACAGAGCGATCTACACCAAGAAGGAGTGGTGTTGAGGAGTCCAGCAGAGGAAGAATGAGAAATAGTGGGTCCAACAGGAAAATTAGACATTGTTGTGGCGATCGAGAGTCAAGAAGGTGACAGGGACCCATCCTCGCCAATGGAAATGGAACCGTCAGATGGAGTGGGATACACAGGCTCCAAGGAAGGCCTAGATGACGACATTCACTTTTCCTTCATAATATTATTTGTGGAGAATGATGCGTCCAAGGTAAACAATGATGTGCCTCCCCCAAGCTCAGGTAGCATCTCCCCAAACCTTCCCCTGGTACTCTGTCACAACCCTAATAATTTATGTCTAAATTAATCAATTCATTAGAGTTCACAACGTGAATGCTACATATAAATATGGTACTAGTGGAAGTGGAATTAATAATAGTAGTACGAAATTGAAATGATCATTATAACCCAGATCTCAAGGAATTAAAATTCTTTCTCAAGTTCAATCAAATATGATGGGATCGTTCACCAGATACCCTGAGTTCTCTCATAAAGGGAACGCTGATGTAGAATAGCATTGATACTTGTGAAAATCCATCTTGAGGGCCCTCCAGACACCTGATGCTGCAAAATTAATTAAATTTCAAACCACTATTGGGGAGAGATCCTTGAGATGGTTCATTAAGTGGTCGGAGTTACACCAAAACCCAATAGTAGATGATGTTAAGAGAGAATTTTTGCAAGAGTTTAAGCTTCTTCAGAAAAACAAACAAGATTTTTCTGAACTATGGGAAATCAAGCAATGAGAATGAGAGACCACCTAGGATTTAATCCATATATTCAAGGACGTGATTGGAAAACTAAGCTACCCAATAGAACCAACGCATCAATAAGACTAGTTTATCAAAGCATTATTTCCTCTTAACTTTTCGCCATTGAATCAACAAAAAATTGATACACTACAAGATGCTTTGGAGAAAGCGACGTGGATTGAAGCCATGGCAGGATACCCACATGAGTATCGGGGTGGAGCAATGGACCATGACCCTTCTATATTGGGTTTTCAACACCAAATCGTGAATCTAACAGAAAAAATAAAGGATATGCAGCCAACACGTCCTGTGCGACCGACTATATGGTGTACTCATTGCCTTGTAGAGGGTCATCTTGCTACAAAGTGCCCAAGGTTTTGGGGCCCAAATATTACACTCACACCAACATGGCCATCTAGAACTCCACTTGCTACAGGGGTTCCGCAGATAGGAATGCAAGGTTTATACCCAGGGCATACCCAATTCAACGAGTTCTCAAAATAGTAGAATCCAGCACCAGCCGAATACGGCAAGATATGTAGAGAATATGGGCATCTCCCATTCTTGTTCCCAATCATACATAAATATTTTAATGTTCCTAACAACACCTTATGTGAATTTTTCACTTCTCCAACTCATCATATTGACCAGTGTAGGGCATTGGATGCCTTAGTTGATCGATTGAACCAAACGACCTATGGAATAAATGAAACTCCTCGGGGGTGAGGGGGAGGAGGAACAAAGGGGGAAGGACATGAGGTAGAGGCCTTATGTGTTTTTATAATTGTGATCACGAAGGACATGTTGCACAAGATTTTTTGCTACCCATACGACCATGGTGCTCTAAATGCAGGGTAAACATGCATGCAACAGAGTATTTCCCAAAGTTGAGTGGAAGATGGGAATAGGGAAACTTGTATAAATTATCCAAGGGGATTCAATCTAATATTGTAATGTACTAAGAAAAAACACTAAATCCTTCTACAATTTGGGGAGACCAAATATGACCACACAATCACATAACAAGTAAGAGAAAGACATTATCAATTACACAACACAAGATACATTTGGGGAAAGCATCTGCTAAAAACCCTGCTATATTTATATTGCATAAATTCAAGATCATGGAACAATACAATGCTATTTCCCTCACTCAGAAACCTCTTCACTCTGTTGACTATCTCACTCTGATCCTGCTTGAATCTGGCACTTATCTAAGCAAGTTTGGTCCAATATTTAACCTCTTGATTTCCTCTTCCTGGCCAGCCTTTCTTATGAATTCCTGGTCTTATTGAGACCCTATTAATTAGGAAATTCCCAATTAATGATTGTGCAATACCTTCAAGGATTCCCAATTACCTCATGGATGACCTGTACAATTTTATAAATATATAATTGATATTTATCTTACCTTTAACCTCAATCTCAACTGGGCCTTCCTTCGAAATGACATGAAACAAATATTTATAGTGAATTATCAATTAATTGATTGATCGCTACTTTTGAATTAAATTAGATTTAATTAACTATACCTATCACTAGCTCATCTCTTAATTATAACTAGTTAAATTGATTTTAACTCAATTAATTGAGTTAACTAATTACAACTCACAAATAATTGTAACAGGACCCCCTAAAATCATGGGAGAAATATACATTACTCCTCTATGACCTCGAACTCGAATATACTAAGATACCTAAGTCTTCATGGCCCAGTTAACTAGTACAAGCTATCATGGGATGAAATTACAATTTCTCTTCCAATTTAATTAAGGGAAAATTAAACCATAAGCCCCCTTTAGTGCCATTTCTAGGGGCCATTTTCAATATTTCTTGTTTCCATTTTCAACAAAACCACCAGAGGGGAGAAAAATTAATTAATGTAGAACCAATATTTACGGAGACACCCCCCCTCTAAAATATCAACATAGTCACTCGTGGAGGGAAAAATACTGGAGCGGACGTAGGAGCCGTAGACCAACCTAGGATTATTAGACCAGCTTCACCATAGCACTAAAAGGAAGTGGTACTAAAAGGAAGAAGTATAAACATTTACCAAGTTAACACCAAGTGATGGGGCATAGGGAGAACAACCAAGGTCCTTAAAAGATAAGTGTCTGAACTTGCCACGATCAAATGCTCCACCCATAGAGGAATGGTTCAAATTGTTTTTTCAAATTTTGAATGATGATCAGATGCCTAGGACTAGGACATTGCAAGAGAGTTTGAAATATGCTATCAAGGAAGGAGAATCTCAGGAAGGGATCATCTCTTCTAACCTACTGGAGAGGCATTCTATGTAGGTATGAAGGAACAAAAGGAGAACATGAAGGGAATTTTGGATTGAAGCTCAAATTGCCATATTCTAAATTAAAGATAAAATGTTGGACTTGGACTCAAATGTCAAAAAAATTCCAAGAAAAACTTG
Organism: Pinus albicaulis; assembly: GCA_034641835.2. NCBI lineage: Eukaryota > Viridiplantae > Streptophyta > Pinopsida > Pinales > Pinaceae > Pinus > Pinus albicaulis. The sequence continues at coordinate 483,122,424 of CM076582.1, forward strand.
GGCGGCCCTGGGAAGGCCCAAGAAAGCATTTTCACTAATCCAACTGTGTATGGTGAATCAATATTGCATCCTCCCTGTTGGAAGACTAGAGGATGTAGAAGTTGATATTGGTGGAGTAAAGAATAATGTAGATTTTGAAGTGATAGACATAATGGGAGATAAGGACCCATATCCAATGCTTCTTGGGATATAATTGGCTTTTGTGAACTATGCAGTGATTAATCTGAAGAACGAATTGATGACATTCGAGGTAGAATGGGTTAGAGTAGTCCAACCACTAGACCCCTATCAAGGACCAAGGTTCACAAAATCGAAAGGCGATAGGGAAGAGATAGAATTATTGGATAAACTATATCAGCTAACAATAGGAAGAAGAGAGGATTATATCAACCCGACTATGGAGGGATCGATCAATTGGCAGAGTATTAAAATTTCATAAGTTGGCTCGGAAGTTTCGTGGGATGACTAGTAATAGGGGGATATGAGTTAAACATTAGGCATTGTGCTACAATATATATGATCAAATAGAGCGGAACTGAGGTAAGAGAATACCCTAATTTCAATGTTATGGATTCAGTTGATAGTTTTATTAGTAATATTGATGCAACTATCCTTGAAGAACATAAGGTGCCTCTAATAAATTCCACCTTAAACGTGACATCAGAAAGGTGGTGGGGAGTCCACCATAACTATCTCAGGGGATGGGATGAAATCAAGGAATCGTTGAGAGTTAGGTTTGGAAATTCAGGAGGGTGCTCGTAAGAGTTTACGAAGTAAAGGGGGAGCTATAACCCCCAACAACATTTGCAAGAATGTGGGGTTCGATGGGGCAGATAAGGAGTTTCAAGGGATTTGTGGGTGCATGAATTTATACATACCCTCAGGACCTTACCCAAGGCATGGTATGTAAAATAAGAAACAAGGAGACATAATGATGATTGGGATTGCTTAGTATACCAATTTGTCAAAAAAATTTCCTTCTTAGACACTGAGGAAAGGGTGACCAATTCTCAACAAGATGTTAAGAGAATCCTTCTTAAAAATGGACAATTAATATATGGAGGCATAGATCAGAAGAATATAGAGCATATATATGAGTCAGGATATATGAGCTCATAGCCTATGGATAGGTATATAGAGAACCAAATGAAGATGATATGGAGGAGTTGCGACACATGGCCTTCAACGAAGCTGAGGGGGAACGAGGTGTTAAGGATGGGCTTGCGACTAAAGTTCTGTATGTACTTCCATTGAATTTACAAAAAAACAACGTAAGGGATGATGAAAATTCAAAGCTAGCCTTGATTAGCGACTACTAGGATGTGCAAACCACAAAATATATATTTTATCTTTTGAAATAATACTATGAATTGTTCCCCTCGTTTGTCACAAAATTGGAGGGGATTAAAAAAGAGTTGAGGGAGATGCAGATCATGTTTAAGCCAGATGCAAAATCAGTAAAGCATCGACCATACCGACTGAACCTGAGGATTAAGGAGAAAATGAAGAAAGAGATCGATAATATGTTGGACGCGGGGCTTATATTTCTCGTTGATGAGGCAGAATGGATTATTCCAATTGTGATATAGAATAAGAAGCGTGTCACTAATATTAGATTTTGTGTGGACTACTGCAGCCTGAAAAATGCTTGCGTCCATGATCCCTTTCCTACACCTTTTCAGTGACGATGTTCTAGACAACGTGGTAGGAAATGAAGCTTATTTGTTTACAAATGGATTCTATGGCTACCATCAGGTCCGAATTGCAGAGAAGGATAAGAAGAAAACCACATTTACCACTAAGTGGGGATCTTATGCGTATCATGTTATGTCGTTTGGATTAAAAAGAATCTTGATTTCTACTTTTAGAGATTTTATCCACAGGTTCCTTGATTTCTACATGGATGATTGGATCGTTTACATTCTACTAAAGAAGCACTCCAACCTCCTCCAGGTCATGTTTTACCAATGTAGACAGCTACAAATTTCACTAAACACGAGGAAGTGCATATTTCTTGTTCCCTTTGGAACACTCTTGGGTCATATTGTATGCAAGGAAGGAGTATGTGTGGATCTTGCTAAGGTTGAGGTGATCGTGAACATGGACCCACCAACTAGTGTTAAAAAACTTAGGTCTGCCTTGGGTCACACAGGGTATTACAGGAGGTTTATCTATAACTATGATTTGATTACCACCCCAATGGAGACATTGCTAAACAAATTTGAATGATTCACATGGTCCAAAGATTGTGATGTTTCTCTTAATGTACTGAAGGATAAATTAGCAAGTGTGCCAATCCTGGTTTACCCAGACAGGAACAAGCAGTTATGTGTCCACATTGATGCCTCTGGCGTTGCTTTGGGATTAGTTCTAGCTCAACTTGGAAAAGGGAACCTTGATCACCCTATATATTTTTACAGAATAAAGTTATCTATATCAGATAAAATATATACCATGACCAAGTGTGAGGCACTTTCCATGGTATATTCATTTCAGAATTTTTGAGACTACTTTATCAGGTTTCCATTCAAGTTTTTCATGGATCATTCTGCTTTGATGTATTTAGTGAAAAAACCTGTGTTGATGGCTTCTATTATTCAAGAAATTTACATTTGAGGTTATTTTCAAGCCTGGTCGACTAAATCTGGGACGCGATCACCTTTCCAAGCTAGAGTCAGGTGAAAGTGGAGGATTTATTGATGACCGGTTTCTAGATGTTGATTTTTTCAAGTTGAAGTGGTCCCAGACTACTTGGAAGACATAATAATGTTCTTGGCTACTAGTAAATTCCCAGAGGAATACACCACAACACAATGGAGACACATGGTTCTATGTGTCATAGATTATTGGCTAATTGCAGGGAAACTACACAATTTGGGCCCTGATAAAATATTGTGGGAGTGTCACTCAGGATTCGTGGGTGGTCATGTTGGTAGAAACGCGGCCACAAGAAAGTATTGCAGGTAAAGCTTTGGTTGCCTATAATTTTTTGAAATGCAAAAGAATATGCCAGAGAGTGTGACATATATCAAAAGGTTGGAAAGTCATCACCTAGGGATGAATTTCCATTACAACTGGTATGAGCGCTGCGGGCTTTTGAGAAATGGGAAATTGATTTCATAGGACCTATTAACCCGTTGACACACCACTCCCAATCCATATACATCATCACTACAACAAAGCACCTCACTAGGTGGATTGAGGCCACACCAGTTAAGGAAGTACCACAAATACTGCTACAAGATTAATTTTCGAAAAAAATCATCATGAGATTTGGGTGCCCCTGGAGCCTCACTAGTGATCAAGGGAGCCATTTCATTAAGGAAATAGTCACTTCACTACTATAAAACATCATGATCTAGCACCATAGGAGCAACTTGTATCACCCTTAGGCCAATGGTAAAGTGGAGTCTTTCAACAATATCTTAGAAAGAGGATTTAATAAGGTATGCTCAACCAACAGGGATAACTGGGATGGGAGGATTCTTGCTACTTTATGGGCCTACCGCACCATTGTTAAAATGTTACACAAGAATATGCCTTTCTAGTTGGTATATGGGAAATAGGTTGTTCACTATCCCTAGCCTTTTCATTGCACAAGCAACACATATGACCAAAGATGATTCAATTATGAAGTAGTTGGAGGAAATTAAGGAGCTATATGAAGCTATATTCCTAGTGGACTTCCATCAAACAGTTGAAAAGAAGATGCATAAGGCATGGAATGACATGCATATCAAGTATAAGTTGTTCATGGTGGGTGGGCATGTTATATTATACAATATAAATTTCTTGAAATTTCTAGGGAAGTTTTCAATGCATTGGTTTGGGTCCCTTCATTGTTGCGGAATTCAAGGCATTAGGAGCAGTGAAACTCGCACAACTATATGGTGTATTTCTACTAGTATGGGTGAATGGTGCACACCTGAAATCCCTAGGGATCAAAAAATCTCACTCAAAATTGATTTCATCTCTGAAAGGAGACCATAGGTAGGAGTAGGTAAGAGTCAGTTAGTTTGGTTAGTCATTATTTGCATCAATTCCTCAGCTTCCCATGAGGCCGAAAAGTCATTGGCAAATGAATTTATAGATATATCAGTCATTCGGTCAGATGGAGGGCATAGACGAAGGATCTATCACAATTATTTGGTCATAAATAGGACCAGGAATCTTGAGTGGACATGGACCAATTTTAATCAATGGCTAGGAAATGATCCAAACTTGATATTTCCTGACACTATCTATAACTTCTCAGGATACAAAAGGCTGTGGTGGGATATTTTGAACAAAGATGGAAAGAACGAAACCCACTACACCAAGCTTAAATTTGGGGCAACATGGATCATGCAGTAAAACATACAGTGCAACTGGCTACAGGATTGGTGGAATGATTATGGGGTTAATAGAACTGCCATATATCCCATTTTCGCCTCCGGAACCTGTAGCCCAGCAGAAAATAACTACTCTGTGATAGAAAGGGAGGTAAAGGCAGCATGGAATTCCATTGACAAATTTGCAATTCATCTTATCAATAAGAAATTTTTGTTAAGATTTGATGCATCTGCGTTAAAGAAAGTCCTTACAAAGGACATTAAAAAGCCTGGTGAAGCAAAATTCGCCAGATGGAAAGCACTGTTCACAGATTTTGACTTTAATGTTGAACACATTAAAGGATCAGACAACCACTTGCCAAATTTTTTAAGCAGGGAATTCATCTAGCCGCAAGAACAAGAGCATGTAATGGTGATAGTCATCGAATGGGACCAGAGTCACCAGAGAGAAATACTGAGATCTATACCAGAAGAAAAAAGTTGGCATGAATATAGAGATGAATGGAAGCCAACATGGCAGTTGAGGAACACTAAAGTTCTGGATGCAAATCTACAGAACCATATTGATCTCATGCATCTTGTCTTAGAACGCCGAGTATACCCAAAAACTAAAATTTAAGTGTTCTGCTATGGAAGTATCAGATGAGGAGTAAGATTCATCATCAGAAGAATAATTACAATTGCAAGCATCAAAATCTAAACAAAAACATTGTAAGTGAGCTTGTATTTCTCTAATTGAAGAGCTGGAAGAGGAAGATGTGCTACATGTATCAGAAGAATAATCAACAACCTGCTATTGTTGAATTACCAAACTTGGAAAATTTTATATTTGGTGATGTGGGGACCCACACTTTCTGCATTTATCTTCAAATTTAACCACTGTATTTCCTTTATTTGGAGGCTGAGATTTCTTGCCTCTATTCTTCTTTGATTCATCACCGTCAGGGCATCTATTTGCAGTGTGGCTAGGCTTACCACACAACCATCATGTGGTTTGATTCATCTTTTCATTTTTATGGCTTTTTAGATGAATATCTGATGACTTATAATAATGTGTCTTTGGGACATATTTATAATATCCCTTTTTCTAAGATGGCCTGGAGGAGATTCTTCTCCTATTATTTATGTTGATGAAATTTTGTTGTTTTTGAGCCTTTTTAGCCTTTATTTTTTTCTTTCTTCTCTTGACAAGGGGGTCGTCAATGGTGATACCATACTTTCTACATATAGATTTACTATCTGGAAATATTGAAATATTTTCTAAGGATTTTTTCATTTCGGAGCTAGTACATAGACTAACTAAAGCTTTAGTGATGACTGAATAGATTTCTCCCCAAGTGTATGTCTCAAAAGGCAACTGGAAGAATTCTTGCAACTTGATAAAGTCTACAGGCTTTGAAGGTAAAGCTGCAAGGTAGACTTGTTTCCATAGGAGGTTCTTGGGATCTTTCACAAGAAATATTCTTTGCATCCAATCCCTATGAAAGTCTTCATATTGGCTCATTTTCATGAATTTCAAATTCATAAGTATGATTTCATTTTTGTCTATAACAACAGACTCAGTACCACACCAATGTTCAATGATCATGGAGGTCACAACTCCAATCATATTATTAGTAGGTGTGCCATCAATAATGAATATTACATCTCCTACCTCATCCTTTAAGATTTCAGATTCCATTTTGTTGATCAATGTTGGAGATGTTTCTACTTCCCACCATATTAACAATGTTCCAGTAAAAAATTTTATAAGATTTTTGCATGCTTCAACTTTAGTTTTCCCTCTGAGACACATGAGCTTATATTCAGTGATCATTATATCTATCATCTGCCTAATTTGGCCCATGTTGAGGTTGTCTACGTTCCATTCCCTATGGCAGTCAGGATAGAATCCATGGGATTCTGGAAGTTTTCCCATACCACTAAGATCCGGTGCAGAATATCTGGTATACTAAGTTTCCAAAGGCTCATAGACCGGGAGGAACTGGGTTTCTGATTCTTTATCAGATTCTTTGAATAGAGAGGCAAGGGATACTTTTTCATTTGAAGTTATTTGGGAAGATTTCCCAACTTCTCTTGGAAATAAATGAGGAAATTTTTCAACAGGGTTGACAGGTTTTTGTATATGTACATTTATTTTATGTAAAAAAGAAGTTGGAACAAGCTTATATGATTTGGAAGGATTTAGCTTTTCAAACTTTTCAGATAGCTCAGAGATGAGATCTCCAGTAGAATATGCTTCATGTACAATTTTGAATTCTACTTCTTCTAATTTTCTTAGGGATTCCATAGAATAAGATTTCAAAATAGAAGAAACAAACTGAATATTGTTTAGAGTAATATTCACATAATTTACAGAGACCTGTAACTTATCAAACTGTTCCTTAACAAAGATATTCTTGGCAACATTCCTTTCAAGACCTGTTATGGTTGTATTTGACCAGTTTAACTACTCACTAGCTTTCTATATTATGCCATCTATACCAAGGGCATTATCATCCTTTAACACTAGGGGAATGGCCTTTGCATTATTTTGTGCTTCTCCTAGGATGATTCCTTTTTAAGGAGGGAAGGTAGTAGTAGTCTCAATCTTACTACCATCTAGAGCTGACCAGGAATGTTGAGAAGAAGATGTGGATGTATCAGTCATTAAAACAATCTCAAACTGTTTTATTCTTTTCCATGAGTAAAAGGATATCCAGGAGTTTTATTTCTCCATGTACTCCTTCCATTCTTCTGAAAATATAATTTTTTCTTCACTTGAATGGGTAAGGCCAAAAGACTCAGCCTCGGGATGGGTATAGAGATCCCAGTTTAACATACCTTTCATCCACTGGGTTGGAACTTTATATTTTTTACATCCATCCATGACTATGAAGAACACAATATTTTCATTTGGGATGTATTAGAGTCGGGATCAGTGCTTTGACCCATCAAGGGCTAAACACTTATGTCCTAGCTACTATGAGAGATCTACCTCACAATAAATATACTGACTCTATCATCGGAGGAATTGTGGCCCCATTATCAAATGGCCCTGTATGGTTCGATTGCTATCCAAATTTCTTAGTTTATGTATTTGATGAAACAATCGATAAGATCTTACAAGTCCAAATCCACACTTCAGGGTTTGACATGCTAAAGAAAAGAAATAATATAGCCATACAAACATGGTGTTGTCTCAGACATACAAATACCCTTTATCCGGTTTCCCTCCATACACCCAGTCGAGACTTAAAAATGAGTATAGTCATTCTAACTGATTCAAAGAATCAGAAAGTTGAACATCAAGCCATCAAATGGGAAGATCTGAACTTCCCAGAACATTGGGTTATTTCTTGGCCATTGATTAAAATTGGTCCATGTCCACTCAGGATTCCTGGTCCTATTTATGACCAAATAATTGCGATAGATCCTGTGTCTATCCCCTCCTTCTGACCAGATGACTGATATATCTAGAAAGTAATTTGCCAATGATTGTTCGGCCTCATGGGAAGCTATCATAATATTTTAGTATACCATGTCATGTATCCATCTGCTTCCTTTTGGGTATACTTGGAGTTCTGGGACAAGATGCATAAGATCAGTATGATTCTGTAGATTTGCATCCAGAAATTTGGTGTTCCTCAGTTGCCATATTGGCTTCCATTCATCTCTATATTCAGGCCAAATTTTTTCTTCTGGTATAGATCTCAATATTTCTCTCTGGTGACTCTGATCCCATTCAGTGACTATCACCATTACATGCTCTTGTTCTTGCGGCTGGATGAATTCCATGATTAAAAAATCTGGCAGGTGGTTGTCTGATCCTTTAATGTGTTCAACATTAAAGTCAAAATTTGCAAACAGTGCTTGACATCTGGCAAATTTTTCTTCACCAAGATTTTTAATGTCCTTCGTAAGGACTTTCTTTAAGGAAGATGCATCATATCTTAACAAAAATTTCTTATTGATCAGATGAATTACAAATTTGTTAATGGAATTCCATGCTGCCTTTACCTCCATTTATATCACAGAGTAGTTCTTTTATGCTGGGCTCTAGGTTCCGAAGGTGAACTGGACTATCTGCTTTGATTTGTCCTTCTTTTGCTTCAATACACCTCCCCAACCAATGTCACTAGCATTTGATTCAAAATTTTTTGAAGAATTGTCATCAGCAACATATAAAATTGGCAGAGATTTTACCTTGGATTTGATTTTCTTGACAGCAGGTGTATGAGCGCTTGTCCAAGGAGAAATATTCTTTCTTAATCTCTGATTTAACAGAGATCTATCTTTTGCACAATCCTTATAAAAATTTCCAACATAATTAAGACATCCTAAAAATCTTTGAAGCTGAGTTTTATCAAGAATGATGTCAGGAAATTTGTTTGCAAACACCATCGCATGGCTTTGTAGGGAGATTTTCCCATTTTGGATTGTGGGTCCCAAAAATTTCACTGAAGTCTGGAATATTTCAATCTTCTTTTTGCTAAGTACCAGACCATTCATGAAAATCTGTATATGTTTGAAGTGGTCCTGTATATTTTTGGAAAATATAAGAATGTCATCAATATACACGAGCAACCAATCTGAATAAGGTTTGAATATTGAATCCATAACCTTTTGGAACTTTGAAGGCACATGCTTGAGGCCGAATGGCAAGAAATTCCATTCATAATGACCTGCTGGAATGCTAAAGGCAGTTTTGAATTTATATTTTTCTGCAACTGCAACCTGCCAAAATCCTAACTTAAGATCGAATTTAGAAAATATCTTAGCACCGGATATTCTCCCCAACAGATCTCCCTTATATTTTTTTCCTGTTCTATTCATTCCATAATAAATATTTTATCTAATTTATTCCAGTTTTTGATGAAGTTCCTCCTCACCACTTTTGATTTTGGTAAGGGGACCCACGTGTTTCAAGTGCCTTATTCACAAAAATTAAGCAATAATTCCCACTGCTAGTCTGAATTTCTGTTAAATATTTCCCGTAATACTCATCATCAACTCATAAGCACACACATCACAAAATCATAATTACCCATAAAATCCACCCTCCTTTCCTAGTTTTGCATCATCAAAGTCGAAGTCTAGATCATTCGTCGTCAGCGTTAGCATGGTTGAAGTCGAGTGGGGAAATTCTCCGTATTAATTATTTAAATGGTCTCGTCAGAAATGCTGTGTCAGTATTTTCTACTTAATTTGCATGGACATTCTGAGTTCTTCAGAGTTTGAAGCCAAGGTGTTAGAGTTTCTAAGACTAAAGTGTTTTCTCAACTTCCATTATCCCAAGTTCAGGTCTACTACAACTACAAAGAAGACAGGAAATGATAACTACTACAATAGGTATAATACCAAGAGAGGAGGCAAGGGAGATCTCATTGAACCAATCAACACCCCCAATATAAAATTTTCATGTCATACAATTGCAAGGAAGCTCATGCAACATTTTACTAGGAAAGAGTGTACGTTTGATACTATCTCAGTTACACAACAATGTGTATAGGGCGCACAATTGAACTGGTGCAACTTATTACTGCATGAATTGTTCAAGCCATGTAAGGAAAATTACAAGAGAGTGACCCACTTAATTAATGGATACCTTGTCGTTGCTCTGGCGATGTGGAAATGCTGCCCACTAGAAGGGGGGGGGGGGGGGGGAGTTGGCTCTTATCACAAAATATCAACCACTTTCTCTGAGTTACATGCCTTAGCGAACCTCGGGGGACCCAAGTAGTAAGGAAATCAATGAGGCTTTCTTCATAGGATGGTACAAGAAAATGTTGTAGGGTGTCAAGGTTGCGGAAAGGATATCAAAGTTGCTACTTGATGATTATTAACTGGAAGTATGGTTCTGTGTCAGCCACAACCATAATCGTATAATGTCGAAATGTGTCTATTCTGAAACATTCCTGATGAGGCCTCAAAAGTTCATGTTGATTGTAGAGTTGTTCCACGCACATATCATCTCATGGCTAGTAATTATGGGGGAAATTCATGAAGGAAATCACATATACTCCTTTGGAGGGATGTTGCCCCAGCCACTACCCAGAGAGACACCCACAGATTCAATAAATTGGTTGGCTAAAGAAGAGTTGCAACCCGTCATCAAGAGACTCGAGACACAAATGCATGCAATTAAGAAAACTATGGTCAACATCAGGGTTTTGGCAAATTCATTCCCTAATTTTTCTGAATTTCAATGTTTAAGTCAGTAGGAATCTATGGTTAGTACTCCCCTATTTATTGCACATGCAATCATAGGGCCCCATTCCCTTTCTGAACCAGTAATCCCAACCGCTCGACGATCGAAGGCTACAAACCTCTAGTTGGGTCTAAAAAGAAGAAGACAACCCGACAAGCCAAAATTTTGATATTTCTCTGGAATATCCCCAATCACAGTATGCATCACCCATTCTTGAAGAAAATCCAGCCTCCACTTACATTGCGTCACCTAGCTCACATAATCCATTGTCATGCACAAATTCAACATCCACTACCATTTCAGACACCATACCTTCTGGAACACTGCTACGAATGAAAATGGAAATGGAGGTTGACTCTATTATCCAGTCCATTACAAAATTTACCAGCATATAAATTCCCCCCATATCCATGTTATCTTTATTATTTGAGTCATGTCCATTAATGATCATTGATATGATAATTATTCATCCCCTCACTACTGTCATCCATAAAGTATCATTTACTCTTCACCCATCCCCTTCAATTTCACCCCTTCCCATTTCCATCAACACTATTCCACCATTGGTCGAACCTTCACAACAGGCTACATCACCCCATGGAAGTTCAGCCAAGTTTGTTCACAATGGGAAACCGTTGAAAAGTTAGTTTCTGGAACCATCCATGATGGGCCAAGATGATCTCTAGGGTTGGTCCTTAACCTAATTATTTAATTTTATTCATCTAGGTGTGTGCCAAGAAAAGGTGTTGCACAATTATTTGTCTGTCGAGCATGAATAAGAACAACAACAAACTCTGGCACTCACTGCATAGTGAGAGAAACTACTCCAGGACAAGAAACATCTTTAGAGTTAGCTAGAACATATCACATAAATATTTCAGGTACTATGGCCTTCAGTCAACGATGTAGTGCATAATGCTCCGGAAGATTTTTTAGTTTGTTCACTTCTTAAATGTTGCAACCACATTCAGGCAGCATGTCATGATCTAATTTATGCCAAATGCGAGCTCAAGCATACCCTTGCTTCCACACAAAGAGAATTTCCAGACCCTGCCACAATGTATGTTGTTGAGATAGAACATAAAGTGGAAAACGCATCCACCCTCAAAGTCTCCATCATAAATGTTGCGAAGTAATCCCACACCCTCTTGGAACAGGTTCACAACTGGTCGGGTTACCTAGTGAAAAAGAATCAACCTATCTACTCCATGTTGAAATTTTCAACAAGAAACAGTGAAATTGGCATCCAAAAATGAAATCCAGAAAATGGCACCCATAAATGGCTACCATATGAGGCTTTTGATTTAATTTTCCCTTAATTAAATTGAAAGAAAAATTGTAATTTCATCTCATGAAAAATTGTATTAGTTAATCGAGTTAGGAATACTTATTTAGCTTAGGAAATTTGAGTAAGAGGTCTAAGAGGATGCATGCAAAGGGATTTTATAGTTTTAGTGGGTCCAAATATAGTATGATCTGTGAGTTGTAATTAGTTAACTCAAGAAATTGAGTTAAAATCAATTTAACTAGCTCTAACTAAGTGATGAGCTAGTGAGAGGTCAAGAGAATTAAATCTGATTTAATTCACAAGTAGTGATCAATCAGTTAACTGATAATTTGCTATAAAGTGTTGTTGCATGTCAGTTCTACGGAATACCTAGTTGAGATTGGAGTTAAAGGGAAGAGATCTATCAGTTGTGTTATAGGTCAATTAGGGTCTATCAATATAAATTAGGATCCCAAAACCAATATCAGTATAAATTAGGGTCTATGATACTCTAAATCAGTTGCTACATGCCTTAAACAAGTCATCCCATTGTTTGTTTCCATCCATGAAAGTTTCACTGCTTGAAGTCCAGTTGAAGTGCTCCATTGAGACATCAATGCATCCCTATACTAAAATAAGTTCTTTTCAGAGCATCTACTCCCATGCAATACTACGCTACAGATCATCTAGGCCCACTTGAAAGTGCATTGGTCGATTGGAAGCGAATTTTTCATAGGATTCTGGGAATCTTCCCTCCTTCTAGTGGCTTCTAGAAGGTGTTCCAACTATCACACTATCTGATAACTTCGAATATGAACACCATGGAGCCATTAAACCACTTATCCTCCTATTCCATTGAATAAGGAAACCTCTTCATCCATTTTTGGAAAAGCCATTCAATGATCAATTAATGCCAAACTACCTCATTTTTTATAAATTGAGCATTGATCATAGTGCACAAGAGAACAATAATTTGAATTATTAGAGTTATGATAGTGAGATCACAGCTCTTAGAGATGTTGTTTTCATGTAATGCTATGCTGATGCAGTGGTGTTGCTGATGTGATGAGGATAGGGCTAAAGCTAGAGCAAGTTGACATCAAATCGATCCAACTGGTTGTAACTTCTCCTTCTAATTCATAATAAATATATGTGTTCCTTTCCCAATACATGTTTTTATGATTTAATATGTGCATTTTCAAATATAATCGATTCATTTTGATTAATATGAATAGATCATATGCCTTTATGTCGTTTTATGTTTTCCGTTAGCCATTGTAGGTATCAATCAAGCGAGTTTAGTTTGATTGAGAGAGAAAAAGTGACAAAAGGGAGACGAGGAATTGCAAAAGATAAAAAGAAGGTATTATTCTCTCATTGCTCTAAAGGTCAAGTATCTTTCATCTGTTTCTCTAAGCACAACCACCACACTTAGGGAAACATATCTATCTGTAGGTTTGATTTCCGTAAAATGGGTTGTACAATTAGAAAATTGTACAGGTTACGCATGAGGTCATTGGGAAGGCCTTGAAGTATTTTGAAATAATTAATTGAAAATTTCCTAATTAATAGGGGCTCAATTATCCCAACCATACATAAGCAAGGAAAGCTAGGAAGAGGTAAGAAAAAGGTTAAATACTTGACCGATTTTTCTTAGATCACAAGCTAGATTCGAGCAAGATTGGAGTGAGATAGTCAGCAGAGTGCGGGATGTTTCTCTAGTGTGAGAAAGAATCTTATTGTTTCATGATATTGACCATATGAAATATAGATATAGAGGGGTTTTGAGCAGTTTATTTCCCCATATACATCTTGTGTTGTGTGATTGATAATTTATTTCTCTTTCATGTTATGTGATTGTGCGATCATAATTGGTTTCCACAATTTGTAGAAGGATTAGATATTTTATTTTAGTACATTACAAGATAAGATTCAATCTAGTTGGTATAATTTATACATGGTATCAAAGTGTTAGGAATCAAAATCGAAGAGAAGAACATAGTTTTGACTTGAGTAGGTTCTAATTTTCATATTTGTTCTTTAGGATCCAACAACAGATAAAGATGTCTTTCAATGGCTTGAGACTCGAATATGCTCTTGAGGGAAATTTGAATTAAATAGCATGAAAGGATAGGATGTAGGCAATGTTGGAGGACAATAGGTTGAATGAATTCATAGATGCCAATATTCCCAACCTCATAGCAATAGATGCTCAAAATCTTGATGCATGGCAGAAGAAGCTAGCAAAGGCGAGAAAGATCTTGTTAGAGGGAGTTCGAGATCATATTGTCTCGAGTATCCATGGGAAGGTGACTCTATATGCTATGTGGAAGGCCTTGATAGATCTGTTTCAAAATAGTAGTGACCACAGGAAGTTGGCACGAAAAGACAAGCTCAGAAAGATCAAGATGAAGGAGGGTGACACGATCCATAAATACTTGTTGAAGTTCACTCAGTGTCGAGATGAGCTTGTAAGTGTTGGGGTGGCTATTGATGATGATGATTTTGTGAGCCTAACACTTCTAGGCCTTCCTAAGAGTTTTAATAGTTACAAGGACTCTGTGAATGGGAGGGATAAGTTACCATACTTGGAGCGTTTGTGGTCCGACTTGATAATATAAGATATAAGGCGGAGCACGAGAGAAGGGACCCCCGGAAAGGAAAAAGAAGAATATTTTTCATTGGTGGGAAAAGGAAATAAATCCAAGGGAAAGAAGTCCCAAGGTGAAGAGGGCAAGAGATACTAGTCCAAGATCAAGTGTTTTCGTTGTCACGAGCACAAGCACTATGCCTCAAATTGTCCACAGAATAAGGAAAGCAAGAAGGATCCTGTAGTTGTAGTGAGTGAAGCTCTAGATTGAAAGTTCGAGCTTGAGTTTACTCTCATTGAATGCATGGCCATCACTGTAATGGGATGCATGTGGTATCTAGACAGCGACGCCTCGTTCCATATGACGGGGAATAGAGATCTATTCAGTGACTTGGAGGAGAAGGACCTCCAACAGAACATAGAGTTTGGAGATGACGGGAGGTATAACATGACCAAAATAGGTAGAGTTACCTTTCTTAGGGATTTTGGCTCCCTTATGAGACTGAAATATGTTTTTTATGTTCGAGTACTAAGGAATAATCTTGTCTCTATGGCGGTATTGGAAGACCATGATTATGATGTCCTATTTAGAAAAGGAAAGGTGTTCCTTAGACACATCGACATGGGATGGGTGAAACAGGTCGGTGTAAGAGTCAATAACATGTATTCTCTCGAGGTTGAGGATGCATGCAAAGCTTTGAGGATCAAAGAAAAGGTTAGTGACTTGGTGGTTGAGATGGAGCATAAATCACCTCTCAACATGCAGTCTCAGAAGGTTGTGGAGTAGCCACAATTGGAGAAATAGAGAGGAGACCGAGTGGAGGTGTCCACTCAAGTAAAAACTTCCAGTAGGGGGGAATTTGGAGCCATATTCGTAGAGGAAGCACATGAAACCATACCTCTATGTGATAGGTGGTGTGATGTGCAGATATAATCCAAATAGAAGAAATTTGGGTAGGATCCATTGAGATGGTGTGTATCATGGACCAAACCTGGCTACGAGGAGCCCACAATACATAGTAGCAGGAAGGATCAGTTAGGTTGATGCATTCAGATGTTAGTAATACTTAAATTAGAGTGACAGATGTCATAAAATGGAGCGCAGATCAGAGTTGGCAGTAGTGCAGATGGCACAGATGTAGAGTTAGCAGCAGTGGAGAGATTTTAGTAGACAATGTAGTAACTGGTAGAATTCAGAGACTCTAATTACAAATGCATCATAATGATTTTTTTTTTTTTTGGTGGCTATTCAGTTTTAGTAGTTGCAACAAGAACAACACTAGAGAGAAGTGTACCATGCAGAACATTCCAAAGGTACTAGATCATGATAGATTGAATTCCTTTCTTTTTGAGAGGAAGTGTTGAAATTTTCAACAAGAAACATTGAAATTGACATCCATCAATGAAATCCATAAAATGGCACCCAGAAATGGCTACCATATGAGGCTTTTGATTTAATTTCCCCTTAATTAAATTTAAAGAAAAATTGTAAGCTCATCTCATGACAAATTGTATTAGTTAACTGAGTTAGGAAGACTTAGTTACCTTAGTAAATTCGAGTTATAGGTATAAAAGGATGCATGAAAAGAGATTTTCTATTTTTAAGGGGTCCAGATATGGGTATTTTGGAGTTGTAATTAGTTAACTCAAGAAATGGAGTTAAAATCAATTTAACTAGTTCTAACTAAGTGATGAGCTAGTGAGAGATCAAATGAATTAAATCTAATTTAATTCACACATTAGGGTAGTTTTGAGGTCTAAAATGGGCCTCCTAAGGAAATTATAAAATAATAGTGGAAATAATAAAATAATATTAGATTACATCATCAAATTTTAGAGGGTAAAATGAAAAACTATTTTTTCAACTCGTATTTTCAACTTATCTCATTATGGGTTTACTCAAATTTTGAGTGGTAACAATTGTTGGATGCAGAATTTGATTCATCATATGAGGAGTACCCATGTTGCATATTTTTTATGAACCATGCTACATGAAAAATTAGAAATACATGAAAAATGTGACTGCAATCATGCTTTTTGATGTATTCCTTGTTTTTTGTGTAGCAGGGTCCATCAAAAGTATGAAACATGGGTAATCCTTAGATGAGGAATTAAATTTTCCATCCAAAAAGTACTCCTGCTCAAAATTTGAGTAAAACCTTAGGGAGATAAGTTTAAAATACGAGTTGAAAAAATAGTTTTATTATTTTATTATTTTTTAATCTTTTTTCTTTTTTATTCCAAAAAAGGTGAATCATCCCTCATGGTTAACATCATCATCTTGAATCCCATTGGTTCTTATAGAGTTATTTTTGGTTTTACATTTTTCTTAGGAGGCCCATTTTAGACCTCAAAATTCCCCTAATGAGTAGTGATCAATCATTTAACTAATAATTCACTATAAATCATTGTTTCATATCAGTTCTAAGGAAGACCCAGTTGATATTGGAGTTAAAGGGAATATATCTATCAATTGCACTATTAGAAAATTGTACAGGTCATGCATGAGGTGATTCGGAAGGCCTTGAAGGATTGCGCAATAATTAATTGGGAATTTCCTAATTTATAGGGGCTCAATTATCCCAAGAATGCGTAAGCAAGGCAGTCCAGGTAGAGGCAAGCAAAACGTTAAATACTAGACCCATTTTTATTAGATCGCAAGCCAAATTCGAGCATGATCAGAGTGAGACAGTCAGTAGAGTGCGGTAAGTTTCCCTAATGTGAGAAAGCATTGTATTGTTTCATGATCTTGACCATATGAAATATAGAGATAAAGGGGTTTTGAGAAGTTTCTTTCCCCAGATACATCTTGTGTTGTGCAATTGATAATTTATTTCTCTTCCATGTTATGTGATTGAGCGATCGTAATTAGTTTCCACAATTTATAAAAGGATTCAATATTTTGTTTTAGTACATTAAGGGATCATATTGAATCTAGTTGGTATAATTTCTACACCCCCTCTACAGTCGTGTCAAACAACTCTTTAGTGAGTGTAGGAACACCAAGTACAAGAGCCCGCGGAAGTAGATCCATGCAGAGGTAGACACTCTTGAGGCCCAATTTCAGCAAATTGAATATGAGTCGGCCAAAACCAAGAAAATATGTCGAGACCTCCATCCACCAGAAAAAACACATTTAAAAACACTGTAAAATATCAGTAATGACACAGACGTGCAGTGGAATTCTCTAATTATGGCACGACTGACCAAACGCATGGCCGACACTACAACTCAATTCCTAGGGCAAGAAACTGCACTCACAAGCACATGGCAGGAATTGCTTAATGTGTACAATTAGTTTAGAGAGGAAGCCACCAACTCTATCCCTGAGTTGGGGCCTTCATTTAAAGAAACCATCCAGAGGGAAGCAATGGAGGAAGTATTAGTAGAATTAGCAGTAGAAAAAGCGGCATCAACACTGACAACGCCCGTGAAGTATTGACTCAGGGAAGAGTCAATGAATTGTGGTCGAGGCATGTTGGGGCCTTCATTTTTTAGGAACTAAGTAATTTTTAGGATAAGCTAGAACTTCGATGACAGGTTGTAGAGATAACCATTGGAAAGTTGAGGGAGAGACAACCGGTAAAAGAGGAAGGAAATCACGTAGGATTGGCAGTTGCGAAGGAATGATAGAAAGAAGAAGCCACAACCAAGGGAGAAAAGAAAAATTCTATTCAAGAAATAGCAACAAATGAGCAAGGAATAAGCTAGAAAGAACTGAAAATCCAAGAGGGCACAGAAAGATAAGGAAGGATGAGCGAGAAGGAAAAAAAAGAGGAGAATACTGGGATGTTGTGGCGAAGATAGTAGTCTCTTTGTGTCTTCTATTTTGTATGATGATGTATTGATTAGTATTGTAGGTTTATACTATGGAAATAGACTATTGATCCATATATAATGATGTTTTTATATATATTAATGATAAGAGGACTTATAAGGACAATTTTGTGTTGGTTGAATGCTTGTATGGTTCTTTATTTTCATTTTTTAATTTGTGTATCTAAGTAGTCTTTCCTTACGAATATGCATGACTTTTTTTGATCAGGCTTCTGTTTGGTATCATTTAGTATTCTTTGATTCTTGCCTCACTGATGTCATTTCTCTCGATACTGGATCTCGATCCCCATCTAACTAAGTTCGTGGCACACCTCAAGTGATACTCCTTACCTATTTTGGTAAGGTGAAAATGTCGAAGTTCTGCTAGACTACAACGTAGCCGTGTTGGCTCCTATGCCTAAACTCGAGGTCTCAACCATGTTATTATTTTATGCCAACAATTAAATCTTGTTGAAGTGGAAGTGGGAGCTTCCAAGCAAGTTGTAGCTGGTAGAAAAAATAGAGGTAGGATCCTCCTATAGGTTGTAGCTTGTAGAAAATTAATGTAAAGGGGGAGTAGGTTATAGCTTCCTAGGAAGTTATAGCTTGAAAATTAGCAGAGAGGTTGAGCCTCCAAAAGTTGATGTAATAGAGGAAATAGGAGCTTTCCTTTTCTTCACAACAAAAACAAATTCATGGTTTTCTCCCTTTATGTGTTTCCACTTATATATAGTGTCCACATGTGTTTCTTATGTGTGCTAATTTTTATGTTGTAGCTAGATGTTGTTTATGTGTTAAAATATGATTTTTATATCGAGGAGTTTCTCATCTAATAATTCGGATAAATGTTGAAAAAAAAAATTGATGTCCATGAATGCACTAAATTGATTCACCCCCCACTCTTAGTTTAGTTAAGTTTCTAATAATTGGTATCAAAGCAAGTTCCTTTTGTCCAATAATCTTCCCTTAGCATGATTTGGGTGTATATCGAACTTGTGACATGTAGGACCCTTGTAAATAATATTTCATCCTTCAAATTGTTTCCAAGGAGAATCCATGTATGAAGATCAGAGAATTTTTTTACAGGAATGGTTAGATCAGATCATGTTGTAGGTTTTCCCATCATGAAGTACTGATAGGCATATTTCCAACGGTATATCTGGTGCGTCAAATCAACTTCTAGATCAAAGTATCTAGAAAGTAGAAGTCTACTCTTGAGAACATCAGAACAAGAGAAATTATTTATTTTGAATTATTAAAATTAATTCAAAAACAAATAAATAAATACAAATTATAAAACATTAGAAACATATTTATCATAAGTCAGGAGTATAAATAAAAAATTTAAACCCTATGGCCCATCGCTCACTAAATATTAAGCTCCTGTGTTTTTACCATGCCTCAAGATCCGTAAATAAATAATCAAGGGTTATGTATATGATTTAGACCCCACAAGATTAAACTCCCATTTTTTTAACATGCCTGGAAATCCCTAAATAAATAATCAAGGGTTATGAATATGATTCAGACCCCATCCCCTTAGATATTTAACTAAAGGTGGGTTCGAAAAGTTGTTTTAAATGGTACGACCTTTTACCACCTGTCGCCCTCTCATTTCACACCCCCCTCACAATACCTCTTACTACCTACCCCCTCGAAAACCATTAACTATATTGTTGACTTTTGTAAAATGTAGTAGGAATGGAGTTTCAAAATGTTATGATGGGAAGCAGGGTGAAACAATATTATTTTAAAAATTCACGAATGGAAGGCTAAATGCATGAAATGAAATCACAAACTAAGGTGAATTTTATAGCTAGAGGTAAAATGGAATTCACAAGCTAAAATTATTTTACAGCTACAAGTGAAATGGAATTTATGGATGCAGGAAAATTACAAGAGAAAATACTATGAATATTTTGCAATCATATGTTTATGTACAGGTGAGGAAAAACATGTAAACTAGTTTTATAGATATAAGGAAAAGTAAAAACGAGTTTTTAAAAAGAAATATATTTTTGTTTTTACAGGGATAAAATTCAAAATAGAAATATTTTACTAGCCATGGATTTACAAAGAAAAAGTAACCCATGGTTTGGAAATTAATCCACATATTCTACAGGGGTAAAAGGAATTTACAAGTGAAGTTACATACTCAAGGTGAAAGGGAAAACAACACATGAATTTGAAATACAGGATGGTTTCATAAATAAATGTGTTGAAATTTCAATTACAAATTTCATTCAAAATTTTAATTTAAATATTTTGGAAACATATATTTATATTTTTCCAAAATATATTGTGACAATAATGAAATGATGAAAAGCCAATTACAGTCATAAACAGAATTCACTGAAATGGGGAGACAAAAAAGAATTTCTGTCAGCAAAGCAACAAAATTGCATATTTGGAGGGTCAGTCACCACCAGCAATCCACAAAGGTAGTACCAAGTAGATTCATTAGTTTTGAATGTCCAATATTTCAGTTCTATTTGTGTAAACACAGTTCGAGATGTTTGTAATAAATATTGATATTTTTCAAGATATTTTAGTTTATAACTTGTATTAATACTTCATCATTTGAAGTAATAGATGTTGGGATTTGTAATAAGGAAGACTACCATTCATTGGAAAGATGTTCATTGAGTTCAAGTGACCATTTGAAAGTAATAAAAGACCAGTTGTTTCAAGATTCATGTGGTGTATTCACTGGTGAAGTTCTTCTACTGTTACTGTGTTTTCCATTGTTTTTCCTTTTCTTTGTGTATCAGAAATTCTTAATTGTAAAACAGAAAGTGTGATGAATATGACATGTTAATTGGAACACGTTATTCTAGTTTCTTTACAATTTGTATTTTTTCTACTGAGGTCAGATTGAAGAATACTTAATTTCTTTTCAATCTCTACTGAATTCCATATTTATTCCACTTCCATAATTCATTTAAAACCCTAAAAAATCCAGTGAATGCAACCTAGCTTGCCCTGTTTCACTTAAGGTTGATACTTCTGCAAATTGATCACCCCAAGCCTCTTTGACTCCATCTCCCAGTGGCCTTCCCTTGTTGTTCCAGCCAAAACAATTCAAAAACAAAACCCTGAGCCCATTAACTAGCCTAATATCTATTCAAAACAAATTTAAATCATAAAGAGAGATCCCTCTCTAAAGCTGGCAGGGCTAGATCCCAGCTTCCAAAGCAGTTTTGATGTTACCTTCGAGGTTTTTTCTTCAGCCTTGAAATTACGGAGTGCTAACATAGTGGCAACCATACCAGGGACAAAAACATTTTATCTTCCTCAGAAGAGTATATCAAGTTCCAAATGTGATTGCTGATGGTGGAAAGTGATCAAACACAAGAAGGTTGAATTATTCACCTAGTGACTCCATGTTCAAAGTATCTAGAGCTTTAAGGTTTTCAGGGTGACTCCATTGTCAGTGAATCCAGGTTTTAGAAAATTCATGGTGACTCCACTACACGTTGATCAGATTTCTTGCTAAATGAGATGATAGGGTCCGTGGCAAATCCTCTATCTTTTGAAGTTTCAAAACAATTCAGGGATGAGTTAGCAGAGTTTCAAATTGATGAATATTTTTTGACGGTCGTGTTTCGTTGTTTTAAATCAATCAAATTTTCTCCTGAAAGTAAAATTTGTTTCCTTGAGTTAGTTGCTGAAACATTCGAGAAGGGTATAAAATTTTTGGATTTTTAGATTCAATCATATAATTTCTAAGATCCTAAACAATTCTTGGAAAATATTTCTTCTCTAAAGCAAGAGGAGATTGTATTGCCTTTTGATTTGCAGATTGACGAGAACTATGTTTTCAAGTATAAGACTGAAACTGTAGAGTTAGAATCAGGGTTTAAACTTGAGGATACAATTGATGAAATCATCCATGATCAACTGGTCATTGAAGACCTGAAAGCTAACCTAATAAATCATGCTTTTATTGATCATATCATCAGACTTCATGGAGGTTCTTTTCAGCTTAAGTGTTCAACCATGTTTTCACTATAAGGACCAGATACATCGGCAGTTTCCATTACATGTTACAGCTTTGATTTTGTGGACAAATAGTCAAGTTGTCCTTTTGATTATGTTAACAAGCAGTCAAGCAATCCACTTGTTTCAACAACTACTTGACTAGCTTCATTGAAATTTTTGTATTACTTGATTCAGCATGATTTTCAACAGTATAGGGTAGGTAGCAGTGTGAAAATAAGCTTAGTTCTTTGTGTATTTTTCCAATAATTTTTTCTAGTTTCAGTTTCAGATTTCATTTCAGAATTCAAAGTGTTGAATGGTTTTGATTTCAGTTTGAATATTTTCAGTCACAGAGGTTTTTATGACAGAGCAAGTTGCAGATTCGGGATCAGGCCAAATGGATCAAGCTACTAGTCTACCGTGTTCTTGGCACCTCACAAGGAGAGTGCCATCCCTGGATGGAGCCTATATTAGGGTCATATAATTTTTATAGGATCACTGATGATTATTATGTTTGAGATTTTGTAAATAATATTTCATCCTTCAAATTGTTTCCAAGGAGAATCCAAGTATGAATATGAGAGAGATGTTTTATAGGAATGGTTGGATCAGGTCATGTTTCTGGTGTTCCCATCATGAAGTGATCATAGGCATATTTCCAACAGTATATCCGATGTGTCAAACTAACTTCTAGATCACAATATCTAGAAAGTTGAAGTCTGCTCCTGAGAACATCTGAATAAGAGAAATTATTTGTTTTGAATTATTTAATTAAAAAAATAAAAATATATATATATATATATATATATATATATATATATATATATATATATAACTTAGAAAACATTGGAATCATATTTATCATAAGTATGGAGTCATAAATAAAAAATTCAAACCTTATGGTCCATCGCGCACTAAAGGTTAAACTCTCGTGTTTTTACCACGCTTCGAGATCTGTAAATAAATAATCAAGGGTTATGAATATGATTCAGACCCTAGCCCCTCCGACATTACTACCTTTTACTAGCTGTCACCCTCCTGTCATTTCATAACCCCCCTCACAATACCTCTTACTACCTAGCCCCCTCCGAAAACCATTGAGTATACCTACCCCTCTGAAAACCATTAACTATATTGTTGAGTTTTTTAAAATGTGGCGGGAATGGATTTTCAAAATTTTATGTTGGGAAGCAGGTTGAAACGATATTTTAAAATAATTCACGAATGGAAGGCTAAATTCATGAAATTAAATCACAAGCTAAGGAGATTTTACAATTAGAGGTAAAATGGAATTCACAAGCTAAAATTATGTTACAGAGGAAGGTGAAAGGGAAAACAACACATGGATTTGAAATACATGATGGTCTTATAAATAAATATGTTGAAATTTCAATTACGAGTTTCATTCAAAATTTTAATCAAAATATTTTGGAAACATATATTTATATTTTTCCAAAATATATTGTGACAATAATGAAATGATGAAAAGCCAATTACAGTCATAAACAGAATACAATGAAATAGGGAGACATCAAATCATTCCTACCTACAAAGCAACAACATTGCACATTTGGAGGGCCTGTCACCACTAGCAATCCACAAATATAGTACCAAGTAGTTTCGTTAGTTTTAAATGTCCAATATTTTAGTTCTATTTGTGTAAACACAGTTAGAGATATTTGTAATAAATCTTGATAGTTTTTCAGGATATTTTAGTTTATAATTTGTATAAATACTTCATCTTTTGAAGTAATAGCTGTTGGGATTTGTAATAAGGAAGACTACCATTCATTGGAAAGATGTTCACTGAGTTCAAGTGACCATTTGAAAGTAATACAAGACCAGTTGTTTCAAGATTCATGTGATGTATTCACTGGTGAAGTTCTTCACCGTTACTGTGTTTTCCATTGTTTTTTCCTTTTCTTTGTGTATCAAAAATTCTTAATTGTAAAACAGAAAGTGTGATGAATATGACATGTTAATTGGAACACGTTATTCTAGTTTCTTTACAATTTGTATGTTTTCTACTGAGGTCAGGTTGAAGAATACTTAATTTCTTTTCAATCTCTACTGAATTCCATATTTCTTCCACTTCCATAATTCATTTAAAACCCTAAAAAATCAAGTGAATGCAACCTAGCTTTCCCTCTTTCACTCAAGCTTGATACTTCTGCAAATTGATCACCCTAAGCCTCTTTGACTCCATTGCCCAATGTCCTTCCCTTTTTTTTCCAACCAAAACAATTCAAAAACCAAACTCTGAGCCCATTAACTAGCCTAATATCTATTCAAAACAAAGTTAAATAATAAAGAGAGATCCCTCTCTGAAGCTGGCAGGGCTATATCCTAGCTTCCAAAGCGGTTTTGATGTTACCTCCGAGGTTTTTGCTTCAGCCTTGAAATTACAGAGTGCTAACATTCTCTAATACCTCTTATTGGAAAATTCACTAAACTAAGAGGGGGGGGGTGGGTGAATCAATTTAGTGCTTTTGTGGACATCAAATTTTCCAACAAGTAAAGAGAAATTTGATTTTCATGAATGAACTAAATTGATTCAACCCCCCCCCCCCCCTCTCTCAGTTTATGTATAGAATTAACAACTGGAAGATAGACCTGATTGAATCATGGATGATCAATGTAACTGTGCTCAGTAATGCAAAATTTCAGGAATGGAGAGAGAAGGTAAAATATAAACTGATAGCTTTTGGACTTGATGTGTTCTTTGTGTTATACAACAACTCCCATTTATTTTCACTAAATGGGGACCCTATAAAAATAAATAGGAAATTTATTTGTTTGATTTTATCTTAGACTAAGTCTAAAAACTTTAGGAAATAAAGTTCTTTTCCTTTTTGCTTTCATTCCTTAGCGAGCATCGCAAATCGCATAGCTTAAAAGCCTTACAACTTAAAACATATTAAGTCTTGTGAGCTGCGATATGCGCAAAATCTTTTCTGAAGTCATATAAAACTCATGTTACAAAAGCTTTAAACACCAGTTTAAAATAAAATCACATCGCACCTTGTAAAATGATCAACTTATAATAATTTGGTACGAGTTGCGATGAAACGGACTCGACGAAACAATAAAGAAAAAAACATAAAACTTCAAGTATTCGATAAAGCACATCGGCATGATTCCTTAAGCGCACTTCACATTTCGCAGAAAATAACTAAATGCAAATTTTATTACCATATGGAAATTGCAATGTACGATTTGTGCAGATCGCATTTTGAAAAATTTATCGGTATCATAACTAATAGAGACAGTGTCGGGTTGCGATATGAGATAATTGATAGTTATTGCTCAAGTGTGAAAAATGGTTCATATCTAATCAACCGGTTATAATATATAATGTATAAAATTGATCGATAGACATTTCACATGAAGGTGTGTAAGATATTTGATTGAAATAATTATGGGTGATTAACGACATTAAATAGGAGTAAGGTTTGAAAGATTCATATCTACTTCGAGCATGTTTTGAATGATTGAACGTCAGATTTGTGATTATATTGCTTTAATTCTATATGTCTCTCTATTCTCTCTATTTATAATTTTTTCTCTTTTCTCTTGAATTTAGGGAACCACTTAACAAAGCAAAGATAACAGAGATGAGCAATAAAGAAAAGGAAATTTCATAAGCATCATCTATTGAAGAATCAGATATGTATTCCTTATTCTCATATACCACTTACAACAAGGATTGCGATAGTTCCTCGTGGGAGGAAATGTATTAATTCTTCGAGAATGAAAAGCCAAGGGTAATAATCAAAGTTGCTACAGCAGGCATGTCAGTTCCTTCAAAACTGACCTATTTCGACATTGCATGCTCATTTACCCATAAGGTAGTAGCAAGGAAAAATATTCTCCCCTATATAGATATGGTTAAGTGGATAATTGACCAGTTGAACATAGAAGATAAGGCATTTAAGAATTCAAAGGGTGAAAATATCGGTTCATTCAAGGCAGAAGATTTGAGGACAATGTACCACTTACCCACCCTACAACAAAACTATGACAAAGCATTTTTTCAAAGCTTTAGAACAAAATATCCAGCCTTGATGAAAGTTATGAAAGAATGAAAGGATGACCAAGGCAAGATTAAACGGGACAAACTCAGTATGTACCCAATAGCACAAATTCCTTCCCCTTATTGCTATGGTGCCAGTATGTTGTGTAGATTATTTGCAAAGCATGATATTACTAGGTTTTCTATAGATTGGGTTCCATTAATTGATGCAATCATCAATTCTTGAATTTTGAATTGGGAAAATATCCTATCTGATGATTTAGCCAGAAGTATCATGGAGTATAGGAGTAAAATAAGAGTTTCCTCTAGGGAGATACCCTCCTTTTACATGAGTGCATATGTCATGGATGCAGTTTTCTTTTCTTCGATTTTTTGTACCATGGGATGGAAATGGACAACCCAAGACCCTACTCCAATCCACATTTACCACAAAGCCCTTTGGGAGTCAGATTTCCATCTACATTTTTACAAAAATAGATTCATACTGCCTATGCACTAGATTATATTTAACGAGAAAGCCCCTAGGATTTCCAAAGAGGCTAGTACATACATTTTTCCCGTTGCCAGATGGTTTGCTGAAGAAAGTTTCACCTATGTCAGGGTTTTCAGGAGTTATGATTCTCCTCATGTCCTGCCATGTTATGTTCCTGACAAGCTACTTGCTAGAGATATTTCTTACCAACTTGTGGTAAATGGTATTTCGAAACAACTTAAAGATGCTAAGAAGGCCATTTGGCCTAATTTCCCTTTTCAATGCGGTAATTTTGCACTTTGGTCATGCCTTCAAGGAAGTTTAAAATGTTAATTTGTTGAATTTGTTTGTAATGCCAAAGTAACCATATGACCCAAATAATGTAATTAAAATTTACATCATAGAGCTCAAAGTGAAGCCTTTTGTGAAAGAGATAGATATATTTGATGATTTCTTTCAAGGTATTGAAAATTTTTCAGATGTACTAAAGTTTGCATCCAGAAAACTCAATAAAGATGAATTGGAAGCCTTCCAAGAATACAAAATGGAAATGATTCCTCTGTATTTATTGACTATTGAAGCTATCAACAGACCGAATCCAAGTATTAGCTTAGATAATGAAGCTAAAGACATGTTTGAAGATGAGTCGGGGAAATCAGAACATCAAACTCAGAATTTGGATAATTCTGATAATGAATCTGAAAATAGAAATGAGAGCCCAGAAAAGGTAACTAATCAAGTAATCAAATAGATTGAGATGCAAGAGAAAGGAGGAATTAATGGAACTGAATCATCTTCCCAAGAAGTTCAGCACAACCAAAATACACCTGATCAGTAAGAAAAATATCAGATAAAGGATTTGAAGAGTGAATGGGATAAGTTTTCTAAGGCACTGGAAATGCCTCAAACAAGTCCTAATACTGAACAATCTACCAGTTTTCAGACGCCAGAACATTCTCAGAAATTAGTGGAAACTGTTACTCCACTACAATAAGTTCCTGAAACTCATTATCGAGAGATCATTCCATCGTACCCTATAGAGTAGATAGTTTTACAAATTGAGGAAATCCCTTCACTATATTTCTTCCACAGTCCTAATCATAAGGTTGTAGTCAAGAGAAGAAAAAGCAGAAGAATTGATGATGTCGTCTCAGGTCTTACAAATGAATTTGTTGATGTTTTATGGAATGATCCTTTAGCTGATCCTACTGAACATTTAACCAAGCTATCACAGTTTGCAGGGGCATATGCTACTACCACTATTGATAAGGCTACTGAAGTTCAAATGTTACAGAAGAAAAAAGATAAAATACAAGATTTAGAGAGATTGTTAGAGAAAGAAAATTCTAACTCCAGCAGGCAAATGGAATTGAAAATGGCTCAGTTTCAAAAGGATTTTGAAAGAATAAATTTGTAGCATCAGGTGCAACTTACAGAAAAGAAAACACAACGAGAAGCAACAATAAACAAATTACAAATCCAACCACAGCTAGAGAAATTCATAAGGGAAGAATTGGATGTGAATGCTAAGATAAATCAACAATAAGAAGTATTTTTCCAACAAGCTTCAATCATTAGCTCTTATTACGATTCAAGTGAAATACTGATCCAACAAGTGGTTATCCAGAAACTTGATTGTGAGAAAAATGAGAAGAAAATCAATGAACACATTCAATGGCAAGCATCAGACTCAGGAAAGGAAGTTGATCTACCCCAGGTAGAAAATTTCACAAGGAAATATTATTTAAAGATTGGGAAGCACAGATAAGGCAAGCAGACAAAGCAGTAGGAAAAGCATCAAGGTTAACAAAATAAATTACTGAATCTATATGTGAATATTTTTTGAAAGCAGAGCATATCAAAGAGTCCACATTTGAAGTGCTCTCAGAAATCAAGAAGTTGGAAACACATTGGAAACAAAGGACATAAATGCAGGAAGAAATGATTGAAAAAGTAAACAAGTTTGATCAATAAAATTATTGGAATTTTCTGATTAAACCTTATCACCAGTACCGAACCCTGTAGTCTTTAACTGATTCAACAAAAAGATCGCAGCCAGCACTCTAAAATGCAATATTCAAGGGACAGGTCAGATCGAGAATTTTGTAGCTAGCTCAACTCAAAACCATGCTAGATATTTGTCAAATTCGGGATCAAATCCAAATGGAGGATCATAACTCATAAGTTGTATTGATACTTTATTTTCCTAGATTGTAGTTAAAGTTTGTCTTACGAGGATGGTTGTTTTAAACCTCCTCTATTTTTATGTAATAATCTATTTTTAAACATATTCTAGTTTAGTATTTAAACCCTTCTCATGCATTTAGAGAAGGGTCTAGAAATTTTTCAAAAACATTTGCAAAGAATGCACTTTTGTAAGTTTGTAAATTCTTTGATGGATTAATGGAACACACTCTGTTATCTTTGGACATTTGAAGTTGTTTAACTGATGTTTCACTATTGTAATCTTTAAATTTCTTGAAAGTGAAGAGGAGCAGAAAACCTACTATCAGTTTATATGAGTAAGACTTTGTATATATGGTACTTCTATTCACTTGTATTAAGCTTTTCTTTCTAAATTGACAGTTATATTTTTACTTGCATTGTATACTTGAAACGTCATCATAAATTAATGTTAAATGCACTTTTTTACTAATATTTGTCTATGATTTCTTATCCGATATATAATCACACATATGAATGTGATATACCTTTCACAATTCTTTTAGTCAAATTATTTTTTTAAAATAATCATCTTTACATAATGTTCATCTCTTTCAACTGTTAAATATTCATTACTAATAGTTGAAGGATATCTCTTTAGATCACATAAAGGAAGAAACACCCCGGGTATATAGTAGAATAGATAAGTGCTATATAAATTCGTGTGATAGATCAAAATAATTTCCCATTGCATGTTATATAAACAAAACACACCCCAAAATCATCCTTATTGGGAAACTGGTCCCTTCATCCCCAGTCAGAGCCACCACACAAAATGGAAAATTACTTGCTCGAAGGTCCAGAATGGGTGGCTTTCCCCCACGTTGTGACAAAGGAATTCTGAGGCCTCAACAGTGTGGAAGTTGGTATGTGATGGATACAATAAATATGCCCCCTAAACACAAGAAAAACAATGGAATACTTAGGAAATTTGTGCAATTTATAACAATTTTCACAATCTAATCTTGAAAAAGTGATATATCTCAAATCTGCAAAAGAAATATGGGGTAGGTTGTAGCTCATGCATGAAGGAGATACTAGTAACAACAATTTAGAAAAGGATAAGAAAAAGAGTAAGAAGAAAAAGGCCTCTTAGAGGGAAAGTGTTTAGTCAAATGAGACATGTTCTACAAGTGTGAATGTACCTAATCATCATGAGGAGAAGATAGATGGTAACCAAGCGAAGATTGACTTAGCCTTGGTTGAAATAGAAAGACTGAAAAATGAAAATGGAGATCAACAAAATTTATTGCAGATATGTTATGAAAGAGAGTATGAGTACAAGGAATAAATTGTTAGCCTAAGGACACAGTTGGAAGAATCAACAAGAAATAATGAAGTTATTAGCAACAATATGAAGGAAAGAGATACACAATGTGAAATGTTATAAGAAAAGGTTGTCTCCATGAGAAAGAGGTTAGAAAATTATAGTATCTCAAATTAAACCACAAAATATGATAAAGAAAATTTGAAAAGGGCTATAGGAAAAGATGCAAGTAGCATGATTTATAAAGAAGAAAACAAGAACAAGAAACATAACCATCAACAAAAGAATGACTCAAAGAAGATGTCATTTGCAAGAAAGTCATTTTCTCCTTTGATAGATTTTAAGTATTTTTCTTTCCATAAACATGGACATGTAGCAGCATATTGTAAGAAAAATCAAATCAAGACTTATTAGAAAAAGGTACAGCAGAAAATGAATTTCCCTCAAGCAAGCAAACAAAGAAGACCTTTCACTATCAAAATAACATATGTCATGAGGTACACAAATTTATTCTATGGCTATTATTTCTCGTGCAATGCACGTAGACATAAAATTGTTGAGTCCAAACTGTGTTAAAATAAAATATAAGCACAAGAAGATACAAACCCTTTCCTCCATTTCTTGGTCACACAATATTCCATAAATGTGACAATATTGGCCACATAGCCAAAGATTGTGAGCTATATTTTACCTTAAATAATTATAGACAGAAAATGGAGGCCACTCAAAGTAGACTGAACAATAAGTCAGAAGGAATTGCACATAGTAGAAGTCATCCCACTAAAGTCTGAAAAAGGAAGAAAGAGAAGCATGTGACTTCAATGACAAATCGAATTCAACATGGACCATGGAATTATAGGGATCTTGTCAAGGAAATTAAATCATCCATGAGAAAAGAAGAATCTGATCAATATTAGAGTAACATCATCTCATGGTGATATCAACACCAAGAATTTCTTGGAAAGATAGTAGATATCGTGATATAAAACTTGCACATGAGGTGTGGCATAGACATGGTGCTTTACCTATGGTTAGTAGAACAATGAAAAAAGTTTACCTTCTCATTTGGAGTACATAAAAATATTTGAAGAGAAATACTATTTCTTATTCAACACCTAACTCAATATTACATAAATGAGACAAATTTTGAGGAATTTATGGATACCAGTTCAAAGGTGATTAAAGAGGAGGCCATCATGAAATTACAATAAGAAAGAGATGTAATATAACACCTCAAAGGATGCCCACAAGCTTCCAACAACACAAAAAAATTTAAGTGCATAGAACAAGATTATGTAATCATTGGAGAGTGAAGCCACTACCTTAAAGAAAAGAATATTAGTTCTAGAAGTTGAAGTAATTGAGAAAGAAGTGGCAATTGCATAAACAATGGAAGAGAAAGAAAGAGTGCTTATTAGTATTTCTAAATAAATGATTACTATTGTCGATGGAAATCACTTGAAAACATGACAACTAGAGGAGGCCAAAATTTTCATTACTACCTTGAAATAATATTTGGAAAAGGAACACTAGAACTGATGTACTTCTCAAAGAAACTATGAGAGGCAGCCCATTCTGCAGAGAGAAATAATACTAAAATTGGGTAAAACCTATAAATCATTGGCAAAAAGAGATGGAGGGAGATGTAAGAAAGCATTGGTATGAACACTATTGGGAAAAGTACCAACTTTGGATTATAATATTTAGTTATAAATTACCAATATTTATTTATTTTTTCACGAGAAATATACAGACTATTTATACACTAGGATCTTGTCTTTTCATACAACAACAACAAATTTGTGGTTTTCTCCCTTTGCGGGTTTCCACTTATATCTTGTGTCCACATGTGTTTCTTACGTGTGTTGATTTTTATGTTCTAGTTGAATGTTATTTATTTGTTAAAATATTCTTTTTATATGGAGTGATGTTACTCATTTAATAGTCCAGGTAAATTTTGAAAAGAATAGTAAACATAAATTTGATGTCCATGAATGCACTAAAATGATTCACCCCCTATCAGCTTAGTCAAGTTTCCAACAATTGGTATCAGAGCGTAGGTAATGAGTTCAATACACACCTGACTCATGATAGCAGAATATTGTTGGACATTGGATAAACCATTGATCCCCTTTTGTTTTGTGACATGGACTAACCACCTCTCATGGAACCTTATATTTAGCAATGTGATTGTTGACTAACACTTGTGGGTTTTGGTCTAATGAAAATCGTGATTCCTAACACTATATCCATCCACGTAACACCACCCTAACTCCTCATTCAAACATTATAACACATAAATTGTGTTACGTTCTTATATCTAAAGAATCTCTAAAAACATGCAATGATGGAAATCTGGTGAAGAAAATTATGGGGCACATTCTTTGGCAAATGATTGTGATATCTACTAATTTTACATTTGGGTCATTTATTCAATACACTTTTCCCTATTCATAATATATCATGCAATTAATATGACATCTATTAGTAGTTTATTACTTTGTTCATAGATATTTCTTAAGGGAATGGACTTCTTGGATTGTGTGAGGCCAAATATTTGACTTTACTAAGAGAATATCAACTAACTTTATACAAAAGGTAAACAAACAAAAAATATATTTTTGAATATTAGTGACTACATATTTAATATAATGAATGAAAATGATCATGACTCTTAAATGTTTATAATTCATTTGATACCTAATTACAATTTGTGTAAAAAATGTGTTTGAAACACCATTTAAAACCTTCAAGTTCACTAACAATAAAATTCTAGAGGAAAGACTTGTTATCCTGAATCCTAGCATCATAATCCACAAGTGCATTTCCATTTAGGGGTGAAATGGTGTAGGTTTTACAAACTAGTAACAAATATAATCCTACATACATCAAGGGACAACAAGATTTTTTTGAAGCAATCCCTAATAGGGAAATTGCATTTAATCAATCCACCCCCATGTGTGTTACTATTATACATTTGGTTTCTTTATATAGCTTTAGGTGACCATAAAAACTATTTCATAAATAGATATCTACTTCAGCGATATTCGTAGCTATATCCAGTAATCTTTCCTTAAATCTATCAACTAATTTATGAGATCTCTATCCCTAACTTCTCTACTTGATTTCATATTTGATTCGTACATATATTTTTATGCATGCTCATGTTCATTTACATATTATATTCGCTTCGTTAGATATCACAAGTAAGAGTTAACCCTTCATACTACCCTTAATAAATACTTGTGATTCAATAATCCTCTCCCTTTTGTTGGTCTCTTAAATTGTTCCAATGTTCATATTCTTCTTCTACATACTATCTCCAATAATATCTCCTTAATCTATAAACTAATTTAATTATATCTCCATCCATAAGTTCTCTCCTTGTCCTTATATTTAATTCATAGATATATTTTTGTGCATAGTCTTCCTCTTAACATAGTATAATTTATTCATTAAATATAAAAAATAGGATTTAACCCTTCATAAACCTATTTAACTAATACTTGTGGTTCAATAATCCTATCTTTAATTGGTCCTTTTAACTAGACTAATATTTATCTTCTTCTTTTATGGTCTTTTCCATTAATCGTGTTCAGTCATGTTCCATGTCTTCATATTTTGTCTTTTGAAATCTTCATCTCTATCTTATGAAATATTCATCTTTTGTATTTTTTCTTCATCTACTATCTCTCACACATTTTTTATAGTCATCACTCTTATTTTAATTGGATATTGTACCTTCAAAATATAAACATCATGCTTGTTGAATTCCATATAAAAAAATTTGCCATCCACTTGAATACATGAATTGTTGGCTATTGTATCATTTGATTCTCTAGGGAACTTTTCTAAGACGTGGTTCATAAAAAATTATTGAATCATAAATATTCATGTGTACCCTTTTCTCCCCCTCCATCATCATCAATCATCATCTGGGATTTTCTTTGGCTTATCCATAACCAGGTATCTTGGGTTTTTGTACATATTTTAGGGTTTTATATTGGTTTACCCTAAACCATTACAATTTTCAACTAATGGCATCTTACCATGAAGTATTTTGTCATGAAAAATGATTTATGTTTACCAAAAACCATCAATATTCAAGCTATGGGGGTGTACTTTCTGCATCATGCTATATATTTTTCATCATTCATCTTAGGCATATTAGCTTCAAATTTCATTTTAGGCTAATCTAACCATTTTTATATAGACATATGACCAGTATCATCATTTTTCATCATTAAAACATGATCAAGGAGGATCATTAAGCTTGTTAGAGATTTTATTTCCATTTCAATTATATTTTTGTCTTAATTACTAAACAAATGTGATGCAGGAGCATCCAGATTTAGCCAGCAATGTGATTGTGTGTTCACATGTTGTGGCTAACAAGAGGTGGAAAAACATTGATTAATAATAGTTTATTTAGTTTTAATTGTGAGAAGTTAGTTTGTTTTGATTTCCTAACTTAAATAGGAATAAAATAACAATTGGTTCTCCCTGTGAGGAGATTAAGCCAAGCAGGTTACAAAATTTAGATAGGATAGAAATTGTTTGTTAGAGTGGTTCAGCAGGAAGCTAATAACAGACAAATCGAACCGCTTTCAAGTAGATATATATAAGCATGAATAGGTGTGAGAATGGTGTGTGGAGTAGGTGTGAGAGGCAAGTGAGAGAAGTGTGACAGACGAGTGGATAGAGAGAAAAAGAAATGAAAATTCAGCCATTAAGGGCTCGACTTTGTGTATTTGCATTATTGTTTAATTCCAAGTATATTTGTACTTTTATTCAGTTGTCTGTGTTAAATTGTAGTTTTTTATTTCTTTGTTGTGTTTGGATATCGCGTTGCACATAGCAGGGTTGCTATGTCAAAAGGTTTATGTGAATTTATTTGATTCAAGCCAAGATTTGAAGTTGTACATCGGCCATCACACAAAGAAGGGCTGATTGGCGGAGCAACAAAGAAAAGACACAAGTTTGGAGTGTCAAATCTAACAAAGACAAATGATAGAGATTAAATCACACCTAGAGAAAGTTTGCAAATTGGATATTTTAGTGTTTAGCGTTAAGACATCGCGTGGTAAGTTATTTTTTATGCGACATGATGTGATCACATATTGCATAGGATAAGGATCATAGTTATTGTTAAACATTAAATTTTGTGATGTGCGGTATGGAATTTGCTGCGAGTTGCGAAGTCACAATATTGTTAAATTTCTAAAGTTGCAAAGTTGCGGTAGTTAAGTTAATAAAGTTGTGAAGGGGATCCACCGTGATTATCAGGATTTGTGTGGGCCCATAAACCACATATCCATGTGTATTTTGATATTTGCATCTTGTCTGCATCATTTGGTATTAGAGCATAAATTGAATTCTATTCTCAAGGATTGTAGTAAATATGCCACCCAGGAGAGGAGTAGCATAGGTCGGGGAAGACCAGAAGCCAATGTAGTTTTTTTAGAAGAGATTTGACACCTTCATACAAGGATGGAGACAATGGATATTTCTTAGAGGATAGCACCTAATGAAGGAGATGTTAACGCAACAGAGTAATCTTCTCGGGAATAAGAAGCGGAAGAAAGCGAGGCAACTAAATTTTTCAAGATATTAGCAAAGGTTAGTGGAAAACCAAGAATGGAGATTCATTCATATGAGGGGAACCTTAATTTTGATGAGCTGATGGATTGGATCAGTTTAGTGGATAATTATTTCGGCTTGGAAGAGGTTGAAGATAAGAAGAAGGTAAATTTTGCAGCTACCAAGTTGAACAACCATGCATCTATCTGGTGGGATGAACTACAAACATCTAGGACTAGAAAGGGAAAACCTAATACCAAGAAATGGGATAAAATGGTAAGTAAGTTGAAGAATAATTTTATGCAAAAGGAATATCAATTGAATCTTTTCAAATTGTTGTAGAATTTGAGGTAGAAAGGAATGACTATCAAGGAGTATGAAGAGGAGTTTTACAAGCTGAGCATTATAGAAGGACATGCTGAAGATAATATGGAGAAAGTAGCCAGATACATCAATGGTTTAAGGTATGACATACAAGATGAAATCAGTTTGCTGAGTCTAAACACAATTGAGGACGCTTACCAGGCAGCTTTGAAGGCAGAGGAGAAAATTTTGAGGAAACAAAGTCAGAGGAATAAAGGTAAAAGTCCAGCAAGAGGAAGAGGAACTTTCAGATAAATATTTTAGCACTCTCAGAATGAAGCAGGAGGTTCGATTAGTAGACCACTGCAGAGAGGAGACTATGGTAGAGGGATATTTTCACCCAGAGGTAGAGTTTGAGGAAGATAAATTTGGCGTTACACATGTGGAGAATGGGGACACGGATCATGGGATTGTCCTCATAACAAACCATTAAATCAATGGAATGTGAATGTAGCTAAGGCCAAGGAAGAAAATCCTCAAGTCACAAAAAAATAAGAGCCACCTGAGGTAGGAGAGTCATTATTGATCAAAAGAGTATTTCTTAAGGAAGAGAAAGAAGTAAATGAACTAGCTCAAAGGAAGAGCTTATTTAAGACTATATGCAAATCTAAAGATAAGTGCTGCAAATTTGTGATTGACAGTGGAAGCACTAATAATCTTGTTTCCACAGAGATGGTTGAGAAATTGGGGTTGATTAATATGGTACACCCTACTCCCTACAGAGTGTCGTGGCTACAGAAGGGACATTAGATTTTAGTGACTAAAAAGTGCAAAGTATAGATACAGATCGGTACATATAAAGATGTCATATTGTGTGATGTGATGCCAATGGATGTGTGCCATGTATTTCTAGGAAAGCCTTGGAAATTTGACAGAAAATACATTCATGATGGCAAAAGGAATACCTATACTATAGAGAAGGATGGAAATAAGCACACATTTTTACCTTTGAAGGATGAAGCAGATAAAGGAACAGCTGGGAATAATGTCTTGTTGATTAGTGGAAAGGAATTGTTGCAAGAAGTCAAGAAGGAGAAAGAAATGAATTTTTCTATTGTGGGTAAACCCAAAGTAATTCTGACCTCTACAAATTTAGAAAATCTGCGTTTGGAAATAAAAAAATCTATTAGATGGTTATGCTAATATAGTTGTTGGTGAATTACCAAGTAAATTGCCACTAGTCAGAAGTATTAGTCATCACATAGATTTAATACCTGGTGCAAGTTTACCAAACAAAGAAGCAAATAGAATGACCCCTCGGAAGAATGAATAAGTTGGAAGACAGGTAGAGGAGCCATTAGATAAAGGACTTATCAAAGAAAGCCTTAGCCCATGTGCAATACCAACTATGCTTAGTCCAAAGAAAGGAGGTGAGTGGTGCATGTGTACAGATTCCAGAGCCATAAACAAGATCACTATCAGGAATAGATTTCCATTTCTGCACATAGATGATTTGATGGATTATTTAAGTGGGTCAAAGTGTTTTAGTAAGATAGATCTGAATAGTGGATACCATCAAATAAGGATTAGAGAAGGAGATGAATGGAATACTGCATTTAAGACTAACAATGGGTTGTATGAGTGGTTAGTGATGCATTTTGGGCTCACCAATTCTCCAAGCACATTTATGAGACTAATGAACGAGGTCTTGAAAGAGTATGTAGGAAAATTTGTGATAGTCTATCTTGATGACATTCTGATTTTCAGTTAGAGTAAGGAAGAGAATTTGGAGCATGTCAAGTTGGTGTTAAATACTTTGCAAAAGGATAAACTGCTAATAAATTTGAAGAAGTGTAGTTTCATGAAGAAGGAGCTCATTTACTTGGGATTTATAGTCTCAGAAAAAGGCTTGAAGATGGACCCAGAAAAGATCCAGGTAATACTGGATTGGCCAACTCCGATATGTGTATTTGAGGTAAGGAGTTTTCATGGTCTTGCAAGTTTTTACCTAAAGTTTATAAGAGGTTTTATTCAGATCTGTGCACCAATAATTGAAACAATAAAGGATAGAAACCAATTATTTAAGTGGACAGAAGCAGCAAATCAGAATTTCAAGTTGTTTAAAAAGAAGATCACTGAAAGGCTTGTTTTAGCCCTACCAAATTTTGATAAAATATTCCAAGTTGATACTGATGCTAGTGGGATAGCAATTGGAGCTATTTTGAGTCAAGAGCAATGACCAATAGCTTATTTTAGTGAAAATTTAAATGAG
Source organism: Pinus albicaulis (assembly GCA_034641835.2). Classification (NCBI taxonomy): domain Eukaryota; kingdom Viridiplantae; phylum Streptophyta; class Pinopsida; order Pinales; family Pinaceae; genus Pinus; species Pinus albicaulis. The sequence goes on from CM076582.1 coordinate 483,160,749, forward strand.
GCCAAGAGGAAGTATTCATCCTATGATAAGGAATTTTATGCTATTGTGCGGGCTTTGAAGAAATGGAGGCATTATTTATTGCCCAAATAATTTGTGTTGTATTCAGATAACCATGCACTGTAGTTTATAAATAATCAGCCGAAGTTGAACCAAAAGCATGCTAAGTGGGTGGAGTTTTTGCAGAGTTTTACCTTTGCAATCAAACACACAAGTGGAAAGTCAAATAAAGTTGTTGATGCTTTGAGCAGAGTAAATTTGGTTATGCAGGAACTAAAGATTTTCATTTTGGGGTTTGAAGAAATGATTGATATGTATGAGGAAGACACATATTTTAAAGAAATATATGTAGTTGTTAAAAGTCTTGTTATTCATAATAGAAGCCAGTGGTTGGACTACCTGATTGAAGGAGGATTGTTGTTCAAGAATAATAAATTGTATACCTAAGTGGTCCATGAGGGAGAATTTGATTAAGGAGAAACAAAGTGGAGGACTATCTGGACACTTTGGACAGGATAAAAAAATTTCTCAAGTAAGTGCTTTTTATTATTGGCCAAAAATGCAAACTAATATCAAAATTTTTGTTGAGAAGTGGAGGATTTTTCAACATGCCAAAGGAAGAAGCCAAAACACTGGGTTTATATCAGTCATTTCCAATACCCAATTGACCTTGGGATGTTTTCAGCATGGATTCTGTTTTAGGTTTGGTGAAGACTCAAAGAGGACATGATTCTTTCTATGCTGTTGTAGGTAGGTTTTCTAAAATGGCTCATTTTATTGCTTGTAAGAAAACTAGTGATGCAACTCACAATGCTAATTTTTTTTTCTCTAAAGTTATAAGATTACATGGACTTCCTGTGAGTATTGTTTCAGACAGGGATACAAATTTTGTAGGACACTTCTGGAGGGCTCTATGGAAGAATTTAGGTACAAACCTCAGTTTCATTTCAGCCTATCATCCTCAAACAGATGGACAAACTGAAGTGGTGAATGGGAGCTTGGGAAACATATTAAGGAGTTTGGTTTACAAAAATCCAAAGCAATGGGACTTGGCACTTTCTCAAGCTAAATTTTCCTATAATGATACTCCTTGTTACAGGTCAAAAAACCTCCTCATCAGCTCAGAGGAGAAGATAAATATGGAGGGAATGCAAATACCTAAACTAAACCTACTTCTGCCAAGGTAACGCGCCCTTATTAACAGCACAAGAGCATTATAATGCACCTGATCAATGAATAGGCTTCGTTAGTGGCTAGGGAAACACTCTGTTTACACTAGAGGGCAACGATATTTAGAGTTTGAAATAGGAAAAACCCGCAGAGAATGATTTGAATTTCCATATTTTTCTTACAAGAGAATCAGTACAAAATAGAAACTGCAAAGCACTAATCTCTTATTGGGTCTTTCCAAAAACAACTAAACTCTCAAGGAAGGAAAAATCATGGGAAGTTGAGGAAACATCTTGGTTTTTTCTATTTAGAATTGGTGGAAGGAGAAAGGCAATGATTACTCTCTCCATCTCCTATAAAATGGAGTTGAAGGCTCTTGGTTCAAGGTCGAAGGATTGTCAAAGTTTTGAATACTTGTGAAGTAGAGCATTATTGTTGTAGTGTGAAGGTAAAAATTCAAAGAGGTTCATTGAGAACTTGTTGATCAAGACATCACCACATTGAGAGATAGAGAGATTGGAAGGCTGAGGAGGGCTTGGTCCAACCGACGGTTGTAATCCTCCTTTTTACAAATTAATATAACTGTATCTATTTTTTCCTATTCTATGTGTTGATATTGTCATTGTTCTTCGATTACTTATATAGCATGAGATGAATGGCTTAGATGTGCATTGTTTAAATGTTTATCGTATATTAACTTAATTGATAGGATACACGGGTGCTTTAATTGATTGCAGGGTCGAGATTTGGAGCTGGTGAAGAAGGATCCCTGCTTCGCTGCTTAGCGCTCTCCAAAAGACTTCAAGATCATTAAAGAGGTAATCTTCCATATTATTCCATCAAGTTATTTAAGTTGATATGAACATGTATATGCCTTATTTGTGAACTATATAGCTAATATTATTGTCTGCCTCGGGCACCGGAAAGCCTTGAGAGGGATATTAGAGAACCAACAACCCAAGAATTTTACCCTATAGCAGAATTGGCGACTCCGCTGGGGATTTCCCCATAGTTTCTGGACTATATCTTTCCCCCTTTCTTCTTTCCTCTGTTCACAGACCCTTCTGACTAGTATTTATGCCCAGTAGACATTTCAAAAGCTCACAGAGTTCAATCCTGTTTCTGTTTGACCATCTGAAGGACTTTATCTTGGCTAACGCTACCTCTGTTGGTGTTCCAGTGCGTTATAACATGGGCTCTGATTAAATACTTTGTGTTAGTCTCTGGATTAACATTGTCATTACTCAGAGACAGTGCGTTACTCAGCCAAAATTTTTTGTTCACCCCTGTGATTGTGTTTTGGTTGCAGAGTTTTTGGCCATCAGTATTCCTCCTTGACTGAATCCCTGTGCTTGTTTACTAAGCTGGCATTTTTTTTTATTTTCTCTTGTTTGAAAAGTTAGTGTCAAAAACATTTACTTTTTAGAGAATAATTTTTTATTTTTATTTTTAGTTTTTCTGCATATAGCTGAATTAATTCTGAAAATTTCAGTTAAAATACTGTTAAGATGAGGTAAATAGATGTTTGAATCTTTAAGGTTGAAATTTTCTATTTGAATGTTAGTGCATGGATGTTGAAAAGAAACCTCTCCTTGTAAAAATACCCTTCATCGAATCGAATATTTAGAGCATATTTTTGCATGGTTTCTTGAGTCAGAGTCTCATTACATTTCATACATCCACTCCCCCTCCGCAAGACTAATAATCAAGTACACTAAGAATCAAGCGATAATAAAATCAATCACATTAATTTTTTTGAGCTCACACCAACAGTAGTTCAGGCTAGGATCTTGGGTTAGGAAAAGTGAGAAAATCACCCAAGATCTCAAAACTTGAGACTAGAGTCATTAACGAGCGAAATCCTACTACACTCATATTATCGAGACCGTTCCTTTACCGGAGCTTAGCGCGAGACAACACTTGGGTGCACAAGAAGGTAGCCCGCCTTCGACTGCATCCGGTGGGTATGCTATATATTGGGGTTCCCTTCGGGGATGTCAAAACTAGATTGGGGATCTAGGTATTATGCCCATATAGCATGTTGTCCTTCAACATGGACCCCCTTAATGATGTATGTGATTTGAGGTATCTTTAGTGGCCATAATTTTTAGGGACTTACACAAGGTGACTGGGATGGGTTGTCCTGGTACCTGAAATAGACGGACCCACTCTGTCTTCGATATTTAGGAGGGTACTCATCTTCACGAGAGTGCTTACACCTATTGTCCGAGGTTTGGGCAAAGATCTAGAATGACCGTAACTATACTTTCGACCAACCCTCTCTATATACTATTGTGATACTGGATTTCATCACCAGCAAATGGTAGTACTCAGACAAGGCACCCTATTCTGGTTGCTTGCTGATTGATTTTAGAGAGTCCCTTTTTTTTTCTCTTGTAGGTGTGTGGTTACTGTCATTGAGACTTTATAATACATCACAATTTATTAAAATTTGTTAAAAATAAACAAGTCACCATGGCGTCATCCGACCCATGCCATCTATCTCGACGACAGCAAGGTCTACCTCCTCTGACTCTTGAGGAAGAACTGAAACTTTGTGAACCCGTGCCTTCTGCGGAAGAGCGGTCTCCATTGACAAACCCTGATTTGCACATAGCCTCATATCATACGGAATTTCCGGGGGAACCGTTCATGGAAGGTTTTGTACCTCATTACAATCATCCACTCACTGATCCGTTAGGGCCTGTGATAATTCATATTCCACCATGCCAAGACATGTCTTCGGCCGCACAAACATCCATTTCACAGTCGGCATCCACAAGGTCGATACCAATGGAAACCATCCCAGGTTCGCCACCATCCTCCCCACCAGTTGTCAGTTCTATGCCATCACTTGGTAACCTCAGTATTCAAAATATACCTAGTCCTAACCCTACGGTCATCACAACTGTAAGTAACTCACCGAGTCCTTCAAGATCTACTCCTACCATGACCACGTTGGGACCTACGGTTGCTCCTCCCACGAGTGGGACTACTTCGGTTCCTTTTAGCAACCCTTTCGATTGGAACCTTTTGCTGATTTCAAACGCCTTGGCCTCCATTCCAGGGGGCAGTGTCACCAGCAAGCAAATAACAGGGAATATTTCACTACCCCTGCAATCGTTAGGACAAACCAGACAACCTATTGTTAACACTATTCCCTTAAGCGGTTTTAATATCAGTGTAGGGTCTATGCCATTTCCGAACTATGCAAGTAGTAGCATGCCTTCGGGAAGCTCTATTGCATCCATATGGACTAACCCACCCCAACCTCCATCTGGAATGGGAGGGCACTTTTACACTGGGGGAAACCAGTTGTTTGCCCCACAATATAATATGCCCTATGGATAGCAACCATATATTCCTACCCCTCCACCTATCAGAATTTTTTATCAAAGTCCTACTTATCCTACTGGTAACACATTGATGGGCGGACCCTATGGTCCACATAGTCAACCAATACTTCCTTGGTTAGATTCGGGGGCAAACCCGCAATTACCATTTTTGGTAGCTCTAGACATTCCCGACATCTATAAACTGACTAATGACCCCATTAATCACAACCCGCTCTGGCCTCCAGTACTGCACAAGATTCCTTCTGACATCCCAAAATTCGATGGGAAACAAGGGGAAGACCCAGCCGCACACATCACCACCTTTCATTTATGGTCTATCTCTAATTCCATGGTGGATGATAGTGTCCAGCTTCAACTGTTTCCCCGCACCCTTACAGGCAATGTCGCCAAGTGGTATGTTGAATTCCCACGTGCCGCCATAAACTCTTTTGGTGATTTAGCGATGGAGTTTCTAAAGAAATTCCAATTACCAATCAGATTTGAAACCAGAACGGAACTGTTAACCTCACTGCACCAAGACACCGCCACCCACATCTCCAATCACATTCATGAATGGAGATGTAGGGGGATGCTAGTCAAAGCGCCAATCCCGGATCATCTCCTATCTAATTGGTTTTTTAAGTCTCTCTTACCCCACATCTCTAAAGACATTGGCCTTTCCAGTGTGGTTACAGAAGATCAATGCATTCGTCGTGCCCAACATTTGGATTTAATCTATTCACAATTTGGCACACTATATGATTTACTCCCCAATGCCCCTGGTAACCCAAATCCTCCAGCTACTCAGAAAACCAGAGCTCACGCCGACGGTCTCGTTGGCACAATCTCTGGTGTAGCCATAAAACAATCTCGGGGGAAAACCTCCCAGCCATCCTCGGCTTCCACCACCCCTAAACAAACGACTACTCTTCCTACCGCTGAGGTAAATTCTATGAAAACTTCACAAAAACCTAGTGGAAAGAATAAGAAGAACAAGAAAAAGACATCTTCTTCGGAAGAAAATTCGGACAATCAGAATAATCCTAATCAGAAAAACGCTGCCAAAAATAACAAAGGGAAGGATAAACCCATGAAATTTCCTTGCAAGATCTGTGCAGAGGACCAGTTGAGATACAAATGTCCTCGGCTACAGGAATGCACCGATTTTATTGCAAACAAGGATTCTGGGCGAACACCTGCCTTTCTTCATAATCCTTTCCCTAATCAACAGCAGCAACACCAACACATGGTTGACAACCCGCCACAACCCCAGCAACGGAGCAATGGTGGTTCACATCCTTCCGGTGAAGGATCATTCACCATTTATGGCATTGAGAGTGTTGAACTTCAAACATGAGCCAAGCTTTATGGAAATCCCACCATAGATGCTCAAGAACCTGGTACTAGTTCAATTCCACTGTCGACCAATGATTTTCATATCGAACGGCCTACTACTGATCCTGTGATTCGTCCCCCCAAAGGGACACTTCGAGGCACAAATCATAACACCTATGCACGTGCAGCCCAAAACTACAACATTGTAGAAGATTTGGCGTAGGCACCATCAGCTATGTCTGCTCTCGAAGTATTGTAAACTTGTCCAGCACAAAGGAAAGCCTTGCTTTCGACCATTGGTGGAATAGACCCCAAGGATTCCATGCTAGCTATCTTTGATATGGAAAAATCTCAGACTCGCCTCTTGCACCAACTCGCATTCCAAGTGCAGGTTGTGTCGCAAGGGAGACCAATCCATCTCACTGTCATTGACGAAGGTGCTTCGACCTGCGTTATGTCACAAGCTTGCTAGCTTGCTTTAGGTTCTCCTACCTTAACATTGCCGTCAAATTCCCTCAAAGCTTTCGATGGCCACACGTTCCTCCCAAAAGGATACCTTGCTATCTTTCCCATCACTCTGAGTGGGAAAATGGTAACCGTGGACATTGAAGTCGTAGATCACCATCTCGAATATAATCTATTGCTTGGTCGCAGTTGGCCTTATGCCATGACTGCCATTGTTTCTTCGGTCTTCCAACTCATCCTATTTCCATTGGATGGGAAAAAAGTCCCAGTGGATCAGTTATCCTTCTATACCCTGAATTATTCCACGTTACCAAGTAGCACTTTACCCATAATAGGAGGCTTTCATGACTCTTACATCAGTATTGGTACCAGTCTTCTGAAGGCATCCTCTCTACTGGGTTGTTTCCCTCTCCCACGGCTAGAGATCTCGAATACGATTGCAATGATATCCACCACTTTCGATGGCTCTATCGACCCATGGATCCTCCCGGCACCTTCAGACATTGATTCCTATGGAGATCAGATGCCGCTCTCACCAGCCGAGTTGGCCTACCAAGCCATCCAAATTACATCTGAACCCTCCACTGCAATTGTTTCGACCAAAATTAAAAACCTCCCACCCATCACAGTTCTCTCTAAAGATCTCCTCAATGAAGTCTTGCCTATAGACGAAGCTATCCGAGCGATCATGTCTCTAGAAGAATGACCATGAGGAGAGTTTCACCATCGCGCTTCGATGATCGACTCGGACGTGATAAATACCAAAATCCCATCCTTTGACCCAACTGAGATGGTTCCCTCCGCTTACACGATTGTTCAAACTATCGATTCAGAAGGGAACATGGGTAATATTTCTAAGAAAATTCTCATTGATATCTCAGTCAAAACGGGTATCATGGAAAATATTCAGATTGGAGCATAATGCAATCCTGAGGAAATTGCACGCTTCATATCCCTTTTCAAGGAATTCCACGATGTGTTTGCTTGGTATTATGAAGAAATGCTTGGCATAGATCCATATATAGTCGAGCAAGAAATTAAGATTTATGACAATGCCAAACTAATTCGGCAGCGACTCAGACCTGTCCACCCGCGCAAAGCGGTCACCATAAAAATTGAGGTAGAAAAATTTTCAAACATTGGTTTCATCTATCCCGTTCCTTTGATGGAATGGGTTTCCAATCCGGTTCCCATCGATAAAAAATAAATCACCATCCGAGTTTGTGTTGACTATCGCGATCTGAACGCCGCTTGTCCCAAAGACAATTATCCTATGTCGTTCATAGATTAGATTCTCAATGATTGTGCTGGATGCAAATCTTTTTCCTTCATGGATGGATTCTCGGGCTATAACTAGATTGCGATTAAAAAAGAAGACCAACATAAAACTTCCTTTATTTGTCCTTGGGGCACATTTGCATATCGTAAACTCCCATTCAGTCTAACGAATGCTGGAGAAACTTTTCAGCAGGATATGGACTACGCTTTCCACGAAATTCAACATATTGTACAGGCTTACTGGATGACCTTCCGACCCATTCCAAGAAACGACCTGATCACCTTGCTCATCTGAAATAAATTTTTGCTAGGTGTAGATTCTACAATATACGTCTGAATCCTCATAAGTGTGTATTTATGGTTGATTCCGAGCGTCTGTTAGGTTTCATTGTCTCCAAGCACGGGATTAGGGTTGATCCCGATAAGGTTAAGGCAATTGTTGAATTGTCGGCACCACAATCCATCCTCCAACTCCAACGTTTGCAAGGGAAGGCAAACTTTTTACGTCGATTCATTGTTAACTATGCCAAGATGACGAAAGGATTTATTCGATTATTGAAGAAAGGAACACTATACATGTGGGATGACCAAGCTCAATGGTCATTTGATGCTTTAAAACATGCACTTATTTCAGCCCCACTCCTTAGTGCTCCCGACTACTCACGCGAATTTCTCTTCTACTTGGTAGCCTCACCATCCTCACTTGGAATGGTTCTGGTTCAAGTTCACTGTGACGACAATGAACATGTGATATACTAATTTTCAAAAGGTCTAATCAGACCTGAACTACGTTATTCACATGTGGAGAAACTGTCTCTGGTGGTATTTTTTGCCGTCACCCCACTCCGACACTATATATTGCTACGACAGACTACTGTTATTGCTTTGGAGAACCCCATGCGACACATCCTGTCTTGACAAATTATTGGAAGAAAATATTCCAAATGGATCATAATCCTCCAACAATTTGATTTGGTCTTCACAGCTGCCAAAGCAAAGAAATCCCTCGTCTTCACCGAATTATTATCGGATTTTCCCAAAATCGACCAAGGAGAAGTAGCTCATGATCCATTGCCTGATGAATTTGTATACTTGGTCGATTCTTCAGACCCATGGTATGGAGACATTTTGGTATACCTACAAACCCAACGCTTCCACCCAACTCTCACGTCCGACAACCGTCGTCGTATTCGCCACCAGGAAAAGCACTACCTCGTGCTAAATGATACATTATATCGTCGTGGTATCGATACTATTCTCCGGCGTTGTCTCACTTTCAATGAAGTAAAACGCATTTTGAATGACTGCCACGCAGGGCGTACGGTGGTCATCTTTCGGGAATAGCTACTGCCCAAAAAATCTTGCATGCAGGTTACTATTGGCCCACTTTGTTTAAAGACTGCATTGCAGCGGTCCAGAAGTGCCATCCATGTCAAATTTTCATGAAGAAAATTCGTGCTCATCCTGCCCCCCTTCATCCGGTTATCTCCATTGGTCCTTTCACTAAATGGGGAATTGACTTCGTCATCTGCAATCCCACTTCGGAAAATGGACACAACTACATCATGGTTGCGGTCGACTATTTTACGAAATGGGCAGAAGCCATTCCCAATTTTAAGGCCGATGGAAAAACTGCCGCTCTCTTCCTATTCAATCAGGTGATTTTTCAGTTCGTCATACCCCTATCTATTGTCACAAACCATGGATTCCACTTTCATAATCATATGATGACCGAATTAATCCATGCTAGGTTTTCGTCAATATCAATCTTCGTTTTATTACCCTCAAGCTAATAGTCAAGTCGAAGCCGTAAATGGTGTCCTCAAAACCATGATTCGTCGATTGGTTGGAAACCATAAAACCACTTGGCATCGGAAGTTGTATTCCGCGTTATGGGCATACCGAACGTCAGTCAAAACTGCCACAGGCTTCACACCATTTCAACTTGCATTCGGCCTGGAGAAAGTACTTCCAATCGAGTGTGAAATTCCATCACTCAAACTCGCTGTGGAACTCCTGCCTAGCACCACCGCCACAGAAGAGCGCTTGCTCTCGCTCGATCATTTGGATGAAACTCATCGAGATGCTACACTAGCACTCGAAGCTCACCAGCACCGAGTCAAAGCTCAATACAACAAATCTGTCAAGCCTCATTCTTTCCAAGAGGGTGATGTTGTTCTACTCTATGATCAGAAACATGACCTCTTGGGGGCAGGAACACTCCAACCATTATGGCTTGGTCCTTACATCGTCACTAAAGTCCTCTCAAAAGGGGCTTACGAACTTTAGGACTGTAATGGAATTCCGCTCGCGGAGCCCCACAACGGGCTTTATCTAAAGAAGTATTTTTCCTAGTTTCGCAATAAGCGTATGCTTTGTAATTTTATGTATATAATTTTTGCCTTTTTTTTTGTCTCTAGATATTTTTTGGTTTTTGAGGTTTTTTTCTCATCTAAAATCTTTTTCTTTCACACAGATGTCGTCATTCTCCTTATTATACGTCGGATATGCAGACGGTGCTAGTCATCACAGTAGACACATTGCTTCAGCTACTTGGGTTCTCTACACTCCTGAGTCAAAACTTCTTGGTTCTGGGGGAATTTTCATAGGCAGTGCCACCAATAACGTTGCCAAGTACATGTCAGTGATCCAACTCCTCACGGAGGCAGCGTCTCGTGACATCTCCAATTTAGTGGTCAGGTTAGATTCCCAACTCGTCATTATGCAGTTAAACAATCATTACCATGTCCGTCATCCAGTCTTGTTACATTATTTTTTAAGAGTGCGACTTTTATAACGTCAATTTCAAACAATCACATTTGAGCACGTTCCTAGAGAATTTAATGCATTAGCCAATTCTTTGGCAAACTGTATGTTAGATTGGCATTTGTCACATTTGTTATAAAAGATTTACACATGAGTATATATTTTTTTTATCCCATTGAAAATACATAAAAAATTAAAAAACACAAAATCACCAAAAATTATGTATATATATATGTTGTGTCTAGTAAAATAGTTACATCAAAAAATCTTTCAAAACTCGGGTGTTTTACAAAATTTGGCTATACTAAAGCCACGCTATGATACTTATACATCTGCTCCACCAACTAGGCATGATGCTCATGATAACATACAACTGCTCTGGCTATCCTCCTCAGAGGCACCAGGTATCTCTCCGGCACACCTACGGTATGCCACTGCAAATGAACTGGAACCTTTCGCATAGGAATGGGTGGTATACCCATAATCAAACCCTCCAGGTTTCTGGAGATTTCATGTAAGAATTGGGAATCATCATCCCCAGCGGCTTCCGCATCCTCAGCTGGTGCACTAGCCCCAGGTAGTTGCAGTCCTCTCCGTGCATAGCGAGGGGCCCCAACTGGGTGAACAGGTGCCACATCTATGTCAAGCAAACAAGTTTCATGTCAAAACATAATTTTCACCCTATTTCAACAAAAAAATTGCATAAACATTCAAAAGACAAAAAAACAAAATACTTCCTAGAGTACACTGATCATTTCTTTCTTACCATCAAGCCCCCACTGGGTGCCAGGGGGAAACACTAACTCCGGATCACCTGTGAATTTCATCCCTGCATAGGGATATACCTCAATCATAATAATCTGGGAGTTCAGCCAATAAAAAAACCCATCATCAAAACAGTGGCGGATGGGACCCTCTCCAGTCCACGAAAGCAAAGCTACCCATCGATCTTGTCTCAGCTCGCGTGGGCCCAAGGGCACTGTAATGATCATGGGTCTCATCAATGGTACCCGCTCCAGTAGGAAAGAAATGATCAATGTGTCGTACCCAAACTCTCTCTGGGTACGGGTCTTGCATGCTGTGAACTCTGCTCAGAGCCGACGAACAACTCCATCACACCAGTCAAAATCCTGAGGCTGCATACAATCCAAGGCTAGTAGCATCTGGGCCTTGGTGGCCACATGCTGACTCTTGGCACCTGCCAAGTGAACAATCATCCATAATATAGACCTCAGTGGTCTCAACGCCACCTGTGCAATAGGCACCTGATTGCTCACTGCCTCTGTGTTGCGTATGCAATGAGTCAAAACAAGATCAGCAGTGGAACGCGGATCTGCTCTGGACCCTATCAAGTTGGGCCTTGGGCCGCGACATGATAAGTCGATCAAAAAGTAAACATCATCCTTCTCAATTGAGAGCTCATTGCCCCTAATCCGAAAGACATGGTGACGCTTGTCCCATTGCTGAATCAACCACCTTAGGAGGTCCTCTTGACCCCTCATTAGTTCTAAACGTGCATATTTTAGTAAACCGCATCTGCGGAGAGCCATTAAGCTTGCCACATCAGTAACCATATCTCTTTCTTCCCGTTCATGTTCTCTCTCTCGCCAGATACTCATGGTTAACAGCTGAATGCCTACAAATACAACATTTTCAACCGATTAGAAATTGTTTGGAACACTTCAAAATGCTTATAAACGAGTTCTTAAAATATTCTCTACGCCTAACGCGGGCCATAGAGCAAAATAGAGCACGCTAACACGCCCTTCCTTCACGGGAAGTGCGTTAACGCAGGTCCAGCAACGTTAGCTAGTAATATTTTTTAGGGCTTGCCAAATTTCCCATTTTGGACCAGCAAAACTTCATAAAAACATAATAAAATGATAGTAGGAGGTTCCATATCTTACCTGGATCTCGCAGGAAGAAGAACCGTTGCCCGGATTGATCGCAATTGGCAGCTGAATTTTTCACCCTTTTTCACCCCAGAGCTCCTTCACAGCATTCAAAACAGTGAAAATGAAAGTATTCTGACCTTCTTATAGAAATTTCTGGGGCATGACTCTCTTAGCTAGTCGGAAAAAAGTCGTGAATTCTTGTTGCATATGTGTTGCAACTATTGAGATTTGTTACTGATGTTCTGATGAGTGATCAAGATTTATATGCAAACATACACATGTTTTGACCCTTTTACCGAGCATTCTTTTTACGGTATTTTTCTTGCTCGTTAATCCAAAAAACCTCGAGTTCTCTTCTTCAGACTCGTTAAAATTATACGAAGTCGATTCCGTGTGTTCTTTTTATGGTCTTTTCGTTAATCCAAAAAACTTGGAGTTCTCTTCTTCAGACTCGTTAAAACTGATATGAAGAAGCACTGAGCTTTCTTTTTAGGGACCTTTTTCTAGCTCATAAAACTGAAAAAACCTCGAGTTTCCTTTTTCAAGCTCGCTAAACTACCACAACAGAGAGTAAGGAGCCATTCTTTTCCTCTTTTTCAAAGCTCGTTAAACCGAAAAAGTAACTGATTTTTCTCTGCATGACTCGTTAAAATTTCACGGAGAGCACTGAATTTTTCTTTGTTGGACTCGTTAAAATTTCACAAAGAGTACTGAGTTTACTTTGTCTCCTCGTACTCATAACAAAATGAGGTAGACGTCCATCGAACATATATTTCTCACTTTTCCGGCTTCGATGGACTAACTCACGAAAAATGAACCGTTTCAGGCTTACTATTCTCCCTTTGTCGTGCCCGGTTATCAAGACATGAAAAAGGTACCCCAATGGAGTTGTCTTTTACGACATTTTTCAGACTCTCTAAACATGAAAAATTCACCAAGTTTACCCGTCTGGACTCGTTAAACCTAATCAGAGAGGGAACGGAGTTATCTTTTACGACATTTTTCAGACTCTCTAAATATGAAAAATTCACTAAGTTTACTCGTCTGGACTCGTTAAACCTAATTAGATGGGGAAAAATTTGGACAAAATGGATACTACCTATGTTACATTTCAGAAAGTTTGATTTGGCAGCAATAATCTTGAACATGGCACTTCCTAGAAAACTCTTTCGTAGTTAGCCGAACCCTACCATCTATGAGTATTAGCCTTCATCTCCCAGTGTTCCTACACCGGTAAAATCCTAACAAAATCTTTCGTGTGTATTAAGCCTCAGCTGCCTAGTACCCTGTTACAGTGCCTTCTATTGTTCAAGCAGATCTTGCTATCTACTACTCCTCTTATCAACCAAACTGCTCATTATGCCAGAAATTATTTGTCATCTGACATCCCCTTTTACTCTTCATTATCTCCATCGAAAACAAAATAATTTGGTTTCTGTTTAGTGTTGACTGATGTAGGGCGCCTCAATGCCTACCTTTCAACAGATCTCTTCCTATCGACTTCAACATCTTATCTAGGAAGTTGTTCCAGAAACCCATCAATACCCGGATACTTGCAAACATCAGTGGCAGGTAGTCCTGTATTTGATTAGGATTCTTCATCATCGACTCCTAATCGAATGATTCTATGTGTGTTCAACTTCAACTCTTTTTATTCACACTCGCTAGATTGTATTGTGCATCTTAGGGACCATCATCATTATCGGTGGCCACCTTCGCGTCTGTTAACAGTTTTCATTATCGACTGGTAATCAGACGATTTCTCACATGTTTGATGACAGCTCCTTCATTCACATGTTGAGAAATATGTAGTTTAAGTGAAGCGGTGGTCAAGACCTTGGGTCAAAGGTTGCATCATTAAAGTTATGTTCCCTTCCCCAAGTTGCGATATTGTTTATGGAGACAGCTTCTTTAGCCTGATCCTGTTATGACAGAAATTTCCACATTGTGCTTATCGGTGGACAGATTCTTCATATCTCTATTCTAGAGAAATCATGTTGATTAAGATACTGAGCATGGAAATGCCCGACTCAAGGCAGATACTATATTTTCTGACATATGTTGTTGTTTCAGGTTTTCCTCAGTGTTTCAATCTCTTTATCTCTACTACACACATTATAAAGTATTTCGGCCATCGTCTTCATCTCTGACCTCACACTTTAGGGGGCATCTGTTACAGGTCAAAAAACTTCCTCATCAGCTCAAAGGAGAAGATAAATATGGAAGGAATACAAAGACCTAAACTAAACCTACTTCTGCCAAGGTAACGCACCCCTATAACAACAAACGAGCGTTATAGCGCACCTGATCAATGAATAGGCCGCGTTAGTGGCTAGGGCAACGCTCTGTTTACACTAGAGGGTAGCGTTACCCATGTTTTGAGTTTGAAACAGGAAAAACCCGCAGAGAATGATTTGAATTTCCAGCTTTTTCTCACAAGAGAGTCAGTACAAAATAGAAACTGCAAAGCACTAATCTCTTATTGGGCCTTGCCAAAAACAACTGAACTCTCAAGGAAGGAAAAATCATGGGAAGTTGAGGAAACATATTGGTTTTTTCTATTTAGAACTGGTGGAAGGAGAAAGGAAATGATTAATCTCTCCATATCCTATAAAATGGAGCTGAAGGCTCTTGGTTCAAGGTCGAAGGATTGTCAAAGTTTTGAATACTTGTAAAGCAGAGCATTATTGTTGTAGTGTGAAGGTCAAAAGTCAAAGAGGTTCATTGAGAAATTGTTGATCAAGACATCACCACATTGAGAGATAGAGAGATTGGAAGGTTGAGGAGGGCTTGGTCCAACCGACGGTTGTAATCCTCCTTTTTACAAATTAATAGAACTGTATCTGTTTTTTCCATTCTATGCGTTGATATTGTCATTGTTCTTAGATTACTTATATATCATGAGATGAATGGCTTAGATGTGCATTTTTTAAATGTTTATCGTATATTAACTTAATTGATAGGAAATGTATGTTGTGGTAGAGATTACACAGGTGCTTTGATTGATTGCAGGGTCGATATTTGGATTTGGTGAAGAAGGATCCATGCTTCGCTGCTTAGCGCTCTCCAAAAGACTTCAAGATCATTAAAGAGGTAATCTTCCATCTTATTCCCTCAAGTTATTTAAGTTGATATGAACATGTATATGCCTTATTTTTGAACTATACAACTAATATTACTATCTGCCTTGGGCACCAGAAAGCCCTGAGAGGGATATTAGAGAACCAACAACCCAAGAATTTTACCCTATAGCATCATCTTGCATTGCAGAGCACTGTCTCCCTTTGGAGATTGTGTTGGCTCCTGAAAGGGACCAAATCCCCTTGAATATAACTTTGTACTTTTCTTCAGTTTTGTTTGCTAATTTGTTCTGAAAATTTTGATGCTCTATTGACCAGTAACTCTATATATTTCTTCTCCTTTGATTGAAAATTTGTTCAATGTTTTTTTTTTTTTTAAATTCATTATCATTGACAAGTTGATTTCAAAGTACTTTTTATGGTCGCGTTAAGAATAATTTTCTTTTGAAATAGGAAATTGTCATAAAATCTTCATTTCCTTGATAGGAGAAATTGTTGTTGAAATCCTCATTTTTCCTTCAAAAGAGAAATTTTTGTTTTTATTCTTCGTTTCTCGAAAGTAAAAAGCATTTGGATTATTGATCTAATGCACCTAGTTTATTTTCTGCATTCATAACATTAAGGAAACTGAAAATAAAAACTTGCATTGGCATGTAGGATTGTGTGTTTTTTGCAAAAGGAACATTATGAAATCTGCATTTAGTTTGAGATTCATTGATTTGTTTGCTCTCAAATTATTTTCTCTCTTCCCTTAGTAGCTAGGTCTTTCATTTAAAAAGCTGAAAGTGAAATTTTGTTTGTCATTCTTAGCTTGCATTTTAGGAATTTCATATACATCATCGTGGTGAACCTGAAAGGCAAACTGTTAAGCAAGATCAATATAAAACAAATCTCAATTTACTTAACAATGCTTTGGAACATTAATGATAACATTTAGAGGTCTAGGCTAGAGACGTGTTCTGGCATCATAAAACATAACAACTGTCGTTAACTTGTCTATGATACATTCCAAGTGTGATACCTCACTCCACGTATGTAAGTATATCGTAGCTTGTCCACGTACTCTCAGGTATATCGGGCGGTGTTACAGTACGATAAGTATAAAGGGGTGCTCTCATTGTGCAGTTTCGCATCAGACAATGCTAATATGGACTTGGCCCTCCACGTACCTTCGAGTATATTTTGGAGGACAAATTTTAGGTGCTATCCATCCATAGTGAACCGAGTCGGCCGCCTTGAAATTGTGATACACTGAACACAGCATTCAGGGAGATTACCTGCCCGTAATTTTTGGTTCGCCAAGAGGTATTCTGCAATTCACAGTTTCCTGGTAAACCCTTTTTCCTAGCATTACCCTCTTTTTGTTTAATTTTTTTTCGATAAAATAAATCAGTAATCGTGGAAGAACACAATCCTACCCCCCGTTGTTCACATAGATTAGCTTTAAAACCACCTTTACCACCGGAAATTATTTCTGGTAGGCGAAGGAGATCACGATCTGCCGAATCAAGTACAATTTGTACCTTTGGTGAAACATCATCTTTTAATCCAGAGTTAGCTCAAATTTTTTCCACACATCCTAGTTCGTCTACTGTTTTCAAAATAGAGTCTTCACAGCTACCCATGGTCGCGATCCATTCAATCACTGAGACCATACCTCCTGAACCTGACGTTGTTCAAACATACATTGATCCAGATACGGTCTCTTCTTTTCCAGAATCTCTGAATCTTGAATCTGAACAGCCATAATTTGTTCCTACCTTGGTCATCCCACAAATTTTTTTATCCACTGAATCTCCTATATCGCACAGTCAACCGTCTGAAATATATTTTGGGCCTGACGGTGAAGTTCTTCCTCCTGGTTTAATCGCGATTGAATAAATCCCTCAACCTGATACACCTTTAAGTCAAACCCACTTTGGGGGAGACCTTTACCTATACCAGTCATTTCCTCAATCGTTTCCATCTGCTTTTTTTGATCCTATTGCCATTCAATCACCCGTCAATTTTCGAGAGTATACATTTGGTCAAAAAACCATGTCTGAACTGACATCTTCGGTTGGGTCTACTATTCCAATTACGTCAGCACCTACCCTCACTACTCCATCGATGTTCACAACATCACCAAAGTCATATTTTCACGGTGGCCCTTCAATCCCAACAGGTTACAAATCACTATCTGGCACTTTCTCTGGTGCACCTTCACATTCATGGTCTTTGCTAATGTCATCATCTGGTGTTTTAACTGGTAGTCCTATAGTCAGTACTGAACGACTTGATTCATTAAATCCATCATCAGGACAATATCAAGCCGGTCATTATGGATCAATTCCTTTATCAACTGGACTCCCAGCATTCGGTGAACAATATTTTCCGTCTTATTATCCTCATTATGTTGGGGGGCAACCTTTGGTTACCCAATATGACAGTAATCAGTCACTTTTTGGTCAGACTAATGTTGATTTAAATTTTTGTCAATGGTAGCCCACTCTACCTATCCAACCACAAACGATTGTCTAATCGTATCGACCAATTCAACCTGTTACACCCACTTCAATACCACTTGTTAATACATCTATACCCCTGTTACAGCATCAAAATCTTGTACATCAACCTTATTAGGCAAGTTATTCAACTCAATATCATCAAATGTTGGGTCCACAGACTCAAAATCCTTTGGTTAATTTACAACAACTTGTATCAGGAATCATTTATTCACAAGTTGGTCCACCATTTTATGGGATGTCACAAACACAATCTAGTTATACATAACAACCGAATCCAACTTATACAAATTTGGGTTATAATCTTGGGGGACAGACCCCTTGGCAGCCACAGGCACAAATTTCGCAAACTTCATTTCAACAAGTAACATATCCAGATTTTGGTCAACAGAAATCCCAAGCGTTTTCTATGCAAAACAACCCCTATATGGGTTACCAACTTCAAATCCCATATGTTGGTGCTCAAAGACCTATTGCTCAAGAAATTCCATCTTATCCTGACTATGCTCAACCTGACCCTAATAGACAATTTCCTTTTGTTGCAACCTTGGAATTACCATATTTAAACCAGTTAACTAATGATCTTATCAATTATGCTCCTTGGTGGCCAGTGATACCACATAAATTACCCTCCGACATTCCTAAATTCAATGGAAACCCTGGAGAAGACCCATCAACTCATGTTATGACTTATCATTTATGGTGTTCATCAAATTTCCTAAATGATGATTCTGTTCAATTACGTATTTTCCAGTGAACGCTCACAGGTCCGGTAGCTAAATGGTACATTGAATTACCTAGAGCTTCATTTGACAATTTCATTACCTTAGCAACTGTCCTTTTGACCCATTTCTATTTACCGATCAGATACGAAACTGGAACAGAACTCTTGACCAACTTCAAAACGATGATTCTACTCACATTTAGGATCATATTCATGAGTAGCGTCGCGGAAATCAACGAATGGTTAAGACATTGTTCACCGATCGGCTCCTTGTGTGGTTCATCAAATCCTTGTTACCATCTATAACAAAGGATGTGGCTAAAGGTGGCATCATCAACGAAGATAAATTCATCGCTCGTGCCGATGCTTTAGACTTGATTTACACTTAATTAAAGCACGCTGTAAGAAAAAAATACCGAAATCTTTTAACGCAATCTAATTTCAATGTTCCTCCTCGAATAAAGGACTCTCATGCCAAAGACGGTTTGGTAGGCAACGTAAACACACACAACACTTCGCATCTAATCCTTCCTCCTACTTAAAATCAACGCCGTCTCATTTGACAAAGGAAAAAGTGATAAGCAACTAGGAAGTAAGAAAAAGGAGAAATCAAAGAAAAAAACTTCTAACCCACGGGAATGATTATACGATCCAGTATCGGGACCACGAAAACCTTGTTATCCATGAATACGTAATGAGGAACATTTTTTTAGGGATTGTCCTCATGAGTGCTAAGTCTCAAAATCTTCAAGACTTCTGACCATCGATTTGTGACATACCCATTTCCAAATACGGAACACAAACTTGGTTGCTACGGATCGGCTCCTACTTCATCATTGATCATCCACTACAAAACCTTCACAAGATATTTTGGTGTCCTTGAATAAATACTATGGTATTTTGACACTAATCAACCTACTACCTCCTTGATGAATCACGTAATGAATCGGTGCCACCTCCTGTTGTTCTGAATTGACAATTAAACCCGCAAGAGAGTAATTCATAAATCGACATATAATCCTCGGTAAAACTACACCAAGGTATAATATAGTTGAAGATTTGGCTCAATCCCCTTGACTATGTCTACTCTTGAGGTATTACAAAATTTTCCCTCCCAAAAGTGAGCTTTATTGTGTCGGCCATTGGTGGAATTGATCCAGTTCTAATCTTGTCGTCTTTAATCATACGGGCTATGTGCCACGAGATACCAACAGAATTGGCATTCTCCATCCAAGTGAATGTTCTCAATAACCTTGTTCATCGCACTATTATTGATGAGGGAGAATCTACGTGCGTTATGACTCTAAGCATTGGAATTCACTTGGCTCGCCGCGTTATCACAATCCGCATCAACGACGTTAGGCTTTTCTTGAAGAATATATAAACCTTGTGGTGTTATTAATAACACCCAAGTTGAATTAGGGGGAAAACGATGGTATTGATGTTGAGGTTGTTGACGGACCCCTTGACTATAATATTTTACTCGGAAGACCATGGGTATATACGTGTGGAAATTGTTTCTACATGTTTAAGAATGGTTTCCTTTACTCATAAACACACTATTACGGTCATTTATCAATTATCATTTTTTGCCTCACTTCGCGAATGGCGGGTGTTTCATATGTTGCTTACCCCAACTACCAAATCCATAACATTGGTGTGGGACTCTTAAAAGTTCCTCTTATGGGGAACCTTTGCCATTATTTCCGCAGCGACGTCGGCCCGGTACAGCATAGAGACACTGCTACATGATCTCTTCCTCCATACGGCTTAAGGGAGAGTACGGGTGTTTACGACATTTCTACATTGGATGATGTTTTACCGCTTGACCCGACTAAGCTGCAATAGCAATCAATCTGTTTGGCTTGGGCGGAAAATACGAAATCGGCCGTCATAAGTGTTTGGGTTGATCGTTCATTAGATTTTGGTACTCCATACGATCCTTTTCCTCAAAATTTTTGCCCAATGAGATGAAAATATTTTGGAAGCTATGATGGCGAGAAGGAGAACCATGGGAATATTGTCATCATTGTTCCCATCTTCTAGATTATGAAGAAAATAATCTTAGTGAAATATATCACCCATACATTCAAAATTTCTTTTGAATTCTTTTCGATTAATGCAATTGAATTTGAGTGAAATTTGTCAATATTGAATAAACGATTTCTATCGATATTTCGACTAAACCGCGTTATGAAAATATTCATGTTGGTGTGTCTTGTTCTCCCTTCGAACTTGATTCATATCGCTCTCTTTTCGTGGTTCGTGGCCGTATTCGCTTGGTCTTAGAAATGATAGGCATAGATACTAGTATAGTTGAACACACTATTAATATGTATCATGATGTCAAACCGGTGCGTCAACGGCTTCATCACGTTTCGTAGAAAGTGCTTGTCATCAAGCGAGAAGTTGAAAAGCTTTGCGGCCTTTAGTTTGTTACCTTGTTCCGCTAGCGAGTGGGTTTCCAATATCATTCTGTTATGAAAAAATAAGGAACCATTAGAGTGTGCATCGATTATAGGGATGTTAATCGGGCTTGTCCAAAAGACAACTATCCTACTCCCTTTGTTATTGATTATTGTGGTTGTTGGATGTGAAATATTTTCTTTCATGGATGGATTTTCCCGGTTACAATCAAATCAATAACCGCCCGAGATGACCAACATAAGACCTTCATGTCTGTCACTGGGCACATTCGCATATAGGAAACTTCAATTTAATTTAAAGAACATTGAGGGAAACTTTTTTAGAGAGAAATGGATTATGCTTTCAACGACATCAAGCACATTTTTCAACCATATATAGATGATTTACCGAACGCATTCACGAAAACGAATGCAGTCATAGGTCGTTTTGAGAGCCATTTTTCTTACAATGTCGACACTACAAGATGCGCCTCAATCGCACAAATGTGTGTTTTGTGTTAGTTTTAGTCGATTGCTCGGATTCATAGTCTCAAAAAGAAGGAATTCAAATAGACCCGACGAGTACGGACCATTTCTTGATTTTCTGCACCATCAAACTTACTTCGGATACGGAAACTTAAAGGAAAGGCTAACTACCGAAGGTTCATTCAAACTACCTTTGAAATGGCTAAAGTTTACTCAATTATTGAAAAATGGGGTTCCCTTCCATTGGGACCAAGTCGCGCAAGCTTCTTTTAATGTTGTCAGGACCATCTTGTCCCAGCGTCATTAATGTATCTCCAAATTATCAAAATGATTATTTCCTATATATATCGCCACGGTTGAGACGACCATCGCTATGGTTTTGTTCCAAGTAGAAAGATGGAATTGAACATACGATCTATTATTTGAGTTGTAATCTCAATGATACGAAAGTTAAGTACTCATACGTGGAAAATCTTGCCATGGCGACCCGTTCAAGCTGTCCAAAGATTTCTCCATATATCTTTGCTCCGAAAAACAACAATAGTTGAATTGCAACCTGACTTGTTTATACATCAATTCTTTGAGTGGGAAATATTCGAAATGGATAAATCATTTTGTAGGAATTTGGATTTGGAATTCATCGAATCCAAGTCAAAAGAATTCTTTAGTTTTAGCTGAGCTTCTCTATAACCTTCCTGTGATAGTACTACAACTACGTCGAACCATCTATTCAGGGCAGGTCTCTATTTCTAATCGGATCATCTGATCCCTAGTATAGATATTTCATCATTTATCTCCAAACCCAAACTTTTCAACCGAATACCTCTCGCTCTAATCGGCGACATGCTCGATACCAAGCCAAATATTATGCGATCGTCGGTGATACACTTTATCGTCGTGGTGTCGATACCATTTTAAGGAGGTGCCTCACTCATGAGAGGCCAAAAAAGTGTTAAATAGTTTGCCATACTGGGGCTTGTGGTGGAAATTTATCTGTTTATGCTACCATACGGAAAGATACTCGCGCGGTTAATTTTGGCCTACTATTTTTCGAGATTAGTCCTCACGGTCGAGAAGTTGTCATGCATGCCAGATTTATGACCGTAAAATCTGAAGCCGCAGCCACCAATGCGTCATGTTGTCTACGCTGAACCATTTACAAAATGGGGTATCGATTTCATGACCTATAACCCTCCTTCATCCCAAGGGGCATGGTTATATTATTTTAACGATCAACTATTTTACCAAATGGGGTGACGATGCCTACAGTCAATAACACGGGACAAACGGTGCATTGTTTTTCTTCAACCATGTTATTGCACGTTTTGAGTTCCCCGACGAGCTATAGTTACGGATCATGGAGAGCATTTTCAAAACCATATGATGTACGAATTGATAGCGAGTTAGGATTGTCGCATGATAATTATGCTCCTTATTATCCACAATCGAATGGACAAGTTGAAGCTATTAAAAAAATTATTAAACGAATGATTCAACGAATGATAGGAGTTCGTAAAAAGAGCGGCACTTGATCTTGTACTCCCACCTTGTGGGGCGTATCAAACCTCGATGAGAAACACAACCGAATTTACTCCTTTTCCAATTGATGTATGGTTTGGAAGCTATCTTGCCAATCCGTGCGAAATATCATCATTAAAACCGCGATAGACTTGTTACTTTGTTTCCTACGAGAAGAAAAGTGTGTCTCCTTAACCTCATCCATATAGATGAAACGCGTCCTTGAAGCCCAATTGGCCAATGAAGTGCATAAGAGACGTATAAGGTGCAATACGACAAAAATGTCCGACCTCGTGTCTACTCATAGGGTGGCTTGGTCCTTCAACACATGACCAGGAAGGCAGTGTAATTGGTACGGGGAAATTAGGTACATTGTAGCATGGCCCCTACATTTTCAAAAAGAGTTCTTGCTAAGCGTTCCTCTGAGGTTAGTTAATTACGATGGGATTCCATTAGCACGGCTAGAAATGGGTTGTATCTTAAACGTTACTATGCTTAATCATGAGCGTAGTAATTCTTTTTGTGTTATATTGTTTATATGTTGTTGTTTGCATTCACTATCTTAATTTGTCTTTTAAGTTTTCTTGATGTTAGTAGTCGCTTCCCATTTTACTTCTTGGTCTCTATTTGAATCTGGAACCATTGTTGGGATATTTTGATGGTTCTAATCATGGTATGCGAATCTATCCTGTGACGTGGGCCATTTTGCTCCAAACGGCGAGTTAGTGAGTTTCAAGGGATTTGTAGGTAGTGTTGGGGTTCTGTGATTTGGCGAGTTTGCAATGCAAATGACAAGACAACATAAAACCACTTTGGGATCTCGGGATCTAGCCCTCCTGGATCAGGAGAGGATCTCTACCCATCTAAAGGTAAATAAATATATATTTTAGTTAAGTTTAAGGTGTTAGGCTAGTTATAGAGCACAAGGGTTTTTTATTTATTGGTTTGGTTGGGAAATATTGAAAGAAAGGTTTAATGAAATGTAAAGGAATGAATAGTGAAGGATTTTCAGCAATGGGAGAGTAACTCAAAGAATACAAGTTCATTGGGAAATGGGGTCATAAAAGGGTTTTATGTGATCCAAATATCCAAGGCTTTCAAAGGGGCTAGTCATCTAAAACAAAGGATCTCTTAAGATGATTTTATGGGATGAAACAATAAGGAAATGAATGGGAATAACAAGGAAAGCCTTCCCCGAAGGTGACAGCACAGAGTAATTCGGAGATAGAGACACCTTATACCTCTGCAGTATATACTCTGATGAGGCTAACTTCAAAAGACGAAAATAAGTAGGTGCTCCGCTTTACTTTCGGACGGTGAAAACACTTAGTTAAAACACATAGTGGAAGGCCTAAGATCGAAGAGAAAGACTCTTAACCTTATCTTCTTTTGACATTCAACTCAAAGGGATATTAGAAAAGCTAATTGTTGGAAGGGGACTTGAATGAGTTCTTTAAATCTCCCTATTTTTCTGATTCTTTTAATTGAACCAAATAAGAACATATAAAAACAAACTCTAAATTCATACATCGATGGCATGGGCAAACCAACTCTTCATTTGGTTAAATTGTATTGAGTTTGTTCTAAGATACCTGAAAAGGCGAGAAAACATTAAAAATAAGAAATTGCAAGAAGCATTAGGGTACTTGCGAGTGGTATGTCTAGATAAAATTAAAGGTTTCTTATCGAGGAGAAAATGAACATGATGTAAAACAAGAGGAAAACAATAACAAAGAAATGGCACATCACCAATGGTTAGATCGGGATCCGATTGAACATGCTTGTCATGTTATTGAAAAAAACAGGTCATACATTCTTGTCCAACCAAAAACGATACAATCAGAAGCAATGGGCTATTTGTTAACTATTTAGAGAACTCTAACTCAATAACTGACTTACAATCGATTCGTTTAACAACCCTTCAATGTATTTTCAACCAGGTTCTTATGGGTGAATGAGTGATAGTGGTGGTAGATACGATTCAAAACTTTATTAAGACGAGAGGAAAATGATAGATTTCCACTACTGTGGTAGTTTTTACAATGCTTGTTGTTACCCTTAAGATGACTTAGAAGTCTTTGTCGAGGTTGACGTACTTCTAGGGTATCATTTTGTTGGTACTTTTAAAATTTTGTGTTAATACATGCAATCTCTGGGCTTGGTAAAGTGAAGATTTTGTCTTTCAAGTCTTTCATACTTTGCAACCATTGTGCGACATTCTAGGAGTTTTTGTCAAAAAGTAATAATTGTTATTAGGCTTGATGAAAAATGGAATAGGCGGTAGAATTAGTCCTTCTTAGGAAAAAGTGTTACTTGCTTGGTAGGTCTCCTTTATTGCTTTAATCTTGATATACGAATTAGGCTCTTCTAGCTTTGTTAAGCTCTCTTGATTATCTTCGGGGTCCTTGTTTGCATTATTGTCTTTAATATGTGGATTAGTATCTAAACTTTAATATTTTGCATTGATCTCCCATATTCTTCGATTCCTTTCTTTGCAATCTTTGGCTACGGAGATCGTCACCACTGCAACCTATGTCACATGCATGACTATGGAAATCACATGAATTAACCACCTTTCAAATCACTGCCAAAAATACGATAAACATGTTACAAAAACATAACCGGAGTTTAGATAAGCATGACGGAAGCTCGAGAAATGGGCGGAGGAGCGGTGAGAGTGGTGAAGTGCGACGGCGAAGGAGAGGAACACGAGGAGCGACGCGAGGGTTTAAATTTGAAATGGGCGCGAAAAACGCTTAGGTGGTGATGGAAAAATGGGAGTGGTTTTTGCATTGAGATGAGGTGGTAAGTGGTTTGTTACTTTTGGAGTGCGATACACATAAAACGGATGACACGTGGCCCCTTTTATTACCGGCGGTGTCACATAAAATTTGCGCGGAGATGGAGTTGGGGCGAGAAGTTGTGTGATATTGAATGGCGGTATTTGGATCTTGAATACACGTCCAACGGTGCGGAGGAAACGCGATGAGTGGCAAGGTGCCATGGAGTGGAACGCTTGGCGAGTCCCAATCTTTGAGGTAAGAAGGTTTGTGGTGGAGCGAGAGAAGTTGGTAATGGCAGTCGAGTTAAGCATGAGCCATTGGACGATGGGAATCAACGGTGGAGCGAGAGGGAAAAGGAATAGGACCAACGGATTAAATTTTTCCGATGTGATGGCTTGGGATTGGAATAAGCGTTGAGCGTGGTTTTGTGGGAGTAAAGCGAACCGAGGAGTTTAGGATGAAAAGTTCTTATCACATCGAGGAAAGGAGGAGATGAAGGAAAGTTCGGAGAAAGGAGTTTACAATTGCGATGAGGCCCTTAGCGCTAGGTCATGTACGGGTCACATGCGGAGAGAAGGGGGCCCAAGAAGGCTAGGCCGAAAGGGCTTAAGGCCATAATGCTCAAATAGTGACTTTTAGGCCAAGAACGAGTTTTAGCGGGTTTTTTTGGTGTTCCGATCGGGTGAAAATGGATTTTAAACCTTATAAGAGGAATTTATGAGGTTTAAAGGGAATTTTGAAGGTTATGGAGGAAAATGAAGGGTAAAACATAAGGAAATGAGGGGATGTATGAGGCCTTTTGAAAGCGACTTTCTTCGGGATGGCGGGGGTCTATAAATGGAAACGGCGGTGAAGATTCACCGAAGGATAAAGAACGCATGAGACTTCAAGAATGATAGATTTTCAAAGAAAAGATTCACTTGAAGGCTGGAGTCCTAGGGTAGCCACCTTTTTGCTTTGTCAAATTATTATGGGTATTAATAGTGGCTCCACATGGGGATGACATCTTCTTGAAGGTGTCAGAATCTCGAATAAAATCTGCGGAAGCCGAGGCCGAGCCTTGTTCTTGACCATATTTTTCTTTCTACGATTCCGTTATTCTGAAGACATGATGAGTATTATATCGGCGTGATACTTTCCTCAACAACTGCCTACCCATCCTACTTGTTCTAACATTTTTCTTAAAGGTGCACTTAGACTTGCGGACCTTTCACATCATCATTTTTATTGAAAGCGAAACTAATCTAAGTCTAACCTTATTCCTCCATGAGCCTAGATTATGCGGAAGTTGGACTCACAAAATTCACTACCTAAACTACTATACGCCGAGATTAGAATTGTCGACATATTTCCATTCCCCATTCTAAAACAGAAATTGAAGCACGACGAGCAGAGTTAGGTGTCCCCCGATTTCAACGCTGTGGGTCCAATGCCCTAAGAAAAGTTACACATGGTGAAACCTTGCGAAATTAAAAAAAAAAAAAATTGGGAAGGCTTGAAGTTACGCAAATTGAAAACAACTTCCTTCCTTTTTACTCGAGGTTTTGAGCTTTTTGGAGTCACCTTTCCTTCTTCATTTCAGCTCGATTCTGATCTTGTTAGGTTTGTTTTGCTCCTTCTTTTGCTAGTTAAATTTTTGAGCATGTTAGAACAGGTCCTTTTCCTTCTTTTGGCTCGAGGTTTTGATCTAATTTGAGCCATTCTTTTTAGAACTTCATAGGTTGATATTTGATCTTGTCTGAACCTTTCGATTTTTATTTTTTGTATATTTTTTCTTTTCTTTTCAAAACAAAAAATAAAGCAATGGTATTTGTTAGGGTGAAAGCTTTAAAGGCGGGTTCAGCAAAAATAATGCTTGAGAATCACCGCAAGAAAAACCCCCAAACAATCTGTACCATCCATTTCTTGCGAGAAAAAATTCATTGGGACCAATTGTAGATTGAATGATGTAAAGGACCTTGCCATAAATTGTCTCAAACTTACATGGCCTTTGTCTTCTCTCCCTGGAGTCCCCGTTTGAGTACCTTGACCCCAAATTTGAAATCACGAGCCTTTGTCCTTTTATCAAACAACTTTTTGATATTCTCTTGTAATTTACGAGCTGTTCTATGCTTCTTCCCTTGTTTTAACGGAGATGTGTCGTACGATTTATCCTCCTCACCATGCTATCTTCCTGCGACGCTATATTTCTCGGACAAATTTTATCATGGTACTCCTAAAAGCTGGTAGAAAATTGCATGTACTCCATAAACTGAGTGATAGGGAGACATTCTAAACTAGGCCCGTGGGGAGACATTCCAATGGATTTCTTTGTTGTCAATTAGTGCTGCCCATCGACATGCTGTAGCTTGTTATACCATGCCTTTTTATTATCTTCCGGTAGCTCTTGATGGTGTTCACCAAACTTTTATTTGATGATTCTACCAGCCCATTACCTTGAGGGTAATAAGTAGTGGAATGACCAAGTACAATACGTGTCTGTGACAAAAATCAATCATCTTTTGGAACCAAATGCGACAACATTGTCGGTGATAATTTTCCTAGGGCAACCAAATCTAGATAGGATATGGTCTTCAAGGAATCTTATGATAAGCGGGTACGTGGCATTCCTATAAGGGATGGCCTCTATCCATTTAGTGAAATAATCGGTGGTTGTGAGTGTCCATCTATGTTGTGCGGATGAAGTAGGGTGGATTTCTCCAATGAAGTCTAGGCCCACTATTGAAAAGACTTCAACAACAATGGTGGTTGTAAAGATGGATGAATTTTTTCTTTTGCCCTCAAATATTTGACATTTGTGGCAGGAAACTATCATTTTGTGGACATATTGGAAGAAGAGTGGACCATTAATAGACATCTCTAAGGATTTTATTGAACGTTGGTTTTCCAATAAGAGTGGTCTCCACATTCTCCTTCATGAAACTCATGTTTGATCCTACTGCGTCAATCTCGGTCAAACATTTAAGCAATAAACCATTGGCATTTTTCCAATATAAAAATTCATCTAAAATGCCAATAATTCCTAGCTTTAAACTTTAAAAACCTTGCCTTGGTCTTGGATAAACCGGAAGGAGCATTAAGATTAAAAGCACATACACAATATCGACATACCAAGGTGTGTTTGGGAAATGATATTCAACAATTGGAGTTGGTAATCCTTTATATTCATCCAATGCATCTACCATATTTATGTCAAGGGCTTGTAAGTTAGATTCGGCCATTAATTGTTACGTACCAAGCCCTTTATGATTTTAGTGGGTTTGATTTCCAAATCATATTCTAGTATCATGGCAATCAACTTTCCTCTTTTGCCATCTTGGATCTTGTGACAAAATGTCTTTTACTGCTTGTATTAGGCACAAAGGCAATAATATGAGAATGTAAAAATATAAACTCTAAAATCCTTCAAGGCCTTTACCAAGGCATAGGCATGTTTTCTATGATATTATATTTTCAAAGGTGCATCTATAATGTCCCTTTTTAGGGAATATGGCCACTGTTGCTCAATAGGAATGCCATATAAGGAAAAATATTCAAATGAAACACAAGAAAAGGTTGGGATCCTCTTATATATGCTATGAGAACTTATTTATATAATTCCATCATAAACAAATGGGTTTAGATGCACTAAAAACGGATCTCCCTGAGCGGTATTAGTGAGATATTTCCTCCTAAGACATTAACAATCAACAATATAATCTAAACTAGAGATATCTTGAAGGGAATTTACTGAATATATCGCTCTAAAGATAGGGTGAGATTCGGAAGCTATACGACACCTTCGGACTATGTCTATAGACTCTTGTCGAAAGGTAATATCCCAAAAGGGTTTACTCGGCAAATCATGCCAGAAAAATGTATTATTCAGGTATAATGGCTTTAGATGCAATATAATATGTTTTATAATACTTTAAAAAACCAATATAAATAATATCGGTACTCTTTATAGAGCTTTTAACATCGGAAATATGAGAGAAAGCAACTTTTTATGCACTAAAATAGGTGTATAAGAAAATATGTGTAAAATTAAGGTTAAAGGTTTTGTAATATGTTATAATAGGTCAAGAGGGACTCACATGCCTAATTTCAGCAAAAAAAATGCATTTTGCTAAGTTAAATGGATCCTCCTTTGGGCATAGTCAAGAAAAACAATTTCCCATGACCTAAATTATGCGAGAGAAAGTTGTTGAAGCATGGATAAGCGTAATTTCTGAAGGGATTGGATGATTTTATGCATAAATTTCAGTATTTAGGTTTATAATAATATTCATATGGCTTATCTTTAGGAAAAACAGAGACATTTCTATGAAGGAAAACCCCCAAAATGAGTTCTTGCCAATGCATAAGAAAGAGCTGATTATTCCGACGTTATTTTCTGAAAGATTGGTACCTTTGTAAGATAAAAAAATCAGATATATGATAGATCTGTAGCTGAAACATCAGATCCATGCCAGATGCGGAAACTACTCGACTCCTCTACTAAGGTCCCCTTGGGATTTCATCAAAATAATGCATGAATAAGTGTAGATCTGAATTATAAGCTACGGGACTGCATAATACACAAAATTTATGAAGTTAATTTTTTAATCAGGTGAAATCAGTCTAAAATGACTTAGAATAGTAGCTACATCAAATATTTACAAAGTGAGAGGCAAGCCTCAACCAACATAGATCTTCTATTGCACAAAAACTGAAATAACAATAAAACCCAGTACGGCTTCGGTTCTTGAAAGGGCCATACAGTGGCTATATAAAAATGAAGCAAATGCTATATATGATACAGATTTTAATACAAAATGGGAGAGATCCTCTTCGAGTGGTCTCAAGACACCCTCTGTGAGAGAACTCCTCAAAACACTAGATCTGCGCGGATCTAGACTACCACTAACAAAACCCTCGATGGGCCAACGTTGCTCATGAAAATAGAAGCGCATATCAAACCGAGATAGTGGCTTATTTCGGTACATTTCTCCTCCAAGAGCACTCAGGAAGGAGGAGGATTCCCAAACGAAATCCTCTTCCCTTAGGCTAAACGACCTGAAGGCTAGGTTAGCCAGCAACCTCTATTTTTAAATAACACAACAAAATTTACACATAAGGCCCTCTCCTCCTTTTTCTAACTTGAGGGTGTGCTGGGCTTCGTAAACCCGCCCAATGGACTTAACCCTTTCACATTGATGTCCTCCTTCTGAAAGTACGCACGGTTTGTCTGGGAGGTTCGATAGTCTGGACGATGGTAAGGATTTGGTCCTATGACCCAATCAAATGTATCCAATCTTTGTTTCCTTAAATGGATTTTATTACAAGAGCCCATATTTATCCCTTTTCACATTGGGCATGTATTTATTCTTTGATTTAAGGAGTTTTTCATGTCCTCCTTTACATTTTATTCCTCAATCTGTGGAATGCAAAATAAAACAAGGAAAAATTAATGTTCCAATTAGGCTGAAGCTAATTTAGGAACATTAGGTCTCCCCCCTCCCAAATGTTGTGCTTATCTTCAAGAAATTGTGAGAAGAGACAGGACTTCTCCTTCCCCTTCTATGGCCTCATCTAATGGATCCCACCATGGCTGAAAATATTGTGATAGATACGCCCTCCAGCCTTCTCCAATTGCAGATAGCAAGTGTACATCATGAGAAATGAGGATACAAGTGGTGATATTCTGTTGCTCAATGGCCTCATCGGTGGGGTGATGAAGACCATGGAGAAAAATTTTCCCAATAGTGTCTCCACACCCATGCTATCATCCAAATAAAAGGAGCCATCCTTAATAGCTCATAAATACAATCATTAATCCCCATGATGTGCCATTGAGTAGGGGCTACAAGGCTAGAAATGAGGGATGAATATATCCAACTCACGTTGTCCCCTCTTCCCACTATTGATGGATGTGGAGGTACATGGATCCACAGGCTGCAAAAAGTGGTCACCATGAAGCCAAAAGGAATCTGAGAAACTTCATGATCTCCTCACATTGATTTGAGTGAAGCCTCCTTGCCCACCCTCTTATGCATACGGTGAAGTAATTTATCTTCACCATATGTGCTCCAAAAGACATGTGGACTAAGTGCCATATGATGTGGCACAGGATGGTGACAATAATTCCTCCTTTGAATTGACATTGTCCATCATCTTGTTGCCTCAAGTCATGATACCATGGTGGCCACATCCTACTTTCTTGCTGAAATAAGCTTCTTCAAATCTTGAAATGATGAAAGTAAGTGTTGCACAAGGAATGGAGATCAAGAAAAACATGTCTTTCTCTAATTCCTCCCATGGGATAGGCTCTTCTTCATGATACAAAATCAATGCCGTGACCCTTTGTAGAAGAGGATACAATGTACCATGCAGCAGCCACAAAAAAAGTTCCCTCCTCTTCTTGAAATACAAATGAATATGGGAGAGTGCATTCCCAGGGGTACATTCATCAATGTGTCATTCCTCCTCTCCCATATGCTCCTCATAAAAATAGAAACATCGACAGCATAGGGAGCAAGAATAAAAATCATGGTGGCTGCCATATGCAACAAATGTGAATGACAATGATCCCTCATATGCAACTCCTTGATTTGGACCTCAGCTGCACCAAAAAGAGGCTGCTGAAAAATGTGGTGTCCCAACCACTTTCATGCCTTTAATCTTCATAATCTTGGAGGAAGCTGAATGATAGATGAGGTAATGTAAGTATTTCCTCCAAATAAAAATCCCTCCCCAAGTCCTCCTAGGGAGAGGTCAACAATACTACTCATGGCCTCAAGTAGACCATGCAACCTCAAGAAAGTGCTCCTCCTTGGAGCAACATGCTGCACATGTATGGTTAAAGAAACCAATATGTGGTAAACTTAAGTAAATAAACAATGACCTTACCATAGCTTTTCTCATGCTGAGAGGGCGTTCATAGATGAGCCTCCTTCCATCCTCAAAGAGAAGAGAGGAGACTTCTTTAACTCTTCCCAAGATTCATGTGCACGGCCCCATGCCAAATGTAAATGTGGAAAGGTTGTTACACCCTTCCCTTGTTTCTCCTGCCACGAGAACAGAAGCTGAAATGAGAGTGGGGGTGGATGATATTCAGAGCCCAGCTACTCTCATCGCGGGCCTACCCAAGACTCTCGTGTGCATCAAGATCTCCCAAGGTCTCCACTTCTCTAAATCAATGAGCAATGCCTCACCATGTGAAACACTCACCCCCTCTTGCTGATCAGTGGCCTCCTTGGTGCAATGTCTCCAGAGATGAGACATCATCTGGTGGTGACTGAATACATGAATGGAGAAAACCCTCCATGCTTCCAACTGCACAATCAATCACCTCTTTAGGTGCATCAACTCTCTGCAATAGATAGGAATGAGATTGGCCTCTTCCCCATCTTCTCTTGGTATCCTCATGCCTCTACACCTTCTACCATCTCAAGGGATTTTGAAATGCAGCCCCTTTGATATCTCCAATGGAGGACACTTATTCCTCCCTTACTGTCTTGTACGGTGTAGTGCAACTACCATTGTTCTAGATCAAAAGCATATAAAAATATGAAATCTCTCCATGCAATGAGGCTGAAATAAACGAGATGAAATCTTGACCATACCTTGGTGAGATGTAGAGCAGGCTTGTACTGTATTTGTGTAGTCTTCCTCCATTAAACATGAAGGCTTCTCCTCCAAGGTTGTTCCGGTGTGAAATTACAAGTCTCTACCCCCTCAACCTCCTTGATATTTTCTTGAATACCCTTTAATGTACGGAAAAAGAGTAGGGGATCTCTTTTTTTATCATTCCTCCTTCTTCTCCTCTTTCTCTCAGCAAGAAAGTAGGTGTGGGACAACATTTTAAATCAGATTGTGTGGCTGAATGCTCACACACATCACATAGAAAGTGTGATGCCTATCTGTCTTCTTGAAATTCTCTAGGAATTTCATTGTAGCTTCTTCCACTTTGAAACCCTCTTGGAGTTTCTTTGCTGTCTCTTCTTCCATTGGTTGAACCTCCTTGGAGAGGCCCTTCTCTAATCCTAAAAATTTATGAGATTAATATCATCACCTCTCACATCAATCTCATCTTTTTCTCCTTGCTCTTAGTTCCTTTGATAGCTTGATCTCTGAGGCTGTGCCAAAAAGTCATGCTGCGATGCCTTTGTAATGTCCTTTTCGGGAATATTATTGCTGCTTCTCAATAGGAACGTTGTATAAGGAAAAATATGAAAATGAAACATAATCCAAGGCTAGGATCCTCTTATATGTGCTATTGGTAACTTATGTATACAATTCCATCGAGGAAACAAATGGGTTTAGATGCACAGCAAATAGATCTCCCACAAACTAGTATTTCAGTAGAGATATTTCCTCCTAAGGCATTAACAATCAACAATATAATCTAAGCAGAGATCGACTAAGGGAAATTTCTTAGATATATCACCTCTAAATAGAGGGTGAGATTCATAAGAGCTATCTGTCCTTTCGGACTACGTATAGACTCTTGTCGAGAGGTAATATCCCAAAAGGGTTTACTCAGCAAATCATGCCAAAAATGAATTATTCACGGTATGATGGCTTCAGCTACCCGCATAGAATATGTTTTATAATTCTTAGAAACCAATATAAATAATATCAGCACTCTTTACTCGACTTTTAACATCAGAAATATGGGAAGCATTTTTATGTACTAAAATAGGTGTATAATAAAATATGCATAAAATTAAGGGTAAAGGTTCTGGAATATGTTATAATAGGTCAAGAGGACTCACATACTGAATTTAATTTAAAAAGAAATGTGTTTAGTTAAGTTAAACGGATCCTCCTTCCCGGAAAGCTAGTCAAGAAAGAAGCCTGATTTCCCATGACCTAAATTATGCGAGAAAGTTGCTGAAGCATGGATAGCATAATTTCTGAAGGGCTTGGCTGATTTTATGCAGAAATTTCAGTATGCATGTTTATAATAATATTCATATATCTTATTCTAGGAAAAACAAACATTTCTATGAAGGAAAACCCCAAAAATGAGTTGTTATAATGCATAGAAAAGAGATTACTGATTATTCCAACATTTATTTTCACAAGAGATTCAACTACGTAAGATAAAACTCAGATCTATGACAGATATATGCTTTGAAACGACAGATCCACCTTAGATGCGGAAACTATCGTACTCCTCTACAAGATCCCACAGGATTTCATCAAAATAATGCATGGACAAGTGTAAATCTGAATTATAAGCTACGGGACTACATAATACACGGAATTTCTGAAGATGAATTTTATTATAACTGAAATCAGATCTGAAATAGAAAAACTTAGAACAGTAGCTACATCAAGTATTTACAAAGTGAGGAGAAATGACCTCAATCACTATAGATCTTCTATTGCACAAAAGCGGAAATAACAATAAAACTAAGTGCGGAAACACGGTTCTTGAGAGGGACTGTGTGGGTAGCTATAGAAAGTAGGCAATTCTATATGATACAGATTTGAATGC
Organism: Pinus albicaulis; assembly: GCA_034641835.2. Taxonomy (NCBI): domain Eukaryota; kingdom Viridiplantae; phylum Streptophyta; class Pinopsida; order Pinales; family Pinaceae; genus Pinus; species Pinus albicaulis. The sequence goes on from CM076582.1 coordinate 483,195,956, forward strand.
AAAATGGGGAGAATGTCCTCTTCCGGTGGTCCTGAAGACACCCTCCTTGAGAAGAACTCCTCCTAAAACACTAGATCTCTTGCGGATCTAGACTACCACTTCTTTGTAAAAGATAGCGAGGGTTTGCCAAAACCCTCAAGAGGCCAACGCTGCTCATGAAAATGAGCTTGGCCTCAAAACAGATAGTGGCTCATTTCAGTACATTCTCCTCCAAGAGCTACTCAAGGGAGGGAGGATTCTAAATAGAGGAAATCCTCTTCCCTTGGGTTAAACGACCTAGAGAGCTAGAGTTGCTACGATAACCTCTATTTTGAAAATACTTTAACAACCTTTACATGAGCCCTCTCCTCCTTTTTTTATAACCCGAAGGTGTGCACAAATCATAAACCACTTCAATGGACTTAACCCCTTTCACATTGATGTCCTCCTTCTAGAAGCCCATACCCAGGTTTGTCTAGGAATTTCAATGAATGCGAGCGATCTTGAGATTTGGTCACATTGACCCCGATCAAATGTCTCAATCATGTTTCATACACAAGTGGATTTTTATTACAAGGCCCGATTTATCCCTTTTCACATTGGGCATGTGTTGTTCTTTAGGATTTAAGGATTTTTTCATGTCCTCCTTTACATTTTATTCCTCGATCATGGAATGCAAAAATAAACAATTAAAATTAATGTTAGAATTAGCGAAACTAATTTAGGAAAATTAAGCATCTCTTAATGCCTTATTTAAATACAATTATTTAACTCTTGTCCTTACGGATTTTTCCGTGACAGACGTGACACGATATGCTGCGGTGCAAGTTGAGAATATGAGGAAATCCTTAGTAAAATCAGGGCTGATGAGAACTGGTGCCCGGGTGAGTGTGTGTTTTACCAGTTCAAAGGACTTCTTGGCTCCTAGAGTCCATTTAGCTCCTACCTCTTTTCTTAGCATATTTTTCATGTTTCTAAGGAGTTCTGCAAGGTTGGGTATGAACCTCCTCAAGAAGTTAATCTTTCCAATGAAAGATTGCAATTCCTTGATGTTTCTAGGGTGACTAATTTGCAATATACCCTCAACCCTTTTTGGGTCTATTTTAATCCCCTTTTCAAATATGATATGACCAAGTAGTTTACCTTCTTGGAGACCAAACAATGTCTTTTTGGGATTTAAAGATAGCCCATACCTCCTGCATTTCTCAAATACTTTTCTCAAATGTTTCAGGTGTTCTTCATCAGTTTTGGAATAAATTGTAATGTCATCAAGGTAAATTACAATGAAGTGCCCTATTTCTTTTGAGAATGCAATGTCCATGGCTCTTTGAAAGGTGGCACCTGCGTTCATTAACCCAAAAGGCATATTTACATACATTAAAGTGCCCCAAGGAGTAGTGAAGGTTGTTTTCAATTGATCTTCAGGCAAAACCAATATATGATTATACCCTGAGAAACCATCCAGCAAGGAAATTCTCTTGGAACCAACTACCCTTTGTAGGATGTGTTCCATTTTGGGAAAGTGGTAATTGTCTTTTAATGAGGCTCTGTTTAAGTTTTTGAAATCGATGCACAGCCTTATTTCTCCTGTCTTTTTCCTTACAACCACAAGGTTAGATACCCAGTCTAAAAACCTCACAGGGACTAAGATTCCAGCATCATACATTTTCTTAATTTCTTTTTCTACTAGAGGTAACTGTACAGGGTTTATTCTGGGCTGCTTTTGCCTAAAAGGTTTATTTTTTTCTTTCAATGGTATCTTATGTTGGATGGTCTTTGTTTCATATGCCTTCAAATCTTCATAGCTCCAAGAAAAAACATCAGCAAACTCTTTAAATAAATCAATGTATTTCAATTTGATATGAGTTGGCAATGGTTTAGATCATTTGATCACCTTAGGCTTGTCCTTGCTGCCTATATTGCATTCTTCAATATCAGAATCAGCGGGTTCTATTGTTGGCTTCTTTGCCAAATCATTAAAATCAAAGAGGTGTTCTAGAGGGGCCAACCCTCGGGGTATACCTTTGTCTTTGGACTGCAGTACCTCTATGTCTTCCTTATCTGCGTTTATGTATTCTTCTGTTTGATTTTCGAATTCTCTGGTCAGCATGTTTATTTCTACAATAGGGAATGGTTTTTCTTCATCAAGGGGATTTTTATCCAAACATTCTTCATCGGACCTAGAGTTTGAATTTGTAAATTCAAACTCATTCCTAGAAAGGAGGAAATCCTCTATCTGTTTATCACCTTCAAAGACCTGCCAATATTTTTCATTATATGGTACTACTAGTCTATATTTTGTTTGAACAATGAACTGTTTGTCATTATGTGATCTTTGGCATGAGCTAGCAGCACAAGCCAAACCATTTGCAAGTATGTTTTGACTTCTTGGGACAAACACAAGCTCATATTCTACAAATGTTTTCAAAAGATCCATGGCATCATTTCTATATGCCCTTAATCTAGGATGTTTGGCAGTGTACTCTCCATTTATTTGTTTTGATGACCAGTTTTGAGTCTCCATGAACAACTATCCTCTTGGCTCCTAGTTTTTTCAATAGATGTAATCCTAAGATGAGAGCTTCATACTCTGCTATGTTGTTTGTGCATTTGAAATTTAACTTGAAAGCATGGCTTTCAGCATAACTATTTTTAGTTTTGTGCAACCATACTCCTGCTCCTGCACTCTTTTTAGTGCAAGACCCATCAAAACTCATGCTCCACAAGGGGCCGTTTGTATATTTGTTATCAATTTCATCCTTAATGTCATGTTCATCGTTATGTTGTTTCCTGAGGTCAGCACTAGGTTGTGTTACGTTTTGTTCCTCAGGATTCTCATGGAATTTAGGTGGATGGGTAATATGTTGTTTACAGTCTTGGTTCTGTTCACTGTGGTTTTCTAATTCGGAAAAATTTTCAAGTACTTCTCCCTTGTCTTCCTCTATTTCCATAGTTTTCGTTATGTTTGGATTTGTGACCCCTACTTTGTTGGTTAAATTTTTATCCTCTAGTTCTTGCTCATCAGTGAACTCATCATTGTAAAGGATAAAGGATTTTAGGTCTGTATGGGAAGAGTAAAGGGGGGCATTCTCTGGTTTCTCTGGGCTACTCACCATGAATTTCATGTGTGATTCCCTATAGAGTCTTCTAAGTTGGCTGAAAACAGGGATAGTGGCATATGTCATGTCCATTTGCATTGTACCCTGCAGCTTAGCACCTCATGTTCTTGACAGCAACATGCCATACCTAGGAGGTACATCAGCCACTACAACATCCATTACTATGCATTTGGCTAGGATTTGGGTCAAATTCACACAGAGGTCTTTGATCAAGCCTAAGAATTTTAGTCTGTTGGAGTCAAAAGAATATAAATCTTTATATTGCCTGGTTATCTCTAGGCCTAATCTCTCCATGATAACTTTGGGCATGAGGTTATGTGAAGCCCCTGAGTCATGCATAGCATTGTCTATGATTTTTTCATGGATATTTAAACTGACATAGAAGGGAGGCACTACTCCTTCTTGAAATTTCCCTTTGATTTTTGGGCCAAACAAGAGATTTGCTTGATCATCATTTAAGTTGACAGAGTCATTGTTTTCTCCTAAGTTTAAAGCTTTCAATATTTGACATTTATATACATCTTGGGTGACCAACTCAGTGAGAGGGACAGAAATTTTGATTTTGGAACTTTCACTTTCCAAAATTAAAAGGAAATCGGTTCTTTGAAAGGTTCAATTCTGTTTTTTTGGTCACTGTTTTATTGGCAAAATTGGCTTGCTGATTTTCACTATGTACATTGGTTGAAATTGTTTTATCAGAAGAATTAGTTGTAATGCTAGTGTTGCTATTTTCTTGACTTGGTTTATCAGTTGATTGGGCGCTCTTACCCTTGCTTTTCCAGAACTTTCAGCTTCTATTTTGTTATTTTCAACAGTCTTTCCAGGCATTTTCTTAATAGTAATTTCAGAAGTTTTTGGTTTGGGAGTTTCTGGGTTCTTTTTGCTTCTGAGATCATATTTTTCATGGACCTGCATGATGGCATTCTCAAATCCTAACCTATAGTCTTCAGATTCTAACCCTTCATCTTCACAATGTGTGTATGATGTCTAGTTGTCTTCTGTGAAAAAGGTATGATCTTCGTTACCCACTTCCAACATGTTTATGTTTGTTCCCTCTGATTCTTCTATTATTCCCTCATCCTCATCAAGGAAATTTTGTTGGAATGGGGGTCTGATTTTTTTATCAGAATCCCTCTATTTGATGGGCGGGGTGTTTCTCCTAAAGTTTTGGTTCTAGTTTTGAGACTGATTCCTATTCTGGGCATTGGCTTGGACAGCCATTTTCTCCACCATTCTTTCTATCCTATCCATTTTTTTGGCTAGATGATCTAATTTTGAATCAGATGTAGAAGGTGTGGTGTCCTCCCTATACGTTACTTTTTTTTCGGTCCTCATCCTAGCTCTTTTGGCAATTAATTTTTCCTCCACACTCACTACCCCTTTTTGCATGTCTTCTAATGTGTTATAATATATTTCCCTTAGTTGGTAAGCCATCTCAGGATCAAACCCATCCGGGAACTTCATGAGGGCTAACCCTTGAGGAGGTTTCATCTGGGCTGGTAAAGCATTGTAAACACTATTGTACCTAGCACAATATTATTGAACCCCTTCTCCTACATTTCTCTTAATGTTCTCATATTCAGACAAGGTTTGGAGAGGGTTCTTCCTGACTTCTCACTTGTTTAGAAATAATTGATGAAAGGCAAGGAGGTCCTGGATAGTATGTGGAGCTATATTTTTAAACCATTTCCTAACTTCTCCCCAAAAACTCTAAGCAAAATACCTGAGTTTAATGGTTTCATCAGCTATCTCATTTCTATCACAATAGTCATTCATTTTATCTATGTGTTGTGAGGTAGTGATTGGACCCGTGGATTCATATAATGGAATAGAGGTCTGATATCCTTGGGGTAAGGCAGCTAATTGAGAAGGAAGGACTAGAGGGTCATACCATGTTGCCATGGCAGGATTCTATTGAGGGAAGGGAGGGTTAATAATAGGTGAAAGGTGATGGAGTGGATTGGTATGGATGACAGATGTGTTTGGGACAGTAGAAGATTGATGAGAAAATCTGGGGTGAAAGGACCCAAAATTTTGAATATGTATATCAGGTGTGTTTCGGGGAATATCACCCTATAGGTTCGTTGGGTTACAACCTCCACAGAGCAGGGGCATGCTACTTAAGAAGGACTCACACAACCATGCACGTTCAGAAAAACTAAATAGAGTAGAATGAGAAAGTTACCCGTAGGTCCTACGGTTGAAGAAGATCCCGCGGGGTTCAAACCCCCAGCAACCGTCCTTCCTTCTTAACCTGAAAGACAAGAAGAAACAAGCACAAAGGACTGGTTGTACAACATATATCTACTCTAAATGTCAGTGAGATTCATATAAAACATTAAATAAATCATAATGAATGCTTGTATAAAAAATATTCTCATACATAAAAGCATACACTAACACGTTTATTTCGGGAACAGCATGGTACTTATGTATTATAAATAGCATGTACAAAAGTAACGAGTGGAGAGATCACCTGATCCTTCCACGACCTTCGAGCAGACCGTCGTCTGGATCCGTCCAGCCCTTGCCTCGCTAAGACTCCTTCCAAACTGGTGCATACGAGATGACATATAGGGATATGAGCATCTCAAGGAAACAAGGGTTTCCTATAATGAACTGGGAAAGTGCAGGAGGCACGGGGAATCGGACTTGGATAGGGAATACCAACAGAGTATAATATCAATAATTCTCTCTCTCCCTTAGGCCATACACATGAGGGGTTTTTATACTCCCTCCAAGTAGTTTCAACAGTTGGAAACAGTTGGCCACGTGCTGGGGTGGTTGAACTACCTGAGTAACCATCAACCCAGCCCGAAAATAGGGAATAATTATATATTTTTTAATCATTTTTAATGGCATACGCGAAAAATTCTAGCTAGACTCGCGTATACATGCGGAAAAGTACGGGCATAGTCGCGTATGGGGATTTTTACACTATTTTTAAGTGAATTTGTCCAAGTCTGTAGGAATGGGTGCCCAAAACCATCAAAGCAATCATGAATCATGTGAAGGTGAGAAATGATGCTATAACAGATGCCCCCTAATATATGAGGTCAGAAGGGGTACATGATGGTCGAAATGTATTATGCACATAGAAAGAACTTCGCAAGGACAAGAGAGGACTTCACCAGATTTCAGCCTACCAAAAACCAATGAAAGAAAACAGAGATTCAACTCATGTTGAGGCGGGCATACCCATGCTCAGTCAAAAATACATCATATAGAAAGTAGTGAATAGATCCAACATGTATACAAGTATAGCTGAACTGAAAGTACACAATGAATCATCTAAGCATGGCCCGGAAGTGTAAGTCTGAATCAATGTCCAAGTATCACATATAGAAAGCTGATCAAAGATGGTGCAACTGGATGTCTGATCGAATAAGTAACTGAATCTCTAAGTACCGGATCATAAGATTTGGATCAAACGGTACAATCACGCAACTCGGGAGCCAACATATAAGATGCTTATGTGCTGAACTGCAACATATAAGGGTGGACAGCATCACTGGCAGAAACTGAATGGACTGTCAAAAGTGAACCGAAAAATGCTGATGCAACTCGAGGTCTTCACCGATCACTATGGCACAATTCTACACAATGGGAATAAATGAGCTGAAGTTGACCATGTGAGAAATCGTTGGATTACCGGTCAATGATGTATACCGTTAACCAACGCGAGACAACCCACCAATAATGAAAATGAGTGTCAAGGTGCCCCAGTGCAATCTAACAAGTGCGAATGAATGAGTTGAAGTCGAACACTTGAAAGAATCTACCAATCAGGAGGCAATGATGAATCCCCACTGTCGATAGCGAAGAGTCTGCCACTGATGACTGCAAACCCTAAGGTACTGACAAAAAGACTCTAGACCTTATTCCCAGAGCAATGAGTCGGAGTCGATGAGAAAAGATCTGCTGGAAGGAAGGCATTAAGGCATCCCACATCAGTCCAGCGCGAGTGTAACCCGCAGGCCAAGATTTGGAAGGAATCGGACGAAGGAGAGTGATGGAACCAAAACCGAAGTACGTTTCCGACGTGCACAAGATGAAGCTAGCGCACGGAAGAAACCTTCTGAACCAACCAATAATGAAAGCTGACACAGAGGCGAGAAATCCACCGATAGGGTCAAATGGAAATCCAGGTACTGCACGAATCCCAAGTGTGATAATGTGTGCTAACGTCGAACACAGGGGAAACCACTCAGTCAAAGACCCATGATGATGATCAAATGCTGAGCACGAGGTCACCTATCAATGATGGAAATAGGCCCAAGGTGCGGCTCTAGGTTTGCTCTCGGAGCAATGTGTCGTAGTCGATAAGAGACAAACCCGCCGGCAAGAAGTCAATGGGGACCTTCTCAAACCAGCACGAGCAGAAGACCAAAACATCTGATGTGATAGAACATGATACTGACAAGACCGGGAAGGCCGAATGAATAATGAGGCAAGAGACACCGCAGAATGGCCGACTCGGGTTAAACTTCCCTTGAACAAAAGCACGACTCGTGATGACCATGGCAGTAAAAAGTGACACTGTATAAGTCTGTCATGCAGGAGGCAAAACAAACTCTCCATATGATTGGAAGAGATAACCAACCGGGGGAGAACTGACAAGTGAAACATGGTAAAGGCTGAACCTAGGTCAAAACTAAAACCATCCCAAATGTAGGAGATATATATAAGTAAATGTGCTTTGTTCAAGGGCGACAAACTGACTCTGTACTGCCATCAAAATAACGAAGATACATCCCGTTCCCGCTCTTTTTGTTATATTTGATTTTTTTGTCTTTTTTATATAATAAGCCTGAAAAAGAATAAAAGAATGCTATGGTACAATGGATAGAACGAGTATCAAGAAATCAGATGCACTAGTTCCTGGGATTGGAACAATCCTATGCTCAATGCAAGGTGGCGAAAACTGGTAAGTGATACTTAGAGGAACGTTCCATCCATGGGTAAAAGGTGTCAAGTCGTGATAGCTAAGTGCATGCAATGGTTAACTTGTACAGAAAGTCAAGGTCAAAAGTTGGCTTAAACATCGAGTCCAAATGAAGCCAGCTAAAGGCCAGGATAAACAAGTAGCCAATATGCAATGCAGTAATACAACTTAACGACACCAGGGAGCCTCTAGGGTATAAGCCAGAAAAATGATAAGTGATGAAGGAGAAGAATGAAGCTTCAACACGGAAGACATGGCGGGACTAAAGAGGACTCCCGAGCCTACATAAAAAGCAGCATGGGCAACAAGTGATAGCGAGGAACTAACTAGGAAGCCCATGTAAAGGAAGGCTCTACCATCGAGTCATGATTAAATAATCGGCGAGTGAAATGGGTGTAATACTCATGACCTGATGGGATCGACCCTAAGGCAAGTGATCAGTATGGAGGCTAGTATGCAAGATGCAACGGAGAGTGATTTCCCTAACCTATATGCCAGTGAAGATCATATACCTGCCGTGAAGAGTCGGAAATCATGGATCAAAAACCGGGAAAAATCTCAAAATCGTCAAAATGTACCTGAAAACATACCAAACTGGGCACTTCCAAGCAACCGGGTTATGCAACTTAAGATAGATCGAAAAAATGAGCATAAGGAATTTTTGCGAAAATTTTCAACTTTTTAGCCATAAATAGACAAATTACCTCATATTTGGTTCATTATTGCATTGCTGATTTGGAAAAAAGTGCTCTGGAGCAAAAAACTTCTTTCGTCAAATCAAGAACAACCGACCGTCGAAACGCACCGAAACTTCAGGTAGGCTCCTTAATCATCCTGTTTATTCATTTTGTCCATTTGGAATTTAAAATTAAGTGATTTTTAGCTTTAAAACCCTTGCTAAAATATGCGGACTTGCGCATACGCGGGTTCATTGAAGGAAACTCGCATATACACGCGACTGTGCAAAGGAAAAACCGCGTATGCGCAGGTCCGAATGCAAAAAAGCGTGGCTAATGCATAATTTGATGAAATTTCTCAGGATGACAATCTCATGGAGGGAACGTGAGCATAGCGCAATTGACCAAGAGGTCATGCAAGATCGCGCAGCGCAAAATATCCTTCGGAATTGCGGATTGTTCAAATTCTTCAAAATGCCAAATATGAAAAGCAATGTGCGGTTGCTAGAAATGCTCGTAAATTACTGGGAACCAGATCAGGATTGCTTCATCATTGATCAGATGCCAATACGCATTGAAGTGGAAGACATATATTTCATTACTGGACTCTCCCGGAGGGGAGAACCAGTAGACTTGCACGGGAAGCCCCTGGGAGGGTTAACCGTGGAAGACTATGTCCACGTATATTGCGTACCGGGTTCCAAAAAGGTTGGAACGCAGATTGCCATTAAAGATGTGAGGGATTTGCACATGAAAATCCTCCTTTTCACCATCAGCAGAGTGGCAGGATCCGCCTCTCTACATCAGGCATCCAGGACGCAAATGAGCATAGCGGTAGAATGTTTGACTCATGTGTACGATTGGTGCACAGCCCTATTACTGAACATGAAACAACAGCTGACCTCAATCCGCCAAGTGAAGACCAAACACTTTGGCTACGGTACAATTTTGACAACATTCTTCTCTGAGAAGATTCCAGCGTTGAGACCCAGAGTCATCTCTACTATCAGTAGCCCGCGGGACCCAAGAATTGCTCGTTGGGCAGACATGATGAAGAGACTGGGGGGTAGTGAGGTACCTCAGACCACATGGGACGATGAGTTCTTTTTTTGGTGGGGAGAACAAATCATCGCAGTGGACGACTATCCCTATGCCGGGATGGACTTTCGTGGAGATCCGGATCTAGTTCTTCCACCTGGCACAACATGGGGAGCAGTCGGTAAGTTTGCAAAAAAAATTTGACTTATATGATTTTTTTTGGATTTTTTCAAATATGTATGAAAAAATGAAAAACAAACATGTTTTTGATTGGATTCATAATGACTGACAATTAAAATGATCATGTTTCAGATGTTGGACCAGTTCGTCCTGAGGGCCTACCGCGCAATAAGCGCCGCAGAGGCGAAGCGGATACTGTGGATTCAGATAGGACCCTCCAGGCCGTGCAGAGAAACTTGGAGGGATTAACCCGCCAAATCCCTATGGCTGTCGTGGAGGATCTACCGGAAGCCATCCAGAGACGGGTGGTAGGAGTGCCCCGAGACTGGGTTAGAATATTCTGCCGAGTTGCCACTGCAGTTACGTTCTATAGGAACATGACTTCTGGGCAGGGACCTCAGGAGTAGACAGATTTTATGTATTAGATGACTGGATATTCTTTTTTGAGACTGAACATGATGGGGCATAAGCCCAATTTTTGTACGAGATTATGGATCCAAATTTTGTAAAGTTTTTTGACACTCCGATGATATATATACAGCGATATTTGATGTGATGTGATAAATGTATCAAATGTATGATGTTTTTGATGATTAAAAATTTATTGTGTGGAATGATTAATATGCCAATCTAATGCTTGATTAGCTAATGAGTTAGCAAACCAATTGTCAGCTCGAGGAATATGAATGAATGTTAAAAATTGAAATGACCTTTGTAACAAATGTACCCTCAAGAACAATCGTATTAAAAATGGATCTCGTACCCGATAAGTGTTGTTCAACTGTGACATCACCAGCTGAGAGTCCAAGAAAACTACCAACGAATCAACACCCAAAGATATTGCCTCCGAGAGTAGATGAATAACTGTAGTGTATTCTGCTATATTGTTGGAAGCAGGACCAATGCAGACCCCTCTTGATACCAACAGCTGACCGGAAGGATAATGAAGCACCCAAGCCGCGGAAGCTAAGTTCCGGGTGTGTCTACTAACACCATCGGCGAAACCAAAATGACTCATGACATCCAACACAACCTGCCAAAGCAGATCAAAAAACATCACCACCTCATCAAAAATCGAAAATCAATCAGATATGTACAAAGAAAAAAACTACTATATACAAAAGCAACATGCCAGGCCGAAGCCTAGGCATAATACTTCTTCAAATAGAGCCCATTTCGGGGCTCCGGCAACTCGTTCCCTTCGAAATCAACCAAGGTATACGCTCCTTTCTTAAGGACTTTTTAACGATATAGGGGCCATACCACATAGACTTAAACTTTCCTGCCCCCAGGGCATCCTTTTCTTGGGCATAGACCAAAACAAGGTCACCTTCCGAAAAGACCCTAGGCTTGACCGCCTTATCGTACTGAAATTTTACTCGGTTTTTATGTGCTTCATTTATCGTGGCAGCATCTCGACGCTGCTCATCGAGATGTTCCAGATGAAGAAGCCGTTCTTCCAGACTAGAAGTGTCAGGAAGAAGTTCAACAGCTAATTTAAGAGAAGGAATCTTGCATTCAATAGGAAATACGGATTCCACCCCGTGCACTAACTGAAATGGAGTAAAGCCAGTTGCAGTTTTCACTAACGTCCTGTATGCCCAAAGTGCAGGATATAGCATAATATGCCAGTTGTATCTATGTTTATCAATTGTCCTTTGAAGAATTGTCTTCAAGGATTTGTTCACGGCTTCCACTTGCCCATTGGCCTGAGGATAATATGGAGATGAATGCTCCTGCCGGAAACCCAATTTGAGAGCCAACTCAGCCATCATACTATTCTGAAAATGACTGCCATGGTCAGTGACAATATCTCTAGGTATACCAAAACGAGCGATAACTTGATTGAAAAGCAACAAAGCTGCAGTCTCACCATCATTCCCAAAAGTAGGCATAGCCTCGACCCACTTCGTAAAGTAGTCTACTGCTATGATAATTTACTTGTGACCTTTTGCCGAATGTGGGTTACAAGTAGTATAATCAATACCCCACTTTGTAAAGGGACCGACAGTAACGACTGGAAAAAGCGGAGCTGGATGAGTGCGCATTTTTCGAGTATAAACCTGACACGGATGACACTTCTTGACTGATTCAATACAATCTTTGAAAATCGAGGGCCAAAAGTATCCAGCACGCAAAATCTTTTGGGCTGTAGCAAGCCCAGATAAATGACCCCCACAAGCTCCACTGTGAGAATCATTGAGCACAGCCTCAGCTTCTTCGAAATTTAAGCAGCGTCTTAGGATTGAATCAACCCCTCGACGGTACAAAGCATCACCAATAATCAAATAATTCTTGGCCAAGTGACGCAGTTTACGACACTCATCTTTCGAGAAAGTAGAGGGAAACTTCGCAGTCTAAAGATACACAATGATATCCCCGTACCAAGGATCCTGTGGAGAGATCAGAAACAAGTGTTCATCCGGAAAGGACTCATCATAGATCATCTCCTCTCCACAGGGCAACTCGGAGATCAATTCCGCAAAAACTAATGACTTCTTGGATTTGGCAGACATGAACTCTAGATCAAATTCCTGTAGAATCACAATCCATCTATTATATTTGCCCCCAATCACTCGCCGAGGACAAATGAATGGATCGGGTACGCCAAGACATAAGTTTTGCGAAGAATAATGTAATGCCGGAGTCGCCGCATAGCATGAACTTCGCTAAGGCTAATTTTTCTACTCCTGAGTGTATCGAAGTTCGTGTCCTACCGGGCCCCGACTAAGGTAGTAAATAAACATGCCTCCGCAAGAGCATCATCTCTCAAATCCGTAACCATACCGATGGTAGATTCTGCTGCTGCCAGATACAAAAGGAAATCTCTGCCATAATCAGGTGGACTCAATAAAGGAGCAGAGGTTAATGCTTTCTTCAAGGCATCGAATGAGCGTTGGGCGTAGTCGTCCCAAAGAAAAGGAACTCCTTTCTTCAACAGTCTCATAAATCCCTTTGTAACTTCAGCATAATTGACGATAAATCTCCGAAGAAAATTAGACTTCCCTTGAAGACTTTGAAGCTGACGAATTGAAGACGGGGGAGGCAACCAAAGTATTGCCTCAACCTTGAAGGGATCTACCCTTATCCCTTCCCTAGACACAATGAATCCCAATAGCCGACCGGATGTAACCGCAAAAACGCACTTGTTCGGATTCAATCGAATTTTATAAAAACGACATCTTTCAAATATTTGCCGGAGGTGACCAGGATGATCCATCCTCTTTCGAGAATGAGAAGCTAGATCATCTAAGTATGCCTCGATAATCTTCTTGATGTCGTGGAAGGCGTAAGACATGGCCCGCTGAAAGGTAGCCCCAACATTTTTAAGACCAAAAGGCATTTTCTTGTATGCAAACGTACCCCAGGGACAAATAAATGCAGTCTTATGTTGATCTTCAGGACGGATAGTAATTTGATTATATCCGGAGAAACCGTCCATGAAGGAGAAAATCTCATTACCGGCACACTCGTCAATGATATGATCGATAAATGGTGTGGGGTAATTATCTTTAGGACATGCTTTATTTAGGTCTCTGAAATCAATGCACACTCGAATCGTTCCTTGCTTTTTATCTACGGGAACGAGATTTGAAACCCATTCAGTCAAAGGAACAGGGAAAATAAATCCCGCCTTAAGCAGCTTCTCAACTTCAGCTTTGATAGCTGTTGCCTTCCTAGGATTGACCGGACGAAGTTTTTGCCTCATCGGCTTAGCGTTTTCATACGTCTTGATCTCATGCTAGACAATAGATGGGTCTATTCCATGCATTTCCTCATAAGACCAAGCGAATACATCCCTATACTCTTTAAAGAGCTCGGTATAAATTTGAACCTCTTCACGGGAACATTCAGCTCCAATGAAGACATTCTCAATAATATTGGGATCCCTGGAAATGTTCACCGGGATAGTAGGAGAAATCACAGCCATGTTCCCTTCAGCATAAACCTGTGTTGGTGCCAAAGGGTTCAAGACTGGGTGAACAGGACCAGGAGACTGAGGACTTGGAAAACTAGTTTCAACTTCGCTCAAGTCAGGTAAGAAGTAAGACCGATGATGCAAATCATCCCACGGTCTATCTATACCAGTCATGGCTTCCAGGATGGCCTCTTCAGATGGAAGAGTGGTATCAAGGCAATCCTGGGCCGAAGAAGAACTAAGCGTCCAAGCCGAAGCCACATCACCATCCAACTCTTCCGGTGAAAGAGGAGCTGGGATGGATTCTGCAGTGTCAACAATAGACTGATATGCAATCTCAGCTGCAGAAATCGGAAATGCCATTCCACCCACTTGACCTTCCGCTAATGTGGCAGTAGGGGAAGTTAAGGTCCAAGGGTCCGAAAAATAATGAGTTTGAAAGAACTCTCTTCGAAGGGGAGCCTTGGAGGATGAAATAGCATTAATATGCACAGTAGGAGGAGGAAGATCGAAAGTACCCATCAGGGAAGAATACATTCCAACTCCTAGATTCTCAACAGGTGCCTTAGTATTATCCAACTTAGGAACAGATGAGTCAGAAGACGCATTCAGGTCTACAGGAGGACAGTCCAGTTGATCCACTGTAACGATCCTCCCTTCGTGGGGGAAACATACAATCCGAAATAATGAGGATGCAATAGCATCCATCTCATAAATCCAGTTCCTCCCCAACAGAAGGTTGTAGTCCAAGGCTGCATCCACTACCTCAACCTCTATATTAACGGTTTTGCCCCCAACACAGATGGGCAAAGCCGGGACAATACCATGGGGTCTGTGAGAATGACCATCGAACGCAGTAAGAACAGTGCTAGATGGAACAGCTTTGGGAGATCCAAGTGTCTTCCAGCATGCGAGAGACATCACGCACGTGGAGGCGCCCTCATCAACAACCGTTCGAAAGATATTGCACTTCCGATACGACGATTTAATATGAAAAGCCATGTGATGAGGAAGTCTCTTCTTAAAATTAGTCATATCAAAAGTAATCAGAAGAGAATTTTTTGGATCAATAGCCCCAATGGCAGTGAGCAAAGCACTGCGCTGAGTCGGACAAGACTGGAGTACCTCTAAAGCTGACATAGCACAAGGACTCTGCGCCAGATCTTCTACAATCGAGTAGTTCTGGGCAGCCCTCATGTTCGGATTAATCGTTGACCGCTTAGAAGATGCTTTTGGCATCTGAGGCATAGACTCAACAGTTGGCTTCGTAATGTGAAGCGGCTCAGTAGCATCAGGAACTTCCTTAGCTTTCGAAGATTCCTCTCCGCCATAATCACGAGATCTCGTAGCGATATCCGCGTGAGCACTCATCATAAAAATGTTCGATGGAATTTCCCCTTCCTGGGTACCTCCCGAGGAAGCCCCAAGATTTTGGTTCGTGCCAACAACTAATTGCTGCCCTTGGGGAAAAGGGTTTGTTAACACAGCCTGGGAACTAGAAGAACCCTGCTGGGATAACAGGCGCTGAGCATCCTGAATTTTAGGGCAAAGGTGTGTGAGATGGTCTCCAGCACAAAGCTTGCATGGAAAATTCACTTTCTTTTTCTCCTTTTGACCCTCACCAACACGCTCGTTGGTTTTATTTGCATTGCCCTTCCCGTTCTTGCCCTTCTTCTTGTTATTTCGTCCCTTCTTCTTCCCATCGGATTGTTGATTTCCTTTGGGATCAGAATTTTGGACAACATTTATGGACAAAGACTGGGAAGGTGATGAATCAGCAGGCACAGCCTGACCAGAAGGAGCAGATTGTAAAGACAACTGCTACAGTTGAGAAAGCAGGCTGGCTGCACCACTATTGACCGATCCGACAAGCCCGTCACCATGCGGACCAGGTTTAGTTTTTGACAAATCTAATTTGGAGCGAGGAGCATTGGGCAAATACTTATAAAGTACCCCAGACTGAGAATAGATCAGTTCTAGCTGCTGGGCCCTAAAAATGGCCTGCTCCTCAGAAAATACCCCAGATAGGGATACATCTTTTGAAATATCTGACTGCAGGGATTTGAGAAACCATTCGAGAAGGAATTCTCCAGGAATATGAGCTTTGATAAGCCTCTTCCTTCTCCTCCATTCCTGAATGTGATCAGAAATGTGCGTTGCCTCATCCTGTTTAAAATTATCCAGGAGTTCGATCCCAGCCTCATATCTGACAGGCAACTGAAAATGGTTTAGAAATGTGACAGCCAGTTCCCCAAATGTAGCGAAACTGCCCCCAGTGAGCTCGATATACCATTTGGCAACATTTCCAGTTAGGGTGCGTTGAAATAATCTCAACCTAATCGAGTCATCGATCAGGGAGTTCGAAGAGCACCATAAGTGGAAAGTGGTGATGTGGTCTGCCGGATCCTCTCCATTCTTACCTTCAAACTTTGGAATGTCCGAAGGAAGTTTGGTCGGGACCGGAGGCCACCCCGGACTATAACGAATCGGGTCATTAGTTAACTTCGACAAGTCTGGCAAGTTTAACGTTGCCAGAAATGGTAAGCGAGGCGGAGCCTGAGGATTCCATCCTTGATGGGATGGATTCCCAACATTCTGAAAAGAATAGCCTGGATTTGATGAGGCACCAGGCTGCCAGAAAGGACTCGTAGAAAACGGAGAAGAACCTCCTCCCCACGCCAAGTTACCAAAGCCCAGACCAGTTCCCCCCGCTGAAGTGTTAAATGAAGAGGAGAGCCCCTGATAGGGGTTCCAAGCATTAGACAGAGGAGAAAAGGACTGATAAGCACTCGATGAAGGGAAAGAAGCATTCGATATCCGCATAAAATCCACCGCCCCCGGGTAGTAAACACAGATTCCACCGAAAAGTAGTCGAACTTTGACCTCCAGACCAAGGGTTCAAACTCTGGGTCTGAGAAGTAAACAGAAAGGACCCTAAAGAAGGATTCAAACTAGGAATGTGTCCAGTTCCAAAGGGGAACCCTTGAAAAGAAGTTGATCCACTAGCCATGGAAGACATGGGTGTAGATCCAGCTGTAGTAGCAGAAAAGGAAAAAGAAGGAATCCCACTAGTGGGCATTCCGAAACAGAAGGGACCAGATTGAGAAGCATGTGCTTGGGTGAAACCAAAGCCAAACACAGCAGCACTAGAAGCAATTGAAGATGAAGCAATAGTGCCCCCTCATTCAACAGAAGCAGGATTCTGAATGCCTGCAGCACTCACGGCAGAGGTTGCGTTCCCAGTCGTGGCCATCGAAAGATATGAATGATACGGAAGATCTTCCGGTCTCTCAGACTCAGGTCCGATGTACTGAACAACGAATGGATAGTCAGGAGGAAGAGGAGATGGACCTGTAGCCGGAGGCTCAAGTACGTCTTCAATCTGAAAATCTTCTTCCTGAGGAAATAAAACTCGCGAGGTGAGCGGAACGCTCCTCTCGGAACCGACACCAGAATCAGCTACGAAACCTTCAGACCTTTGTGGAGGATCTCTCTCCACTGCGTCAGACGCCCGGTGGTGTGCCTCGTCGGCTCCTACGCCTTCTTTGAAGGCTGCGGACTCTCGGAGACCAGCACAGTTCTCCTCGATCGTACGAGGCGCTTGATCGACCACTTTTATAGATTTATTATATTAGACTCAAAAAAGTGAAAAGCTAGGCAAGCTAGGAGCAAAGAGCACTCACTAAAATAAAAATCACTGAGAAACAGCAAGCAAACAGCCTCCAAGTATTTCCGCTCCGGGTGATGAGGACCGGACACCAAAATACAGGAAAGCGAAGTATAGGGCCTTCCGAAAGCAGTCTGGGATGATTAGGGCCCAGAACAACTAGCGAAGGTATCGAAAAAATTACGCCAACCTCTAACGACACCTCGGCTCCCCACCCAAGCTTCGCAGGGCACCCCCCAGAAGTTAGCCGAAAGTGATGCGACGTCGCCCTCAGGTACCACGGGTTATTCCCAGGTCCACCTGTGTGGAACCTAGGAGTGGCAACTATGGGCACCAATCCGTGTCAAAAGCCGGGCGGAACGGTCTTGAGGTCGGATTCAGCTAATCAGAGAGGGGGTATCCCTCTTCTCAGCCTTCACTTCCCCTCGCGCTTGACTCTCTGGAGGAGAGCTTTCCCGGTCCACCTAACGGAGTTGGATTTCGCTCAATTAATCAACTTCTGTGTTTTGTTTGAGCGGCCTTGGAGAGTTAACTCTCCACTCACCTAATCCAAGGCCCTACAACCTAGCTAGTTGGTGTATGACACTTAGAAAACTTGCTAGTTGATTTTAGATTAAATCGCTTATTTTAATGGGCTGTTATATTAAGTCACAAGGATATGGAGATGAAACTTATGGTGTTTTGACGCAAAAGAAATTAATAAAAACTTAACTACATGAAAATGCAGTTCTTTGTCTTTCGATGAAGAGCAATCTCTATACAAGTTCTATGAGACTAAAAATTGTATTTTTTCTTTTCAAATAGCAAACTCACACTCACAAAAACTAAGAAATTGACTAAATGATTAAATGCACCTAATGCAAATCACTACAAGCATGCAAATCCTAAGATGCAAATCTCCTAAAGCAGAGTGAAATTCCCAAAAAGTCCTTCAGTTTTAACTCTTCTTTTGTTGTCCAGAAAGCTAATTCTCGAAATCAAGAACTCTTAAAATGAGGACACCAAAAACACTTAAAAACAAGAAGAAGAAATCAAATGACAACTCCTCCTCAAAATCAAGCCAAAAACTAAAAGCAAGAAACCTCACAAAAGCTTCAAAAGTTATAGCAAACGAAAATGAAAATGCAACAAAAAAAGCAAATAACAAGTGAAAATGTTTTTTAAGCCTTTGAAATGAAAAAACAAAAAGCAAAGCAAATGTTTTTTGAGCTTTTTAGTTTTATAGAGAAAGAGCTCGAAAAGACCAAGCAAAACTTGAAAATGCAACAACAAAAGAAAATAACAAGTGAAAATGTTTTTTAAGCCTTTGAAATGCAAAAACAAAAAGCAAAGCAAATGTTTTTTGAGCTTTTTAGTTTTATAAAGAAAGAGCTCGAAAAGACCAAGCAAAACTATCAAAATCCAAACCAAACAAGACTGAATTTCAAGCACAAACTTCAACAATGCTCCCAAACCTTATATGGCTAACTCGTAGCAAGATCAATAAGAGCAAAAGAAGACAAGAAAACTCAGCCACTCAGCCTAGAAAAATAGTGCAAACTCGTCGCAAACAAAAACTTCGAAGAAGCAAGAAAAACTCTTCAAAAGTGGCAACAAGACCTAGCCTATTGAACTCAAGAAAACCAATCAAGAAACGAGCAAAAATCGTAGTGCCAAGCAAAACACAAAGACAGGAAAGAGTAAATGAGTAGGAGCTCACTGTTCTGATAAAGCAGAACAGCCAAGAATG
Source organism: Pinus albicaulis (assembly GCA_034641835.2). Classification (NCBI taxonomy): domain Eukaryota; kingdom Viridiplantae; phylum Streptophyta; class Pinopsida; order Pinales; family Pinaceae; genus Pinus; species Pinus albicaulis. The sequence continues at coordinate 483,215,209 of CM076582.1, forward strand.
CTCAGAAAGCTATCTTGGTACTCAAACCAGGAGTGCCAGCACCAAAAACAACACTTTGCCAAAAAAGACTAGTTTTCAATCAAACGAAAGAGAGAAAAGACAAGAAACCTTTTCCTTCACAATCCAGAGAGTACTAAGACACTGTAGAAACAGGTCTCCACAGCCAGAAAGGACCAAAAAGTCAAGAAACCCAAAAATTCAAAATCTGCCTAGGTATACGCTACTTCACAGTTATGCAACCAATGTGCATACGCGTCTGTACTAAGGGAAACTCGCGTATACGCGGGTCCCTTTAGACAAACTTGCGTGTATACGCAACTGTGTGCAGAAAAAAGCGTGTATACAAAGGTAATAATGAAAAAAACAAAAAGGACAAGCCTGGAAAAGAAACCAGGACTTCAGACTGACTGAAACAAAGTAAACTGGACTACAAATGAAAGTTAAAACTGTCGGCAACCTACCAAACAGCTGAAACCACCCAACAGGGGAGTCACAAGAATGTGATCCCCAGTGGAGTCACCAGTTCTGTTTCGGGGAATATCACCCTAGAGGTTCGTTGGGTTACAACCTCCACAGAGCAGGGGCATGCTACTTAAGAAGGACTCACACAACCATGCACGTTCAGAAAAACTAAATAGAGTAGAATGAGGAAGTTACCCGTAGGTCCTACGGTTGAAGAAGATCCCGCAGGGTTCAAACCCCCAGCAACCGTCCTTCCTTCTTAACCTGAAAGACAAGAAGAAACAAGCACGAAGAACTGGTTGTACAGTATATATCTACTCTAAATGTTAGTGAAATTCATATAAAACATCAGATAAATCATAATGAATGCTTAAATAAAAATTTTCTCATATATGTAAGCAGACACTAACACGTATATTTCGGGAACAAGATGGTACTTCTGTATTATAAATAACATGTACAAAAGTAACGAGTGGAGAGATCACCTGAATCCTTCCACGATCTTCGAGCAGACTGTCGTCTAGATCCATCCCGCCCTTGCCTCGCTAAGACTCCTTCCAAACTGGTGCATACGATATGACATATAGGGAGATGAGCATCTCAAGGAAACAAGGGTTTCCTGTAATGAACTGGGAAAGTGCAAGAGGCACGGGGAATCAGACTTGGATAGGGAATACCAACAGAGTATAATATCAATAAATTCTCTCTCTCCCTTAGGCCATACACATGAGGGGTTTTTATACTCCCTCCAAGTAGTTTCAACAGTTGGAAACAGTTGGCCACGTGCTGGGGTGGTTGAACTACCCGAGTAACCATCAACCCAGCCCGAAAATAGGGAATTTTTATATATTTTTTCATAATTTTAATGGCATACGCGGAAAAGTGCAGCTGGACTCGCGTATACACGCGGAAAAGTACGGGCATAGTCGCGTATGGGGATTTTTACACTGTTTTTAAGTGAATTTGTCCAAGTCTGTAGGAATGGGTGCCCAAAACCATCAAAGCAATCATGAATCATGTGAAGGTGAGAAATGATGCTATAACACACTCCTCCTATAAGGATGATGGGGGTGATGAAAATGATGTCTCTCTAAACCAAAACTAGAATAGAACCCATAAACACTACCCCTCCTGTCAGGTTTATCCAACCATCTACCACCTCTTACCGTGTCATCCATGTCCAACCTATATCTTGATTGATTCCTACTACCATATGTCCCATTAGTACTCTCCTCATGTCCATGACCGATATGTTTTTTTACTTCTCTTTGCAAAACTGATAAGCAGTAAAGGATCACTACATTAACCTAAACTTGATTTTTATGAGCTCTGGAAAGTCTATCCTACTACTCAAGTATCCTGTCATTATTTGACTTGCAACTTTTGATTTCTACATTCATACTTCTCAGTGTATCTATTATGTCAAGAGAGTACCCATATCCTTGCTGCTAAGTTGATCTATAAGGAGAGACACATGAGCTTTAATCCACCATTCTACTCGTCATCTCTGATATTATTCTTCTTTAAAACATACCGTGTTAGATAAACCAAATAAAAACATGATCAAACATACCTTAATGAATTTCAGGGGTGGTTATCTAGAATAATACTTAAGATGATAAAAATGCCAAACATTCAAACTTGAAGCCATAAATTGACCTAGACTGCTTAGTACACATTATAAATTTCATCAAACATATGGTGAACTTGTAAGTTACATGTCATGAATGAATATATGATCTTAAATATTGAACTTCATCTAAGAATCACTAATAAAGTCTAATTCCCTCTCAAGTAGCTGCAACAACACTTGTTAACCCATGAATTCATCAACCATTCAAATACTTATCAAATCATGAATAATAGCCATAGCTATAGCACATTATAAAACCATTCTTATAACCAACATATAACTAGAATAATAACCATGAAAAATCATCCATCACATCAACATAATAACAAGTACAAGTTCTCATATATCACAATAGGAAAATAACTCTTATTAACTTATGCAAAATCCAACCAAGTGAGAGACTTCCATGTACCACCCGATGATATATTGGGATAAACCAAATCTTCTTTTCAACCAATCACCCACGTTCCATATTCCAAGAATGAATGTGGGATCTCATGGGATAAACCAAGACATAATAAATTGGGGACTCCATAGGTTAAACCACCTCAACCCTCAAGTTACCGTGATCTCACCTAAAATATTCTTGAGATCACAAAACCAAACCGAGCTTACATGCCTCGAAATTTATTCACCATACCCTGAGGAATTTTCCTATCTCCACCGACTTGTTGAGGGCTTCCCCGAGAAAACCATATCCACCCCCAACCCTTGGGAATTTTCCTGAAACCACCTCACCTAGTTCCAAAACCTTTCAACAATCCAAAAATCAACCAAGAATGAATCCCATCACACCATGGCTATCAAAGAAATGGAAAGGCGAGGCTGAAACAAATGTAAAATTAGGAAAAACCCATGCCAATGACAAAAAATGAATCAAATAAACAAATGCATGTACCATGCATTCACACCTCAACTAGGAAATCACATATGTAACTTGCTACATGCAAAATCCTCCTACTAAATTTGTCATTCCAATCTTCTCCTTTATTTCCTTCGTTTTCCTTTTCTTGTCCTTTCTCCAAATCTAAGTGAATACCAAAATGTTCCAGGAATACTATTAGTGTGCAAGGGTGTATAAGAGAGAGAGAATAAAAGGAGAGATCCAAACTGAACTAACAAAAGTCGTGAACTAATCCTATGATGCCTTTTTATTATCAATGTCTCTTTTTTATTCATTTTCTTCCATTTTCATCTAATTTCCCTTGCATGCATATTTGTGTCTCTTCGTCTTCATTTTCTCCTATTTTCCTTTATTTTCATAATTAAATGCCCTTTATTGCCTCTTTTCCTTTGTCAATGCCTTTTCCAATTTACATATCCATTATTAAACCACAAGAGATTCCCACTACTTTGTTTTCCGAACATTCATCTTAGAATATGTGTTTTCCCACTACTTTGTCTTGATAATAGAGGCTTTTCCAATATATTCCTACCACAACCAAATTATGCCTTTTCACTTAATACTATAAGGAAAACATCTTGTAGCAAAGGTTTTTGTAGAGGATTTTAGTGTTAAAAGATTGGATTTTTTTTCAAAAATACTTCCACTACAACCTCCAACATTTGTAGTAGATTATTTTGTGGTAATTTAAATGGATGTTCACTATAACTAAATTTTTTTGGGTGGGAAGATGTTTTTATAGAGTTTATTTTTTAGCATTTGTAGTATAGATAAACCCATAGGTGTGCAATATACTTAAAGGTGCAGGGGCCTAAACAAATGTCTCAGGCACCAACACTCACATATATTACACATTGACACATAACTTGTTTAAAAACACTAGGCTATACAAAAAATCAATTGTATCAGTTCCAAAAGCATAGCTCCATCTTAAACCCATATCTATTAAACATAGAACCATTCTAAACTTTTCATCAAACAAATTTACATTCCTCACAAGCTAAATATTTAAGTGGCTGAAATTTATGTCTTTTTTAGGTCAAGCAATAACTTCCAGATTGATGCACTTGCATTAATGTGAATGAAATTATATAACATGTAGGTGTGACCTTTGGGATTCATCTTCCAAGGCCGCTCCCTATCCTAATTGTTCATTTTCCTTTATTTACATATTTACAATTTATTCACCCAATCCCCGAGGATTAGGTGTCTAACATTCCCCACCCCGCCACCCCCCCCCCCCCCACACAACACACAACACACTTAATATGAAGTGGTGTTTGTGAGTCCAAAAATCATTCTAAATATTTCAAAGTTTTCTCTTCCAAGTTATTTGGTGAATATGTTTGTAATTTCTCATTTGTGGAACAATGTACTAGATGAATAGTATTGGCCTCTACATGATATCGAATCAAATGATACTTTGTGTTGATATGTTTGGTTTGATCATGGAATTTGGGGTTCTTTGCCAACTTAGATGTAGAAGTATTTTCAAGTAGAAGGGGAGTACAATTCACTTTTTTCCTTTGACAAGTATTTTATAACTTTCTCTAGCCACAAAATCTCCTTGGTTGCTTTCGCAACTACCACATATTCTAAGACAAGATATTTTCTATAAATGTTGTAGTGTATACTCCATTAATAATTTTAAGGAAATCTATGGTGAGAAACGCTTCATACATTTCAAGTACGCTTGGCTACCATTGGCATACACCATGTTTATCATTAGTCACATGTTCATTTGGGTTTCTATTCTTTCACATTCTCTAAATGGAATGATTGAAAGGGTGTAAAAAACCAAAGCCAAATTAGTGGTGTTGTCTATAACCTATATCTCTTCCTATATCATGGATGTAATATACAATACAATTTTTTTTTTTTGCAAGAGAAAAACTATGTGGAGATATCTCAAATCCCATCTTTCATGTATATTATCAAGTTCTTAAGGAGAATACATACCCTAGATACCATATATACCCATCACATACCACATACCCTAGATACACCACTTAATATTATGAAAACTCACACTTCTTTACATTTTCCAGTAGTTATTTCTCCTTGCGTCAAATATGAGATGTGCTCCTCCCCAGTAGCATTGTATACTAGTATATCATCCAAATAGACAATAAAAAATGTATATATAAAAGGGCCCAATATATCTTTCATTAACCTCATAAATGTAGTTGGTGCATTTCATAGGCTGAATGGCATCATTAACCACTCATTCAAACCTTTCTTGGTTTTGAATGCGGCCATCCAAGTATCTTCTTCTCTTACTCAAACTTGGTGATATCCAAAATTTAAGTCTAGCTTGGTGAAGTATTTCGTTTGATGCAACTAATCTAATAGGTCATCTATTTTGGGAATTGGGTACACGTTCTTGAGCATAATTTTATTCAATGCCATGTAATCTATACACATTCGCCTAAGTCCCATCCTTCTTTGGCACAATGATGGTGGGTGATGTACTTAGTCAAATGACATCGTGTTCAAGTATTTTTCACAATTGTTTCTTCACCTAACTTTCTTTTATAACAAGTATAACCCAATGTTTGGTAATGGGGAGTCCGAAAATAGGTGGATCTCATGCTCCACTTCCCTCTTCGTTGTTAACCCATTAATATCCTGGAACACATCCCTGTATGCCTATATAAACTCTTTCAGTTGATATTTGCATTTCTTAATACACCCCTCCAGGGATGCCTATCCTCTCACTGTTTCTTCTACATGTTTATTTTCTCTTAAAAATAGTAACACATACTTCTTGATAGATTTGATCATTTTCTTGGCTTGGTTGGAACTTACCAACAATTTTTTTTACTTTCCTTTGTGTGTGTTGATGGTGAATGATTTCCCATCCTTGACGATCCTATACTAGTTGGATCCCCATATTAAAATTTAATCTTACATGTACATGTAGGGACTTCCAAACACCACTCCACATACATCAAGGGGAACTACATCTAGTTCCACTTCATCAATCAATTCAACATTAATAACAAATATAATTTTTCTCTATTTTTTTACCTTTATCTTTGGATACTTATTTATCCATCCTAATGGATATGGGATTGGAATATCATGAAGTTCCAAACCAATTTTTTTTACCATCCTTACTGTAATGATATTCTCCTATGATCTTGAGTCAAACATAGCATCAATATTTGTCTTCTTAACCTATATCTTTATGTGGAAGAGTTTAGTCATTTCTTTCTCTTCCTATTGCTAAAATCCACTTAGATTCACCTCCTTTTACACTAATGTACAAAAAATATTCTCATCTACATCTGAGTTACTCTCAACCTGGTTTCTCGAATTAGTAGCCATGAGATTCTTCTTCTTTCCATCTTTCTTTTTTTTCTTTGAGTTAAGCTCTAGATGCAAATTCCACTAGTTCTCATTTGTATTATCGCCAATGTTATAGTGGTTGTATTGGTTTCTAATATTTTTCACTGGTGTATTTTTCCTACCATCCTTTTATATTTTCCCCCTTTTCATTTCTTTTCTCTATGCTTAGAAGCGTCTTGGTGGTCTTTCGGCTTCAATCCACTTGATTACCCTTTCTTCTAGCCTATGTTATTTGGGTATTGTGCTTGTGCACAAGCATGAGCCCATTGATATAGGCTTTAACAACATCACTTGCTTCCACATGTGGTTGTTTAGACCCCCAAGATACCTTAGGAGTACATCTAGGTTCTTTGGGGAGATACCCAACATTATGGCCATCTTTCTAAATTTTGTGGTGTACTCTTATACACTTTGCTCCTACCTCTGCCTAAATTAGTGCCACTAGATGATGGTTTTAAATTACTCTCACTTATTAAATGGAGGATCTCCCCCCAACCTCATTGTCTTTGATTGGATTTCCTACCAGGTTAGGGCATGGCCCTATAATTTCAGTCGTGCAAATGAAATATTGTATTCTTCCTCTATATGATGAATGCTAAAATAAAATTATAATTGATGCAACCAATGATTTATCTTCATATAATCCATATCACATTGATACGGCTTGATATCGACCTTGGCTTCCATTTTTAATAGGGACTCTAAATGGTTCACAACACTCAAAATGGGTTGATCTTTTCAGGTTCTTTCTTCAACGCCCCCTCTGTTTCTTCTCGATATCCTATCTCCCCTCTAATATAACCTCTACATTAGAACCCCCATGCTCTTTAAATAGCTTGAGATTATTGGTTAAGGTCGCCAAGTGGAGGTTCACGTTACAAACATTTATATCTGGAACTTGTGTTTCCAGCTGTGAAAACCTCTCCTCTATAGGATCATGAAGGTTATTCTCATATTCGTTGGCCATAACCAGGGTTTTATGACTTTTGGCTTAGTTGAACAATATCATCTACAAATATCTATGATATACCCAAATAAACATATTCTAATACCAATATGCACATACTCACTAGTATTATTTCTCTTATCCTTTTTCTTGCAATCTCTCTATTCTCTTCCCTCTCTCAAACCCCCATGAGTGCTTCCCTCAATTACACACTACCAATGATGATAATTTTGTTCCTTTAATTAGGGTACATGGTTAATCTGAATTCTTTAGAATGGGAGCACAACCCATTCCTTAGATTAGTCAATACCACTTCCCCCTCCATTCTTCTCATAACTATTGGTAGTTGGGTAATTGAGTTTCTTAATCAAAATTTTGACAATTAATTCAGGTAGATAAGAAAAGTTATGAAATACCCTGTTGGCTACCCTCCTCCTCATCTTTAGAAATGTCTATTAAATCAAAAAAATTGCTTACATCAAAATAATTTTGTAAAGGTATCCATATTGATCACCCAATATTAGAAATATTAATTCATATTATAAAATTAAAGGGATTAAAAAATGGTGTTACACCTACCTATTTGAAGGTGTTCCCAAATATTCATAATTTTTTTGTGCTATCTTTTCATAGGCCAAGATGTCCATCCAAGCTTTTCCGTTCCAATGGGCCAATGCATCCATCCAAGGCAACACCAAAATGTGTCTTTTAAATCTACAAGTACATATGACTTTTCAATGGTGTTCCTTATCGAAATTTGAACCAAGTCATCTTCTCAAAAAATTCATCCAAGTTGGTTTAATGAAGGTCGCCCAAAACTACTCTAACTAAGGGTATTAGAAGATGTAATCCCATTTTCACCTTTAAAAAAGCTACCACTAGAATATATATATATATATATATATATATATATATATATATATATATCCAAAGACTTGTAATTTTGTAGAAACACAATTGTTATGGATGACTCCATGGAAAATAATCTATAGATTCCCTCCTAGGTAAAAGGTTAAAATACAATTTTGGGTAGTATATGGTATCATGTATAAGATTAAAGCTAGATGCTATGAAAAATAACTTGAACTTATTGGAGGTAGCCTTAGTGATGACCACAAGGGACATTATATTTCTTGTGGATACTAGCTAGGATGAAACCACCTTTAGTCATGGAGTAAGACATAAAACTTCTTCTACTAGGCCAATATTTCTCTTCCTCAAATGTATGGAAATAGGTCAATAGCCCGAGGCTTAGAGGCATCTTAGGAGTGAAATCCCCTCCCCCTCTTATGGACCACTAGTGGGCTATTTTAGGTGGTATGGTTTTCCTTTAATAATTTTATGAGTTATCACACATTCATGGATAATATCTGATGATGTTTGTCCCCACTGTTAGTTTACAACTAATTTATTATAACTTTCTCCATGTTTGGAAAACAGAGATGAAATCATTCAATGAGATAACGAAAATATCTACACAATCACAAAGATATATAATTATGAAAACATGGATGAAAATGTGTGTAGCTTATGTGTAATCCAATTTAAAAAAAAAAAAAATAGATGATATGTATTAAATGTTATTGATAATTAAATTTAAAAATAGAGTTTATAAAATTTGGTTCTAGCAGAAATGGCACAATTAAATTCCAAAATTAAAAAAATCAAATTATGAATGTTCCAATATAAAATTTCAAAATTTAAAATTTTTGTTTCAAAAGTACCAATATTGGGTTCAAACTGAAAAATCTAGTTCCAAAAATGCCACTATTGAATAAAAAAGTGCAGTTTTGGAACTCAATATTGGCTCTTTTGGAACTAGCTTTATAGTTTAGAAACTCTTATTTTTAACTTTGTAAAGATTGTATTTTATCTATCTTTGAAGGGGGTTAAACATTATTTTAGTCAAAAAATTCAAATTTTTGGTTATTTCTAGTTAAAATGTAAAGTCTCATCAATCTTAGCCAATTTAAGGATATCATGTTTTTTCAAGTAATAATGGACCATATGAATTCAAGACTAGTTGACACTATATAAATCACCATCTTGAACTTTCTAATTCCCCAAATCAAAGTGTATGATGAAAATGGTCAGTACCCAAATATTTCATTGAAGAATATTTAAAAGTTCAAGATAGTGATTTTATAGTAATCACTTATTCTCTAGGAGAAAAAATGTTATGCTACTCATCTATCCTCTAGGAGAAAGGTTAAAAAAGGTGATTTTACTAGCTTTCATCTTCAAATCCTTTGCATTTTCTCTTTTATGGGAAGAAAATCATAGAAAAACATCTTGCTAGAAGAAGAAAGTCACATGATAAAAGCTCAAATGCTTTCAGAGAAAGAATGACAAAATAACTTCTTTAATACACCAAAAAACTTAGAGGCATGTGAAAAATAGAAATATGCCAAGCAGTCCATATAGATCAAAGAATTCTTTCTAGCATTAGAGGTTTATTTTTTAATACTAAAATACATTTGTAACACTCAATGTGAATTTTATTTGGGTAAAAAGTTCAAGATGTATCACCTTAATTCTCCTTTCGATTTTTTGTTTTCAATTTATAAATTTTTTGAATTAAATATATCACAACAATAATATGAAATGAAATTAAATGATATTTTAACGTCCACGAGACTAAAAATTGTCTATGGGACTATGAGTTCCCTGTTTTTCTATTTTTTCATGTCAGTCCTTCTCTTATTCAAATTGAGGATGAGCTAGCCCAACCTTCCAACAATCCCATCATTGAAAAATACAATGTCAAGAAATCAATGCTAACATATTCCCTTAACTTTCTCTGATGTCTTTGAACGCATCATATTCCAAAATGAAATTTTTTTCTGATTCCACTGCCCAGACGTGAAAAATGTACACACTCATTCTTCCCAAGATTCTTTAGGAATTTTCCATAGTCCTGTTTCACACCGAAGTTGATGCGAGTTGGTTCTTAATTAAGCACTAAGAACCTTTTCCTTCAATGGAATGTTAGCTCCAATGTACTCTTTTTTTTGGAGATCATACGTAGGGTTGAATTCTTCAATGTAGTACTTCTTCTTTCTACCCAAATATTTTCCCCACACTTGTTTACGAAACTTCTCCATAACAAAATTATTTAGCTCCTTGATATTTGTGGGACAAGCATGGAGGTATATATTCCATTTTTTCATCCATGTGTAGTTTTGTCTCATCCATGTTTTCTTTCTTTCTCTCATGTCTTCCTTGAAGATAACATTAGGCCATCTACCTACCCACATTTCCTCAATTATTTTAGATATCTTATGAGCCACACCATAGAAATTTCTTCGATGGGAATTTCTCCTGTTCAACTCAACATTATCTCATAAGGTTCCGAAATTTTTATTTTGAACTTGCTCATGATCAATCGTTTTTTAAATTTCTCAATTTGCTTCCATTTAAAGACAGGGGTTTTGTTCGCCCACAATTCACAACTATATAGCATCATTGGACAAACTAGGAGTCCAAAAATCACTTTAATCATTTTCCAATCCCATAACTCTACCTCTCTGATGCAGGGGCATTAGACACTAGCTAGCAATGTAGGAGGTTTTGTCCACATGTTGTGGCTAGGAGGGTTTGAAAACATTTGAATTGTAACAGCTAGGTGTCAATACCTCAGCTGACTGTTTCATTTAGATTAGTTAGAGTTGTAGAAGTCGAATGGTTAGTCCATCTGTCATGTTTTTTAGTTTTTGAATAACTGTAATTAGGCTCTTGAATTACCATAATAGTCCTCACGGAGGAACCGAAAGGACATATGTTGATGTATATAAATGTAATCCCTCGGAAGTATAAAGAAAAGGAGGAAGAGAGAAGAGTTTCTGTAATAAAGTCTCTGTGTTAACAATTGTTTCCAGTTAAATAATTTTTGTGCTTGTTGGCCATTGTATTTTCTCGAACTGTTAATTGTGAAGAAATTTTTTAATTGTGAGACGATTGTACGCTGGTTCCGTGTGGAATCATTGAATGTGGGAGTGTATAAGTCTGCATTTCTCTGTCTATTTCCCTGTAATTGTTTGGATAAGCCCTGTAAAGAAATCCCGTGTGTAGGCGAGGTCTGGTAATAATGGTGAATCCCGCTTTACAAAGAGATGAATTCATTTACTGTTAATTGAAGTTTGGAATCCTAAACTGAGTTAATGAATTAAAGGGAGAGTGTAACCCGACTTAACCGTGGGTTGATCACTGTACCGAAACCACGAACGGATTGCAAAGGCGGATTGCCCATATCGCACCGCTTTTGGTGAATAAGTGGTATTTCCTGGTTGGGGAGCGATTCCATAGAGTGTTCGAAGCGTGGCAAAGTGGAACCCCAAAAAACCACCATTTAAACCGTGCCATCGCACGTTATCATTCGTAACAGGATGCCAAGTGATATTGCCGTGTGTCGTTGATTTGGGAAGGGGCCATCGAACGGTGATCGCACGTTGGACTTGCCCGAAGTTTAATAAAAGAGCCCGGATCATATCAACAATGATCGACGGTGTAGATTCATTGCAGGAGGGGACAAGCCAGGGATTGTTGCTGTACTCAGGAGCCTCCGCAATGACGTCATGGGGCAATTAATCGTAGAGGTGGGGTCCAGAGCCAAAGGTTTGTTATAAGCCATTTATTCAAAAAGCGTGGAGTATTAATATAAAGTGCGAAGGGTTATAACTTTAGTCCTAAAGTTCGGAGATAAAATATATATAAGCCAAGAGATAGAATTAACGTTTCGAAAGTTGTGAAATATTTAATTGTCAATTTTTGAAATTGATAAATAAATTAAAAACAAGATTAAGAGCCAATGGGGTAAACCTATGGGAAATGTTGACAGAGCCACACCATAGTTGACCATCTCCTTAGGGCTAACTTTCGCCTTTGTTGTGTTATTTGTATCAGAGCTATTGTTTTGTGCTGTTTCGTAGAGAGATGACATGGCAACTTAATTGGTAGAGTGTGCCGGCAGTATGAGTATTCGTTGCCAACACATAAAAAGGAGATTGCGTAGGTTCGTCGCATTGGCCATGGAGCGAAGACAGCACTGCAGACCCCAAGACATCGTTGAACCCGAAATGTATAGCCGAAGAAAATGTTGAGATTCCTCTTGACATGAGGCTCCTTAGAATTGTTCTGGGGTCTGCAGTTAAGCCCAGAATCGAAGTGTCGAGTTATGCAAGGGGACTGAATCCAGAAGAACTAGTGGACTGGATTAATGAATTGAACAAGTGCTTCGATTATGAAGAATTAAGCGAAGATAAAAAGGTCAAGTTTGCAGTGAAAAAGCTGAAAGGACATGCTGCACTTTGGTGGGATGGAGTGCAGGCAGAAAGGAGGAGAGTTGGCAAGCAACCTATCAATATATGGACCACAATGATGGCCAAATTAAAAGGTAAATTCTTTCCTAGTGATTATCAGCTGACATTGTATAAGCAAATGCAGAACCTGAGACAGAGGTTGCTGACAGTAAAAGAATACACAGAGGAATTCTGCAGAGTAAGCATAAGGGTTGGGCAATTCCAAGACACACTAGAGAAGACTGCCAGATATGTGAATGGTCTCAAGCTGGAGATCCAAGATGAGATTGGTCTTCTGTCTCCTAAGACAGTGGAAGAGGCCTACCAGATGGCCTTGAAAGCAGAGAAGAAACTCCTAAGAAATCAGTCTGCCAAGAAGAGAGGTACTTTCCGGGGAAAGGGAAGTCAGGGTGGTAGAGGAAAGCCTACTACACCCAAGGATGGAGCTAACAGTAGCTCACCTCAGAATGCATCTACAGAGGATGATGCAAGGGGCAGCAGGGGTTCTTATAGAGGAAAAGGAAGAGGAGACAGACACAGAGTCAGAGGTAGAGGATTGAGGTGTTATAGATGTCAGCAAGTGGGACATAAGCACTTTGAATGTCCAGAGAATGTGGGTGCTGGTCCAAGGAATGTTGTTGTTGCCCAGGCTGGAGAAGAGGCAGAAATTGAAGAAGAAATTCTTCCAGAGAGGGGAGAATCCTTGGTGGTAAATAAGGTCCTGTTGAAGCAAGCTAAAGAGGTCACTGAGCCTGCACAAAGGAAGACTTTGTTTAGGAGCATATGCAAAGTCCAAGGGAAATGCTGTCAGCTAGTCATTGATAGTGGCAGCACAGAAAATCTGGTTTCCACTGAGGTAATAGAAAAGTTGAAGTTGAAGACAAGGGAGCATCCAACTCCCTACAGGGTGTCCTGGCTGCATAAAGGGCACCAGCTGGTTGTAAAAGAACAGTGTGAGATAGAGCTGCAAATGGGAAAATATAAAGATAAGGTCCTGTGTGATGTAATGCCCATGGATGTGTGTCATATACTACTGGGTAGACCTTGGCAGTTTGACAGAGCAGCAGTGCATGATGGCAAGAAGAAAACTTACAAGTTCTTCAAGGATGGGGTACATCATACATTGATACCCATGGAAGAAGGAGAGCCATCCAGCAGAGTGATTGATCCAAAGACCTTGTTGCTGAGCGGGAAGGAATATCTGCAGCAGATAGAAGAAGAAGAGGTAAGCTTTGCTTTAGTTTTCAAACCTAAGGTAGTTCTTACTTCTACAAAGATTTCTGATTTTCCAATAGAAATCCAAGAGATGTTAGACAATTATTGTGACATTATTGTGGATGATTTACCTGATGAGCTGCCACCTGTGAGAAAGATCAGCCATCAGATAGATTTTATCCCTGGTTCAAATCTGCCAAATAAGGCAGCCTATAGAATGACTCCCAAGGAAAATGAGGAAATCAGGAGACAAGTACAGGAATTGGTGGACAAGGGGCTGATCAGAGAAAGTTTGAGTCCATGTGCAGTACCAGCAGTATTAAGCCCAAAGAAAGATGGAGGCTGGAGAATGTGTACTGATTCGAGAGCAATTAATAAAATAACAATCAGGTACAGATTCCCTTTGCCCAGAATTGAGGATTTAATGGATTGTTTGAGTGGTGCCAAATGTTTCTCAAAGATAGATTTAAAGAGTGGATACCATCAGATTAGAATAAGAGAGGGTGATGAGTGGAAAAATGCCTTTAAAACAAATGAAGGACTGTATGAATGGATGGTAATGCCTTTTGGGTTGTCAAATGCACCTAGCACTTTTATGAGACTTATGAATGAAGTATTAAAAGAATTCATTGGTAAATTTGTGATAGTGTATCTGGATGATATATTAGTTTTCAGCAGAACTAAAGAAGAACATTTAAGGCATCTTAATCATGTCTTGAAGAAGCTGCACCAGGAGAAACTGCTGATAAATTTGAAGAAATTCTCATTCATGAAGGAAGAGTTGGTGTATTTGGGTTTTGTTGTTTCTGCAGAAGGATTGAAGATGGACCCAGAAAAGGTTAAGGCAATTGTGGAGTGGCCTTCACCCAGAAATGTTTTTGAGGTAAGAAGTTTCCATGGACTTGCCAGTTTTTACAGGAAATTTATAAGAAACTTCAGTAAGATTAATGCACCCATCATTGAGACAATAAAGAAGAGAAAACAACCATTTAAGTGGACTGCTGAAGCAGAAAGAAACTTCAAACTTTTGAAGCAAAAGATAACTGAGAAGCCTGTTTTGATTCTGCCTGATTTTACTAAACCATTTCAAGTAAAGTGTGATGCCAGTGGAGAGGCCATTGGAGCTGTGTTGAGTCAGGATGATAGGCCTGTAGCCTATTACAGTGAAAAGCTAAATGACACCAGAAGAAAGTATTCCTCTTATGAGAAGGAATTCTATGCAATTGTTTAGGCACTGAAGAAGTGGAGACATTATTTGATGTCCAGGGAATTTGTATTGTATTCTGACAATCATGCTTTGCAGTATATTGTACAACAGCCCAAGTTGAAACATAAGCATGCTAAATGGGTTGAGTATCTCCAAGGTTTTAATTTTGTTTTGAAACATATAAGTGGTCAAGCCAATAAAGTAGTTGATGCTTTGAGTAGGAGGCACATGCTTGTTCAAGAAACAAATTTTGAAGTTGTAGGATTTGATTTTCTCAAAGAATTATATAAAACAGATCTAGATTTTAAAGAAGCATTTGAGGCATGTAGTAACCTTGTTTTAACCGATAGAAGCCAGTGGCTGGATTATTTCCTGCAGGAGGACTTGTTATTCAAAAGAATCCAACTGTGTGTACCAAAATGTTCCATGAGATAAAATTTGATCAAAGAGAAGCATAATGGTGGACTTGCTAGACACTTTGGCACCGATAAGACTTATGAGCAGCTAAGTCACTTTTATTACTAGCCCAAGATGAGAGTGGAAGTGGACAAGTTTGTGAAGAATTGCAAAATCTGTCAGTATGCTAAAGGAAGGAGCCAAAATGCAAGATTGTACACTCCCTTGCCTATTCCAGACAGGCCTTGGGACATGGTGAGTATGGATTTTGTTCTAGGATTGCCCAAGACTCAGAGAGGGAATGATGCAGTATTTGTTGTAGTGGAAAGATTCTCCAAAATGGCACATTTTATTCCATGCTATAAAACTAGTGATGCCACCCATGTTGCTAACTTGTTTTTCAAAGAAGTTGTTAGATTGCATGGGTTGCCCAAGAGTATTGTTTCAGATAGAGACACCAGATTTGTGGGTCACTTTTGGAGGACATTGTGGAAGAAACTTTGTACCAAACTGAGTTTCAGCTCAGCTTATCATCCTCAGACTAATGGACAAACTGAGGTAGTGAATAGGAGTCTAGGAAATTTGTTGAGAAGTCTTGCAGGAGAGCATCCCAAGCAGTGGGATCATATTTTGCCCCAGGCAGAGTATGCATATAATGACTCACCGAACAGGAGCACAGGGCAAATCCCATTCCATATTGTTTATGGAATGCACCCTAGAGGAATATCATAGTTAAGAAATCTGGGAAAGGTAGAGCTAAGGAGTGCAGATGGTGAGGAATTTGCTTCAGAGATCCAGGCCATACATGAACAAGTGAAACAACGACTACAAGGCAGCAGCATCAAATACAAAAGTAGAGCAGACTTGAGCAGAAAAGAAGTTCATTTTTAAGTAGGAGATCAGGTCTTGGCACACTTGAGAAAGGAGAGATTCCCAAAGAAGCAGTATAACAAACTGAAGTTCAAAAATATTGGGCCATGAAAGATACTTAGGAAGTTTTTTGCAAATTCTTATGAGATTGAATTACCTTCTGATGTTGGAATATCTCCTATTTTTAATGTTGCAGATTTGTACAAGTATGAAGATGATGGTGTGGAAGAAAGAGCAGCAGACAAGGAACAGATTGAGTGGAAGGAATAGCTACCTCCAACACAACCATTGCAACCAGAGAAGATATTGGACAAAAGGTTGTTCAGGAAGACTAGAGGACAAGAGTACTTTCAGTACTTGATCAAATGGAGGGACAAGCCAAAGGAAGATGCCACTTGGATGACTGAAGGAATGTTTCAGAAGATAGGCAGATCAGTGGACGAGCTCATGAACAGGATTCCATGAAGAAAATTGCCCTCGGGAGTCTGATGTAGGGGCATTAGGCACTAGCCAGCAATGTAGGAGATTTTTTCCACATGTTGTGGCTAGGAGGGTTCGAAAAAATTTGAATTGTAACAGCTAGGTGTCAATACCTCAGCTGACTGTTTCATTTAGATTAGTTAGAGTTTTAGAAGTCGAATGGTTAGTCCATCTGTCATGTTTTTAGTTTTCGAATAATTGTAGTTAGGCTCTTGAATTACCATAACGGTCCTCACAGAGGAACCGAAAGGATATATGTTGATGTATATAAATGTAATCCCTCGGATGTATAAAGAAAAGGAGGAAGAGAGAAGAGTTTCTGTAATAAAGTCTCTGTGTTAACAATTGTTTCCAGTTAAATAATTTATGTGTTCGTTAGCCATTGTATTTTCTCAAACTGTTAATTGTGAAGAAATTGTTTAATTGTGAGACAATTGTACGTTGGTTCCGTGTGGAATCGTTGAATGTGGGAGTGTATAAGTCCGCATTTCTTTGTCTATTTCCCTGTAATTGTTTGGATAAGCCCTGTGAAGAAATCTCATGTGTAGGCGAGGTCTGGTAATAATGGTGAATCCCGCTTTACAAAGAGATGAATTCGTTTACTGTTAATTGAAGTTCGGAACCCTGACCTGAGTTAATGAATTAAAGGGAGAGTGTAAACCGACTTAACCGTGGGTTGATCACTGTATTGAAACCACGAACAGATTGCAAAGGCAGATTTCCCATATCGCACTGCTTTTGGTGAATAAGTGGTATTTCCTGGTTGGGGAGCGATTCCATAGAGTGTTCGACGCGTGGCAAAGTGGACCCCTGGAAAACCATCGTTTAAACGGCACCATCGCACGTTATCGTTCATACCAGGACTCCGAGTGATATTTCTGTGTGCCGTTGATTTGGGAAGGGGCCATCAAACGATGATTGCACGCTGGACTTGCCTGAAGTTTAATAAAAGAGCCTGGATCATATCGACAACGATCGACGATGTAGATTCATTGCGAGAGGGGACGAGCCAGGGATTGTCGTCGTACTCAGGAGCCTCTGCAATGACGTCATGGGGCAATTGATCGTAGAGGTGGGGTCCAGAGACAAAGGTTTGTTATAAGCCATTTATTCAAAAAGCGTGGAGTATTAATATAAAGTGCGAAGGGTTATAAATTTAGTCCTAAAGTTCAGAGATAATATATATAAGCCGGGAGATAGAATTAACATTCGAAAGTTGTGAAAATATTTATTTGTCAATTTCTTTGAAATTGATAAATAAATTAAAAAGAAGATTAAGAGCCACGTGGGGTAAACCAAAGGGAAATGCTGACAGAGCCACGCTATAGTTGAACAGCTCTCCTTGGGGCTGACTTTCAGTTTTGTTGCGTTACTCTCTAGATCTATTTTGAAGATCATATAATTCTTTCCACCCTCCTAATATTAAATCAAGATATTTTGAACTCAGATATGACTATATCATCAAATATGGTTATATCATGAAAACACCAAATCCAAAGTTATTTGAAAATGAGAAGGGTTTATATGTTACATAAAAATTATCAATGGAGGACCTCCTCTCATTGTTTAGTATTGATATAAGTAAATATAATTCTAAGTGGATGGACATTGATATCCTGAAGTTATTATTTGGTATTGTTTGGTTTTATGGTCTTAAAAATATATCACAATCGTATTAAATTGAAACATTTTTTACTTAGAGATGGTTATATCATCATGAAAGTGATAAATCAAAAGGTATCTCAAAATGAGAAGAGTTCTATTGTCACCCAAATTGTGTCAATACCTCCTGTTGTTATTTGAATAATTTTGTATTAGAAATAAATAAGGGTTTATGAAAAATAACATAATGAGAAATTAGATTATGAAATTGTGCTCAATATTAAAAAATTTGGATAATTTTTTTAGACATTATACTTAGTGGTAGTTTCCATTTTTATAAATACAATTTTTGTAAAGAATTTTATGGAAAGTAATATTATGAATACATGAATAATAAGTTGTCCTTGTAAGTAATATGTAACCTATTATGTGCTTTATCACCCATCGATTTTGGACACCTTTTGGTATAGTTTAATTCCCTTAAAGATGGCTCCCATCCTCAATCTCTCCCCATGAGATTTGAACCTTTGACTCGATGGGGATTAAACCCCACACAAACCAATTGGTATACATATCATGGGTAAGACTTGAACCCACACAACTAGGGAAAAAAATTGTTCATCAAACTACTCGAACTAATATACTTTGACCATGCTTCTATAGATTTGAACAATCATGTATTGTCTCTTGTCGCACAAACAAGGGGGTCTCATACACAAAATTTACTTCTAATTGATTTCTAGTTTGGTTTAGATTGATCATAACCTCAAAAATATGTTTTTTTGGTCATTAATAACTATTTTAAATAATTCATATTAATAATATAAAATTACCTTTTAAAAATAAAGAGTGCCACTAAAATAACGATAAAATCCAATTCAAAAAGTGAGACTATAAAATTAAAAAATGCAATTTCAAAATTTTGTAATTTAAAAACTTCGATTTTAAACTTAAAATATTTGTTATATATATCAAGTTATTGCTTCTTAATTATATACATTTACAACCAACCTAGATTCATATAAACTCTGGATCTATCAAGCGCCGAGAGGGATCAAATATCTCGAGATGCAAACCTCCTTTTTGAGTGCAAAACTCGAGGAAAGGTTTGCACCTCGAAAGATTTGATCCCTCTCGGCGCTTGATAGATCCAGATTTAATATGGATCTAAGATGGTTTCATTTGTGTACGACCAAGGAAAATCTATCGAACATATAATTAATTTGATCAATAATACGTAAATACATCTAAAATTAATATAATCATTTTAAATATGCTAAATATGTTTTAGATTTATTTGGTCATTTTAATTTTAAATATGCTTAGTTACCTCAGTTTTTTAATATGATAGATATTGTTAATAAATTTAATGATGAAAAATGATGAAATAAATATTTTGAATGCAAAGTGACAATGTAATAGTGTTGAATTATAGAAAATGTGAATAATAATAATGTAGTCAGTTACAAATAATCTTCACTGTGATCAATCTCAAAGTATTTTCTTGTACTATTCTTATTGTCACCCTTCTTATTTTTGTCATCTTTTCATATCGATTATATGAAAATGACAGTTGAAAACCTAAACCATTTAAATCTTTAGCTCGAGTTGTTGTAGTAAATTGTCAAAAATAAATGTACAATGTCAATAATTTTTTATGCTTACACTGAAATCAATGCACATTGTTAATCCAATCACTTTAAAATTAATGTACCTATCATACATCCAATTACATCAAATGAGAAATCAACATATACACTGAAATCAATGCATCTAATTCAAATAATTAAATAAGATTAGAAAACAACATCTACACTAAAATCAATGCATCTAATGCAAGTAATCAAATTGGATTAGAAATCAACATCTACACTTAAATCAATGCGTCTTGTGCAAGAAAATAGGATTAGAAACCAAAATCTACACTGAAATCAATGCATCTAATGCAAGTAATAAAATAGGATTAGAAATCAACATCTACACTTAAATCAATGCATCTAGTGCAAGTAAGAAAATAGGATTAGAAACCAACATCTACAATGAAATCAATGCATCTAGTCCAAGCAATCAAATAGGATTAGAAATCACCATCTATAATGAAATCAATGCATTTAGTGCAAGCAATCAAATAGGATTAGAAATCATCTACATTGAAATCAATGCATCTAGTGAAAGCAATCAAATACAATTAGAAATCAACATCTACAATGAAATCAATGCATCTAATGAAAACAATCAAATAAGATTAGAAAATAACATCTACACTGAAATCAATGCATCTAGTGCAAGTAATAGAATAGGATTATAAATCAACATCTACACTTAAATCAATGCATCTAGTGTAGGTTATCAAATAGGATTAGAAACCAACATCTACACTGAAATCAATGAAGCTAGTGAAAACAATCAAATAGGGTTAGAAATCACCATCTACACTGAAATAAATGTATTTAGTGCAAGCAATGAAATAGGATTATAAATCATGTACATTGAAATCAATCCATATAGTGCAAGAAATAAAATATAATTAGAAATCAGCATCTATATTGAAATTAATGCATCTAGTGAAAGAAATCAAATAGGATTAGAAATCACCATCTACACTGAAATCGATGGATTCAGTGCAAACAATCAGATAGGATTATAAATCAATTCATCTAGTGAAAGTAATCAAATATCATTAGAAATCAAAATATACACTAAAATAAATGAATCTAGTGCAAGCGATCAAATAGGATTAGAAATAACCATCTACACTGAAATCAATGCATCTAGTGCAAACAATATTCTTCCCTCTCTCCCCCCTCCATCTATATCTATATATCCCTCCATATATCCTTCTTTGTCTCTCTATCTCACCCCCTGAAACTCACACGCTCTCTCAATCCGTATATATCATTCTCTCTACCCCTCCCTCCCTGTCTCTATATCTCTCTTCTTTCCTATCTTCAACTTCCATTTATATCTCTATCTCCCTCTGTCTCTCAATATAACCCCCAAAACATACACTCTCTTTCTCCAAACTATATATCTATCACTCCTCTCTCTCTCTCTCTCTCTCTCTCTCTCTCTCTCTCTCCCTTGCTTCTATCTCTCTTACCTCCTACTGTCATGTCTCCCTCTCTCTCCATATTCCTTATCACTCTCCATATATATCTATGTATTTCTTCTTACCTCCCTCTCTACCCCCCTCAATCTTCATCTCTCTTTACCTACCTCTCTTCACTCTCTCACTTCCTCTCTCTATTCCTTATTCTCTTTCCATTTATCTCCCACCTCTCTCTCTTTCTCTCTTCACCCTCCAACTTTGTTACTATATGCCTCTATCTCTCCTTCTCTCCCCCCTTCTCTCCATATCTCCTTCTTTGTCTCATTATCTCACCCCCAAAAATACACACTTTCTCTCCATATCTCTTTATTTTTCTCATTATCTCACCACCAAACATAGACACTCTCTCTCCATATCTTCCTTATCACTCCCCCTCTCTCTCCACTTCTCACTCTAAGTGTCTTTATTCTCCCCTCTCTCTCCCCCCCTCCAATTCTATATCGATATCTCTCCCTCTCTCCTCCTAGGCTCTCAATTCCTATCTCTCCCTTTCTCTCCTACATCCCCCTCTCTTCCCCCCCCCCCCGCCTCTCTCTCTCTCTCTCTCTCTCCCCTCCAATCCTCTCTCTTCTCTCATCACTCTCTTCCTCTCTCTCAATTCATCTCTCTCCCTTTTTCTCATGCCTCCCTATACCTTCCCCTCCCCCCCTCTCTCTTCCATCCAATTCTCTCTCTCTCTCTCTCTCTCTCTCTCTCTCTCTCTCTCTCTCTCTCTCTCTTCCCTCCAATCCTATCTCTTCCCCCATCACACAAACTCTCTCTCTCTCTAACTACGTTACTATATCCCTCCCTTTCTCATTCTCTCTCCTTTTGTCCTGCCTTCTCTTCTCTCTCCTTCTTTATCTCTTTATCTCTTCCTTCCTCTCTCTCCCTTTCTCTCATACCTCCCTCTCTCTTCCCCCATCACACAAACTCTCCCTCTCTCTAACTATGTTACTATATCCCTCCCTTTCTCATTCTCTCTCCTTCTCTCCCCCTTGTCTTCTCTCTCCTTCTTTATCTCTTTATCTCGTCCTTCCTCTCTCTCCCTTTCTCTCCTACCTCCCTCTCTCTTCCCCCATCTCTCTCTCTCTCTCTCTACCCTCCAATCCTCTCACTATCTCCCTCCCTCTCTCCTTATCTCTCTCCCACCTCCATATTTATCTCTCTCTCTCCCTCTCTTACCCTTATCTACCTCTCTCACTCCTCTCCCTCTCTCTCTCTCTTCATTCCTCCTCTCCCCTTTCCTTCAGTTTATCTTCATCTCTCCCTTGTCACTCCCCCTATCTCTCTATGTCTTCGTTCTTCCCTCCCATATATATATCTAGAGTTAATATGTATATCATGATATATTAATATATATTATAATATAACAAATTTAATATTGTATTAATCCAAATTTTTTCAGTGTTCGTAAATATAAAGAGGTTTATAGCGTAAATATAAAAAGAGGTTTTATTTACTTACCATACATCTTTTATTTACCATGGTATTTGGACCATAGGCTTGGTGTATAATTAGATGTTGATTTCTAATCCTCTTATATATATATATATATATATATATATATATATATATATATATATATATATATATTACCATACCTCTTTATACCTCTCTCCCTCCCTCCCTGTCTCCATCTCTCTCTTCTTCCCTCTCTTTACCTTCCATCTATAACTCTATCTCCCTCTATCTCTCTATATCACCCTCAAAATATACACTCTCTTTCTCAAATATATCTATCTATCACTCCCTCCTCCTCTCCAAAGTGACAATGTAATAGTGTTGAATGATAGAAAATGTGAATAATAAGAATGTAGTCAGTTACAAATAGTCTTCATTGTGATCAATCTCAAAATATTTTCTTGTACTATTCGTATTATCACCCTTGTTAGTTTTGTCATCTTTTCATATCGATTATATGAAAATGACACTTTAAATATTAAACCATTTAAATATTTAGCTCGAGTTGTTGTAGTACATTATCAAAAATCAATGTACATTGTCAATACTTTTTTGTGCTTACATTGAAATCAATGCACACTGTTAATCAAATCACTTTAAACGTAATGTACCATCATACATCCAATTACATCAAATGAGAAATCAACATCTACACTGAAATCAATGCATTTAATGCAAGAAATAAAATACGATTAGAAAAAAAAAAATAGACTGAAATAAATGCATCTAATTCAAGTAATCAATTAAGATTAGAAATCAACATCTACACTTAATTCAATGTGTCTAGTGAAAGTAAGAAAATAGGATTAGAAACCAACATCTACACTGAAATCAATGCATATAGTGCAAGCAATCAAATAGGATTAGAAATCACCATCTACACTGAAATTAATGCATTTAGTGCGAGCAATCAAATAGGATTAGAAATCATCTACATTGAAATCAATGCATCTAGTGCAAGAAATCAAATACAATTATAAATAAAATTCTACACTGAAATCAATACACTAATGCAAGCAATCAAATAAGATTATAAAATAACATCTACACTTAAATCAATGCATCTAATGCAAGTAATACAATATGATTAGAAATCAACATCCACACTCAAATCAATTCATCTCATGCAAGTAAGAAAATAGGATTATAATCCAACATCTACACTAAAATAAATGCATCTAGTGAAAGGAATCAAATAGGATTAAAAATCACCATCTACACTGAAATCAATGCATTTAGTGCAAGAAATCAAATAGGATTAGAAATCAACTACATTGAAATCAAGGCATATAGTGCAAGCAATAAAATATAATTAGAAATCAACATCAACATTGAAATTAATGTATCTAGTGCAAGCAATCAAATATGATTAGAAATCACCATCTACACTAAAATCAATGCATTTAGTGCAAGCAAACAAATAAGATTAGAAATCATCTACATTGAAAACAATGCATATAGTGTAAGTAATCAAATATCATTAGAAATCAACATCTACACTAAAATCAATGCATTTAGTGCAAGCAATGAAATAGGATTAAAAATCACCATCTACACTAAAATCAATGCATTTAGTTCAAGAAATATTCTTCCCTCCCCCCAATCTATGTTTATAAATCCCTCCATATTCCATGCTTTGTCTCTCTATATCACCCCCCGAAACTCACAAACTCTCTCACTCCATATCTATCAATCTCTATATCCCCCCCTCCCTCTCTCCATCTCTCTCTTCTTCCCTCTCTTCACCTTCCATCTATATCTCTATCGCCCTTTGTCTCTCTATATCACCCCCAAAACATACACTCTTTATCCAATATATTTATCTATCACTCCATCCTCCTCTCCCTCCCTCCCTCTCTCTCTCTCTCCCCCCCTCCATCTATATCTATATCTCCCTCCATCTCTCCTTCTTTGTCTCTCTATCTCACTCCTTGAAACTCACAAGCTTTGTCACTACATATTTATCAATCTCTTTGTCCCTCCCTCCCTGTCCCCATCTATCTCTTCTTCCCTCTCTTCACCTTCCATATATATATCTATCTCCCTCTGCCTCTCTATATCACCCCCAAAACATACACTCTCTTTCTACAATATATATATCTATCACTCTCTCCTCCTCTCCAAAGTGAATGTAATAATTTTGAATGACATAAAACGTGAATAATAAGAATGTAGTCAATTACAAATAGTACTCCATTATGATCAATCTCAAACTATTTTATTGTACTATTATTATTGTCACCCTTGTTAGTTTTGTCATCATTTCATATCAATTATATGAAAAGAATAGCTAAAATCCTAAACCATTTATATCTTTACCTTGAGTTGTTGTATTACATTGTCAAAAATTAATGTACATTATCAATAAATTTTTGTGCTTACACTGAAATCAATGCACACTGTTAATCCAATCACTTTAAAATTAATGTACCATCATACATCCAATTACATCAAAATTTAAATCAACATCTACACTGAAATCAATACGTATAATGCAATCAATCAAATAATATTAGAAAACAACACTCGCACTGAAATCAATGTGTCTAATGCAAGTAATAAAATAGGATTAGAAATCAACATCTACAATTAAATCAACGTGACTAGTGTAAGTAAGCAAATAGTATTAGTAATAAACATCTACACTGAAATCAAAGCATCTAGTGCAAGCAATAAAATAGGATTATAAATCCCCATCTACACTGAAATAAATTCATTTAGTGTAAGAAATAATATACGATTAGAAATAATCTACATTTAAATAAATGGATCTAGTGCAAGCAATCAAATACAATTAGAAATCATCATCTGCAATGAAATCAATGCATCCAATGCAAGCAATCAAATAGGATTAGAAATCACCATCTACACTAAAATCAATGCATCTAATGCAAGTAATCAAATAGGTTTAGAAATCAACATCTACACTTAAATCAATGCATCTAGTGCAAGTAAGAAAATAGGACTAGAAACCAACATCTACACTAAAATAAATGCATCTAGTGCAAGCAATCAAATAGGATTAGAAATCACCATCTACATTGAAATCAATGCATTTAGTGCAAGCAATCAAATAGGATTAGAAGTCATCTACATTGAAAGCAATGCATATAGTGCAGGAAATCAAATATAATTACAAATCAACATCTACATTCAAATTAATGCATTTAGTGCAAGCAATCAAATATGATTAGAAATCACCATTTACACTAAAATCAATGCATTTACTGCAAGAAATCAAATAGGATTAGAAATCATCTACATTGAAATCAATGCATCTAGTGCAAGTAATCAAATATCATTAGAAATCAACATCTACACTAAAATCAATGCATCTAGTGCAAGCAATCAAATAGGATTAGAAATCACCATCTACGCTAAAATCAATGCATCTAGTGCATGAAATCTTCTTCCCTCTCTCCCCCCTCCATATATATCTATATCTCCCTCCATCTCTCCTTATTTTTCTCTCTATCTCACCCCCTAAAATTCACACACTTTCTCAATCCATATCTATCAATCTCTTTTTCCCTCCCTCCTTGTCTTCATCTTGTTGGGGCCCTTGTTTTTGTTTAAGTTTTGAACTCTTGGCCAAGACATTTTGAACTTTGACTCTTTTTGAGTTGCGGAATAAATACACATGGCAACCGCGACCGCGCCGCAACGACCAGGAGTTACGGAGCTACCAAGGTGGCGCGGAAGCACTCGATAGCTGGAGATCGAGCAGAGATAAGTGCAGATGAAAGAAACACAGCAGAAAACAGAGAGTAGAACACACAGACATCAGAAGAGAAGCCGGGAAAAGCCAGAGTGAAGACACAGAGAAGCTGTCAGTCGCGAGGAGCGGGTGAATAAATAACGATCACCCGGCTGAAAAGAGGGTGTGTGTTGAAGGTTGAATGGATACGAGAGAAGTCGCGAGGATCAAGACAGGGAAGGACGCGCAGAGCAACTGCTGAAGAATCATGCTTGTTCTTCCTATGGCTTCGTACTTTCTATGTTCTTCCTTTCTATTCTAAAACCCATCTGTATCAGACTTGTGAGTTATCAGAGAGAAAGCTATGTAATCATGTGTTCGGCCAGAATAATAATATAAGGGAAGATTGTTGTCTCAATAAGTTGTTCATGTGCTGTAATGTGTTTACACTGATTTAAAATTTTAAGTTGCGACTGTCTGAATACTTAGTAAGTGATCTTGCATGTGTAATTTGGTATATGTAATGGATGCACCTTCTTTCTTTGGTTGCAGGTTTATTCCTTACCAGTGATCTCATCCCCTTATGCATTTGGTCTCGGCACGCCTCGGGTGAGACGCACTGCTCTCCAAGAGCGGGGTGAAAATGCCGGCGTGTTCCTAGACTACACCGGACCCCTTGTTGGCCACAACCCTTGAACCTGGGTCTTGTCCGCGAGACCTGACTTTTCGCCAACAAATGGTTCCGCTGCCGGGACCTGCATGTTCTGAGGGGGATCTAGATCATGGTCTCGAGGATTTTTGAAGGAGCAAGATGGCGATGGTGGGACGATCATCTTGACCAGTTCATTGCTCAACAAGCAAGGCTGACCAAGAAAAAGGAGGCGGCGATCAAGGAGCTTGTTCTTTTCTCTGATTCAGCCAGTGATACGTACGAAATTTTCTGGGGAAGGTTCCCTACTGACCTTTACAATTGGTTGCGAAGGTTACGAGCGACGGTGCCCCAAGAAGGCTCACGGAAGATAAACCGCAGATGGGCACACGAAGACCTGGCAGCACTGCATCGGGTAGACACTGAACTAACCCGCGCGGTGGATTTTTGGGTAAGGACCACGTTGGAAGGATACACAGTGGGGTTTGCTGCTGAGTGCTATCAGTTCTTCTCGAAAGCTGAGGCTATCTTCCACTCGGGGCTAAGGGGGAAGCTATTAAAGGAGATTTCGCTGTGGATCAAAGCCCTGATGGCGGACGAAGGGTTGATTGAATTCCACAAAACGAGTATGGAAGCGTAAACCACCCGTACTGGGGGAAGGATTGAGGGGACCGATGCTGTGTAGACAGTAAGAGTGGGGAGCGGGGGATGGACGTTGAGGCCGCATGCAAGTTGCGGGAGTCACGTGTGCATCGGCGGGCACAGATCGCCGATAGGTGGCGAAGAAGGGTAATGAGAGATTTGAAGAGAAGGGAGATCGAGAGGAAAAATCAGAAGGAGGCGCCTCAGAAGACAAGACCCATGGGTTTGGATACCCGGACAGGAGACGGGACGGAAGCGGACGTACAGTGGGTGCATGGGAGCCCAGCGACGCGAGAAAGAGAAGTAATGACTAGCGAAGATAATGGAAAGATGCAGCCCGAAGAAAGTTCCGATGACGAATGGCACGGCGTGATGTAGCAGATGTTCCAGGATCAGACGGCACCCACCCCTCCAGGCAGCCCTATGTCCCGCTTTCCGCATGGCCAGGATCCCGACCTTCCCCTAGTACTTTATCAACCTTTAAGAAATATTTTTATTCAGTTACAAGCATTAAGTCAGTCATATAGTAGTTCAGCGGCGTCGGTAACGTCCAATAGCAGCAGTGTTACTAGTAGTAGTATTTTCCCTGGAGGGACCATTACGCAACCAGGACCGGGAGGTTTTATCCTGGTTAATTCTCCGCAAGTACACATGGCTGGATCTTTCACCTGGTACCCATAGTTCTCTGGCCAGGGAAACGACGACGTAGAACAACACTGGTATCTGTGCGAAGCCATCTGGAGGGCTCGACAGACGCCGGATGCAGGGAAGTTAATAGAGTTTCAAACCACGCTCAGAGAGAGAGCTCTACGTTGGTTCATCAAGTGGTCCGAGGCGCACCCTAACCCTGTAATTGCGGACGTGAAGCGGGATTTTGTCCGCGAATTCAAGCTTCCCCAGACAGACCAGCAGGGCTTGTCCGAGCTGTGGGAAATTAAGCAGAAGGAAGGCGAGACCACGTGGGAGTTGATGCGGCGATTCAAGGACGCGATTGGGAAACTGAGCTACCCGATCGATCCAAACCACCAGAGGGACTGGTTCATCAAGGCTCTGCTCCCCTTGACACGAACTCCCCTTACTCAGCAGAAGATTGATAATCTGCAGGACGCTTTGGAGCAAGCCATGAAGATTGAAGCCATGGCAGGCTACCCCCAGGAATATCGGGGGGTGGTGGGCCCGCAAGACCCTTCTTTGGTAGGGTTGCAACACAGATCGCCAGCTTGACCGAAAATCTCAAAGAACTTCAGCCGGTGAGGCCAGCGCGACCGAATGTTTGGTGTACACATTGTCTGGTTGAGGGCCACGTCACAACCGAATGTCCTCGGTTGCGCGGCGCAGGAGCAGGACCCTCGGTCGCAGCTATCCAGGGAGGTCCACCACCAGGGGGTGGTGCGGGGATGAACCCGCAGGGAGTCTACCAGCCGCAACAGACCTTTGCGGCGTTCCAACCGCAACCGGGGTCCTCCACCACAGAATACTGTGAGATTTGCCGGACGAGGGGGCATCCACCTCGGATGTGCCCGATATTGCAGAAGTACTCCACGGTCCCGAATAATGTATACTGCAAATTCTGTGTGTCTACGACCCACAACACTGAGCAGTGCAGGGCACTTGACGCACTTGCGGATCGATTGGATCGTCCCTCGTACAGGGTGAACGAGGCTCCAAGGGGGAGAGGTGGCGGCATGCGGGGAGGCCAAACAGGCGGACGCGGTCCGGTAAAATGCTACAACTGTGACCAGGAGGGTCACGTGGCTCGAGAATGTCCCCTTCCGCGACGACCCTGGTGTTCCCAGTGCCGGGTCAACGCCCACGCTACAGAGGACTGTCCGGAACTCATCAAGAAGTGGGAAGAGTGGGCGAGGCAGAGGGGCGCGAATCTGATAAACTCAGAACCGCGAGGGGCCGCAACCCCTGACATGCAGAATGTTGCGATAGTAACACGGGGCGGAAAGAAGACTGGAGACGATGCCCACGAGAAGGAGCCAGCACGAGTGGTTCGGTCGGCATCCCCAAAGAGGTTGATCAGGCCCGAAGTCCAGAAGAAGTATTTTCAGGAGGCGGTTGAGGCATTCGCCCAGTTGCGGAACGAGGGAGGGTTGGAGGAGCCCAGGCGGGCGGAATCCGGTGTGAAGAACGTCGCAGACACTGTGGTCGAGGATTGGCTTCGGCTATTTCTCAGGATTGTTTATGACGCTGTGCTGCGGCAGCAACTCTTTGGACGGAGCGCTGCAGGGGCGCGCAGAACCTAGAGATCCGGCGGACGCTAGCCCTCAATACGTCCCTCAATACGTGCAACGTGTCAAGCGGAACAAGCAACGAACAGGCAAAGAATTCCGGCTTAACACACAGGTCGCAGGTTTCCAAATCAGCGACACCATGTTGGACTTGGGGTCCGACGTCAATATATTGCCACGAAAGACATGGGAGGCTCTTGGAAGGCCACGGCTAGTCCACTCGCCAATCCAACTCAGGATGGCGAACCAGTACTGCATTTTGCCAATCGGCCGACTCGAAGGAGTCGAGGTCGACGTTGCGGGCGTGAAGACATACGCCGATTTTGAGGTTATCGATATCATGGGCGATAAGGATCCCTATCCTGCTTTACTCGGCATTGATTGGGCTTTTGAGAATTATGCCATCATCGACCTTAAGAAGGAGCTGATCATCTTTGAAGATGGGGAGGTACGGGTCACCCAGCCTCTCGACCCGTATCAAGGGCCACAATATACGAAAACAGTGGACAGTCGGGAGGATGCTCAGATGATGGACCATCTCTATCAGATGACTGCAGGGAAGCGGGACGATTATATTAACCCGACCGCAACTGGCTCTATCAGTTGGTGGAGTGTGCAGAGCTCGGAACTCGGATCCGAGCTCGCATGGGAAGACTGGCAGCAAGGAGGGTATGAGACCACCACGCAGAGATGTGCCTCCATTGCTCAAGTCCGGTGGATAGGGACTGAGATCCGCGGATACCCCACATTATCAAACATGCAAGCAGTGAATACTTTTATTGCCAAGGTGGAAGACCGGGTCCCAGAGGAAATCCGGATACCACTTTTGGATGTGGCCTTGAAGTCAACATCGGGACGATGGTGGAACAATCACCGCAACACTCTGTTGCGATGGGAGCGTGTGGCGGATGCTCTGCGGGCACGCTTCAAAGAGGATGAAGGGCCCTGCATTACACTTAAACATAATGGAGCTTCCGACCCGCGACAGCATTTGCGGGCGTGCGAGGAACAGTGGCGTGGCGCCAGGTACCCTGAGGAGTTGTGGGTCCACAGGTTTGTCCACTCCCTGGGTACAATTCCCCAGGCCTGGTACCTGGAGGAAGAGCGGAAACGGGGAACCCGCTCCTGGCAAGCAGTCGCGGAAAAGTTCGTCCAGAGCTTCTCGTTCGAAGGGTAGACGGTGCAGGAATCTCAGGTGCTACAAGCCGTCAAGGAGGTTCTGTTTTTCCGCCATCCTGAGCCCGATGAGGGCCCGGTGGCGTCACGCCCGGAGGTCAGGCGCGAATTGGTTTGCCAACGGATTGACGGCGACCCGGAGGATGATAGTTTGGAGGACCTTAGGCATCTCTATTTTGACGAAAAGGAGGGCGAGCGGAGCATCCGTGACGAGCCGACGACAGAAGGAGTCCACTTACAGCCGCTCAAGACAAAGCAACTGAACATTGGAACAGAGGAGAAACCTAAACTGGCAACAGTGGGAGATTACTGGGACGAGGAGACGACAAGAGAAATTTTCAGCCTCCTCCGGGAGTATGAAGATTTATTTCCATCATCAGTTGCGGACCTGAAGGGGATCAAGGGGGATCTGGGCGAGATGCGCATCACACTAAAACCGGGAGCCAGGCCGATGAAGCACCGACCCTACCGGTTGAATCCACGTATCAAAGAGAAAGTTAAGATGGAGATTGACAAGATGCTGGCTGCAGGTCTCATCTTTCCAGTAGAAGAAGCCGAGTGGGTAAGCCCCATTGTCATCCAGAACAAGAAGGACAAAGCGGAAATCCATGTCTGTGTAGACTATCGGAGCTTGAATAATGCTTGTATCCACGATCCGTTTCCCACTCCTTTCAGCGATGAAGTTCTAGATCATGTCGCGGGAAACGAAGCTTATTCCTTCACTGATGGGTTTTCAGGCTACCATCAGGTGCGCATCGCCGAGGAAGACAAAGCAAAAACGACATTCACCACTGAGTGGGGATCATTCGCATACCACGTTATGCCGTTTGGTCTGAAGAACGCACCGGCTGTGTTTTCCCGGATTGTCATTGCTGCTTTCCGGGAGTACATTCACAAGTTCCTGGAAGTCTATATGGACGACTGGACTGTTTACAGCCTGCTGAAGAAACACGCCTCCCTGTTGCGTGTTATGTTCGATTGATGCCGCCAGCTGCAGATTTCCTTGAACTTGAAGAAATGTATTTTTGCAGTACCATTCGGCACACTCTTGGGCCACGTGGTGTGCAATCAAGGGGTCTGCGTTGATCCTGCCAAGGTCGCGGTCATCGTCCACATGGAGGCCCCCGAGACCGTGAAGCAGTTGCGGGCACTGCTCGGGCACACAGGATACTACAGGCGGTTTATCCGCAACTACGCCAAAATCACGGCCACTCTGGAGAAACTGTTGCGGAAGACAGAAGCGTTTGAGTGGACGGCGGAGTGCAGGAAGGCGCTCGACACATTAAAGGAGAAGTTGGCGACAGCACCCATACTTGTTCATCCCAACTGGGATAAGCAGTTCCATGTGCACATTGATGCGTCCGGAATTGCACTTGGAGCTGTATTGGCGCAACCCGGGGAAACGACAGTTGACCACCCGGTATACTTCGCCAGCCGACGGTTATCGAAGGTGGAGAAGAATTACACCACGACCGAGCGGGAGGCGTTGGCGATGGTGTACTCTCTCCAGAAGTTCCGCCACTATCTTCTCGGCGGCAAATTTACATTTTTCACGGACCATTCTGCATTGAAATATCTGGTCAATAAGCCTGTGTTAGAAGGAAGAATCTGTCGATGGCTTCTACTTTTTCAGGAGTTCACATTTGAGGTGATTGTCAAGCCTGGCAGGTTGAATTTTGGCCCCGATCACTTATCCAGGTTGGAGACGGGAGAGAATGAAGGTCCGTTGGACGATCAGCTGCCGGATGCTGACCTCTTCCGAATAGAAGCCGTACCAGATTACCTGGCTGACATTGCCACTTATCTGACTACGGGACAATGCCCTCAGGAGTACACCCCGCTTCAGAAACGCCACTTGGTTGTCCGGGCGGCCGACTATCAATTGATCGCGGGGCAGCTGTACAAACTGAGCCTGGATGAGGTGTTGCGCAGGTGTGTTCTTGACCACGAGCGGGAAGCAGTGATGTGGGAATGTCACAGCGGTGTTGCGGGAGGACATGTGGGTGCAAAACCCACCGCAAGGAAGGTGCTTCAAGCTGGCCTATGGTGGCCGACGATACATGCAGACTGTAAGGCCTATGTGAAGCGTTGCGATGTTTGTCAGAGGACGGGAAAGCCTTCGCACAGGGACGAGCTCCCGCTACACCCGGTGCATGTGTTGCGGCCGTTTGAGAAGTGGGCTGTTGATTTCGTAGGCCCCATCGCACCAATCGCTCGGCATTCCAAAGCCCGGTACATCATTACCGCAACGGATTACCTCACACGGTGGGCTGAGGCAGCAACGGTACGCGACTGCTCGGCAGAGACCGCTGCCCGGTTCATCTTCGAACACATCATTAGCCACTTTGGCTGCCCACGGAGCTTAACCAGCGATCAGGGTACGCATTTCATTAATGCCTCGGTCAAGTCACTATTGGACACATTTATGATTCAGCATCACAAAAGCAGCCCATACCACCCGCAGGCCAATGGTACGGTGGAAGCCTTCAATAAGATTCTTGAAAAGGGCTTGACTAAAATTTGCAATGCTCAGCGGGACGACTGGGACGAGCGGCTACCAGCGGCCTTATGGGCTTACCGGACCACGGTAAAACGTTTGACCAACCGGACACCTTTCCAGTTGGTGTATGGCCGGGAAGCGGTGATTCCCGCCGAGTTCGCCGTACCCAGCCTTTTGATCGCAACGTCCCTTCACTTCTCAGAAGAGGCGTCACTTAGGGAACGCCTTCAGGAGCTACAGGAGCTGGATGAGGCCCGATTTCTCGCGAAATTCCACCAGACGGTTCAGAAGGCCAGACAGAAAGTGTGGCACGACCGCCACATCAAAACTAAAGCCTTCCAAGTTGGTGGAAAAGTTCTCTTATACGACAGCCGGTTCCAGAAGTTTCCAGGCAAGCTCCAGATGCACTGGCTTGGACCGTACTTTGTCATCGAGATCCGCGACTCAGGAGCCGTTCGGTTGGCACAACTGGACGGCACAGTTCTTCTGGGATGGGTGAATGGCGCACGCCTGAAGCCCTACCAGGAGTAGGTACTTCTCACTTTTCATTAATAACTCTCGCAACCGAGAGAACCCGTAGAGTAGCGTAGTTAAATAACTCTCCCGCAACCGGGATGAGGGTAGGAAGTTTTTTTCCGTTCATATGGAGTCAGTCAAAGAACCAGGTAGTTGCGGGAACCTTACCGCAACCGACTGCGGTCGGGGCGGGCCAGTCCAGCGTGTCGCAGTGCCAGTCCAGCGTGTCGCAGCGTCAGTCCAGCGTGTCGTTCACGTAGGATCCATCCTCGTGCCAGTGTCAGTCCAGGTCATTTCCGTCAGTCCTTTTGTCAGTCCGTAGGATCGCTCAGATTTGGTCATAAATTCCCTTAATAGACAGTAATCATATCGTAATCATTTGCCATCACCCGCAGTTCCCTCAGCCGTCGAGTCCGCCCATCTCCCCATGACGCCGTCAGCAACTGTCAGATTACACACAGGCCTGCGATTGATCGCATGATTATCGCAGGCAAGAAAGATAGCAAGAATTAATTGCCGTTATGGAGTCTCATCAACTCCGCACGTGCCAGCAGATGGCCCAATTTGCATGAAGGCTATCAGCAAGAGGATGACGGACCAGTTCAATTTGGAAGTTGCAGCGACTCCGGAGCATTCGCAGTATCAGAGCACACAGCACCTCGAAAGAAGTTACAGAAGAATCGTCCAAGTCTATCAGCGGCGCGCCAAGATGCCGAGAGCTCTCCTCTCAGTCCCTGAACCAGCGTTAGATAGCAGAATTCACCGTGTAGAGTCGTTGGTCGGCAAGTATGACAATGCACCATGTATGGACGCCAACTTGTCCGACCCGGCTGAATTTCCTCACCTCCATTGGCAAATATACATGGAACACCATTACACGCCCGGGAGCAACTCCAACAGTCGGATGCGTTCAGAATTCCGGGGCCTACAGCAGTCGACTTTGATGAATTTGAGGAGTCTTCCCGTCTTCGAAACTACAGGACCAACCCTGCAATGTACCCGGTTCCTCCTCAGTCGGGTGCAGAATGGGTCCCTGTGGCTTAATGAAGAAATTCCAATACATGCCGCAGACATTAATCGGCTTACGGGGCTATCTCAAACTGGTGCAGATGTCTCCACTGCGGGCTAGACATCCTCCAAGCGCGCCCGAAAGTCGGCTGACGCGGACCTCTACACCAAGTATGGCACTCGCAGGGGTGGTAAAGGTGCCAAAATGGATTTGATAAACGTACCAGAAATCCGGTTCGCTTGCTACCTGATCGCTAGCAAGACCATGCGCCACTACATGAAGGGAGAGTGCACTCTGGACACAATTTCCATTGCAGAGCATTGCGTCCAGGGAGCCAGGTTGAATTGGAGCTCGTTTGTGTTGAAGGAACTCTTCGCGGCTTGCGAAGACAACTACAAGCGGACTACCAGTTTCATTTATGGGTACTTGATCTTAGCGTTCGCCATGTGGAAATGGCACCTTCCTCCTATCCGGACACCAGCGGAGATCACCGTGAGCCAGCCGCTCGCGATGAAATATTCCCCTTGGCAGGTGTCCACGGACCCCAGCAGCAAGCAGGTGAACGCTGAGGCGTTCCGGGCGTGGTATGGGATGATGACCGATGTGGTCACTTACCAGCAACGGGTGCCCCAGCACCTGTTGGATGAATACAGTGAACAGGTGTGGTTTGGAGTCAGCCACAGCCACACTTTCATCCGGCCAACTTGCGTACCGCACCACACCTTTCATATGGCGCCCCTTCGCTTCCAACTGAATGACAATGTTTTCCACAGGGAGGTCTCTGCGTGGCCGGGGGTTGTCCAGCACGTCCGCGACGGAATCATCCGCTACGATTTTGAGGGGATGAGGCCCGCACAGCAGCCTGCCGCGACCGGCGCAGGGGGATCTTCACAAGTTGCGGCGGAGACAACACCAGATGCAGCTGGGACCGCACCGGACCTGCCTGAATCGCTAGTCCCCATCGTCGAGCATTTCAACGACCAGGTACGACGACTCAATGTGGAAACCCAGGTTGCTTCAAGTGGTGCCCCTATATTTCCTTATTTTGCTGAATTTCATATTAATCGGTCCCATGGTCTCTCCAATACCGCCCCCCTCATTTCCCCATTCCCACTAACCTGTTCACTTCTGCCACCCCCCTCATCACACCAATGGGTGAACCGGGCCCCGAACCTGATTCCTCCGACCCACCTCCATCCAAAAGGGCCCGCACTACGGTCACAGATCCAGTGGTAGATCTTACGGAGGATGATCCACCAGCCACTCCGCCCTCAGCAACTTTGATTCCGGAGGAACCGCTGATTGATCCGGCAGATTTCCTCAACCTTCGTCTCCCTCCCACCTCTTTCACTCCATCCACCGCCCCCTCCACCAGCCGACCACATGCCACCTCCCCCACTCCGTCCAACTCATCAGCCACTGTGTCAGATTCTTTGATCCGGGAACTTTTCGGCGGTGACCACGGGGCGGAGGTCACCTCCAGTACTGCAGCCGTGGTACCACCGGTTGACCCCGTGGGCACATCCCAGAATCCTCTTCCCACTATATCTGTCCAGCCAG
Organism: Pinus albicaulis; assembly: GCA_034641835.2. Taxonomy (NCBI): domain Eukaryota; kingdom Viridiplantae; phylum Streptophyta; class Pinopsida; order Pinales; family Pinaceae; genus Pinus; species Pinus albicaulis. The sequence goes on from CM076582.1 coordinate 483,252,110, forward strand.
CCACAGTTGGGGCTGATTCGGCCGCCCCTTCCACAGAGCAGACCACGCAGCAAGACCGGCCGGAGCCTGATATGGCCACTTCGGTGCAGCAGCAGACGCCGGTCCATTTTCCAGAGAATTCAAGCCGACCAGTGATCGGCAACCAACCTTCACAGGAGCAGGGGCCGGAGCAGGGCACGCCCAGTACAGCTAATGCAGAACAATGGAGTCCAGCACAGCTGTACCTGCTCATTCAGCGGGCAGCCCTCAAGGCTGAGCAGATTCACACAGAGCTACAGCAGCAGTGTGCCGAGCACCGTAATCAGATTACGGCGCTTACTGAACAGCGCAATCAGCTGCTGCGGGAGAAGACCAACCTCCAGGAGCAGGTCAACATTGCTATCCAGGCGATCTCCAGCATATGGCCCGCTGCACGGGCTCACCATGCTCCACTTCCCACCAGAATCGAGGAGGACACTATCGCACTACAGGCTCACCACCTCAGGGAAGTTTTCACTATTTTTTGCAGGGAGAACCAGGAGCTACAAGCAGCGTTAGCCGCACGGCCTACCCTTCCAGATCCACCCAGTGACCATTCAGGACAGATAACTGCCAAACAGACGCAGGCAGTTAGTCTACAAGCAACTCTCCATTCCACTGCAGCCGTGGCTTCTGCCCTTCTGCGCATTTTGCAGGAGTGCTCACTCGCGTTAACTGTCAAGACGCAGCCCATCACTGCCCAGCTGCAACAGCTTTCCCAGGACATTCAGGCGACCACGGACCCCGCAAGGTTAGATCAACTCTATGCCCATTCGGACGAGTTGGAACTCCACATGCAGCAGACTGAGGCCGAATCAGCAGCGGCCAAACATGTCATCCGGGAGATTCGTCCGCCCCTTCGCACCCATGCTGACGCTATGCACCAGCTGGATGCTAAGGCCGAGGGCCAGCTCGCCACGCTGTTCGGGGCTGCCCCGACGCCCATAGACGAAGCCGCCGCCAACCGAATCTCTCAAGAGGCCGACCTGCTTATGCAGGAATGGCAGCAAGCAGTGGCGGCCTTCACAGAGCTTAGAGACGTAGCGCTCCGTCGGGTCCCGGAGTTGGGGCCCTTGTTTGAACTAGAAAGTGGCGGAACACAACAGGAAAGGGCGGCGGAAGAAGGAACAGCAGAGCAGGGCACGGAAGCCAGCGGGGGAATGGAAGTAGAAACTGTTATTTGTGATTGACTCGCGGACGAGTCAAGGAATTGTGGTTGGGGCCTGTTGGGGCCCTTGTTTTTGTTTAAGTTTTGAACTCTTGGCCAAGACATTTTGAACTTTGACTCTTTTTGAGTTGCGGAATAAATACACATGGCAACCGTGACCACGCCGCAACGACCAGCAGTTGCGGAGCTACCAAGGTGGCACGGAAGCACTCGATAGCTGGAGATCGAGCAGTGATAAGTGCAGATGAAAGAAACACAGCAGAAAACAGAAAGTAGAACACGCAGACATCAGAAGAGAAGCTGGGAAAAGCCAGAGTGAAGACACAGAGAAGCTGTCAGTCGCGAGGAGCGGGTGAATAAATGACGATCACCCGGCTGAAAAGAAAGGTTGTTGAAGGTTGAATGGATACGAGAGAAGTCGCGAGGATCGAGACAGGGAAGGACGCGCAGAGCAGTTGCGGAAGAATCATGCTGGTTCTTCCTATGGTTTCTTACTTTCTATGTTCTTCCTTTCCGTTCTAAAATCCATCTGTATCAGACTTGTGAGTTATCAGAGAGAAAGCTATGTAATCATGTGTTCGGCCAGAAGAATAATATAAGGGAAGATTGCTGTCTCAATAAGTTGTTCATGTGCTGTAATGTGTTTACACTGATTTAAAATTTTAAGTTGCGACTATCTGAATACTTAGTAAGTGATCTTGCATGTGTAATTTGGTATATGTAATGGATGCACTTTCTTTCTTTGGTTGCGGGTTTATTCCTTACCAGTGATCTCATCCCCTTATGCATGTGGTCGTGGCACACCTCGGGTGAGACGCACTGCTCTCCAAGAGCGGGGTGAAAATGCCGACGTGTTCCTAGACTACACCGGACCCCTTGTTGGCCACAACCCTTGAACCTGGGTCTTGTCCGCGAGACCTGACTTTTCGCCAACACATCTCTATCTTCTTCCCTCTCTTCACCTTCCATCTATATCTCTATCTCCTTCTATCTCTCTATATCACCACCAAAAAATATACTCTCTTTCTCCAATATATCTATCTATCACGCCCTCCTCCTCCTCCTCCTCTCTCTCTCCCCCTCTTTTGTCCTTCTTCCCTCCCGTTTTCCTCTCTGCCTCTCTCTCCATATTCCTTATCACTCCCCCTCTATCTCTCTCTCCACCTTTCTCTCTATATGTATTTCTTATTACCTCCCTCTCTCCCCCTCCATCTCCATCTCTCTTTCCCTACCTCCCTCCATTCGCTCACTTCCTCTCTCTCTTCCTTCCTCTCTCTCCATTTCTCTCCAAACTCTCTCTCTTTCTCTCTTCACCCTCCAAACTCTGTTACTATATGCCTCTCTCTCTCCCCTTCTCTCCTCCCTTTTCTCCATATCTCCTTCTTTGTCTCATTATCTCACCCCCAAACACACACACACTCTCTCCATCTCTCCCTTGTCACTCCCTCTCTCCCTCCACTTCTCACTATGTGTCTTTCTTCTTCCTTCCCTCTCCCCCCTCCAACTCCATCTCTCTATCCCTCCCTCTATCCTCCTCTCTCTCAAGTCCTATCTCTCATACATCCTCTCTCTCCCTTTCTCTCATACCTCCCTCTCTCTTCCCCCATATCTCTCTCTCTCTCTCTCTCTCTCTCTCTCTCTCTCTCTCCAATCCTCTGTCTTACCTCATCACTCTCTTACTCTCTCTCATTCTTGCCCTCTCTCTCTCTCTCTCTCTCTCTCTCTCTCTCTCTCTCTATGTTACTATATCGCTCTCTTTATCCTTCTCTCTCCTTCTTGACCCCTTGTCTCCATCTCTCCTTCTTTGTATCTTTATCTTATATGTCCTCTCTCTCCCTTTCTCTCATACCTCCCTCTCTCTTACCCAATACCTCTCTCTCTATATGACCTTTGATCCTCTCACTATCTCCCTCCCTCTTTCCTTCTCTCTCTCCCACCTCCATCTTTATCTCTCCCCCTCCCTCTCTTACCCTTTCACCTCTCTTACTCCTCTCTCTCTCTCTCTCTCTTCATTCTTCTCTGCCCTTTCCTTCAATTTATCTCCATATCTCACTTTTCACTCCCCCTGTCACCGCCCTATACCTATGGTGCTCTTCCAACCACATATAACGGGTGTGAAACCACTACAATTTTTCTTTTTACAAATACTAGAGTGTATGGACTACGCCTAATCCCAACACTTCATCAATTTTCCAATCAAGTGTTCTTAAAAATGTAGTGGAATAAAATTATCTTCATTATTTAATATTTCACATTAAAAATTCATCAATCATCACACAAGTAATCCCATACATACTTGGGAGGGGAAACTCCCCAAAATTTTGCCCAATAATAATATCAACAATGTAAAATAAATTACAAAGTACAAGTTTACAATAGGTGTGCTTCCAAATTCCTTGGCCTGCACACTTAACTAATTTTTACCCAAGAATGTGTCACAACCATGCAGTAGCCTTGCTGCCACTTTCCCACAAAATTGTGCTAAGGAAAAACCAAATTCAATCTCTTAAACATGTTTATTTACTTCTCCACACTGTCTTGACCTATCTAACCCTTTCTACACACTTTTGGTCACTTACACAACTCTCAGCACAACTCGGGTCACTGAGTGTCCTTTTCTACACGCAACTACTAGTTGGTGACCTTCTACATGATTTAGATAACCCAGAATATACATGAATCGAACCCTAAGAAGTACGTTTTATAGTGTGACCTATCTTCACGCACCTGTCTTCCCGACTTTTCACGTCGTGTTCAGAAATACTCAATTCTCTGCATTCTATCCTCCTGACTCTCCGTAGTTATGTCTGCCTGCGATACACGCACATGGTCTGCACATCGTGCACAACCTGTGACCTGACCCGCCCATGAACACGAGTCTCTATGAGATTTATGCCCATCATTTCTGCTTCTCGCCCTTCACCTCCTTCGGTTGGACCATTTCCTATCTCTGTAATATAACAAGTTTGAACTGTTGGATGCTGATCCCAAGTGTCCACGCCATCGCTAATATATATGTTGTATCATTGTCCCATTTTTCTCCAAAGGTCGTGAGCCTTTGACCAACACATGGGTCGGCTTGGCCACTTCTCCATATGTCGGACCATCACATAATTGAGTCAGCTCGACCTCATATAACATGTAGCATGGTGTTGCCAACACGGGTTTCTTGGGTCATTTGGTCAGACGCCTTCACCCAACTCACCCATTCACATATCACACGACTTGCTCGATGCCTAGATGACTCTCCCACTTGCTATGGGCGCGGTCTCGCTTAGCGCCCTCGCTCACCGCGCTCACCAAAATGCATGGCTTGCCCAACCACTATGGGCGTGCTCGTCACACTTCTCTGTCCCATGAATCATCGCAAAAGTGGGTGCTTGACAACACAACGTGCCTAGTGTCACACATGCCATCGCACATGCCCATCGCACATGACTCCAACTCATGGGAGTAACATCCTACCCCACTCTAAGTAAGGTTGGCATCCTTGACAACTCCATCACATCATCGCAAAGTTTCGTTAGATCCAACATCTCTGAAATGTCCATGTTGCCCATCTCTTCTCCATCATGGCATAAACCACCAAGGCTCATGAATCCATGTACATAGGAACATCTCCTCAATCCATGATCATCAACAACATCTGTTGCAATCTCCACATGCTTCCTCCATCGTGGGAAGTCAATCTCCTCAACTCAAGCTACATCCTATCACTGCAACATATATCATGTCGACTCATCATGTATCATCAATATCATGTGAACTATTACTATGATACTCCAACACAAATCCAACATATATCAATTTGTTGAGCTTCCCCATGTGTCGAACTATTTGGGTAGCTAAACCAACCATCACATCTAAACCATGAGAACACACCTCCTCATGTCTTTGCTGATTGTTTCTCCAACATTTTGTCACATCATCAATGTGATCAAGAATCCACCCCATCTCTATCAATATAATCCATGCTTAGGTCCATGAAGTAGTCCTCATCTCATCTGCAACATGCTGCCCATGATGCTAATATCTATGTGTTTCTTGTAGACAGTCACATTTATCAAGCATCATCATCCATGTGTGAGAGTTCAAGAAATCCTCTCATTAAATAAATGCTCAATGTGCCATATCTAGGTCCATGAAGCAATCTCCATCTCATCTGCAATATTTCATATATGAAATCTATCAAAGGGGGAACTATAACCTTGCCTCATCATCCATCCATGTGCCGCCCATGGTCATAAGCCAATCAGCCACCATGTCCATAAAAAGTGTGGCTATGTCAAGAAGACTCAACCCATGCCCAAGTGTACCTCACCAAGGCATCTCCATCGATACAACTCCATCCAACTCCAAAGTGTTGTCTCTATCATATCCATCGAGTCACTCCTCACAAACACACCCCATAATGTGCCTAAGGTATCCATCCCATACTGCATCAAATTCAAGATGCATCCTGACCTCAACTCCTCAATGAACCAGATACTCTAATACCACTATAATATGAAGTCTCCAATGGATGAAACCATATCCAAATCATCATGAACTCTTATCTGTCATCTCCATCTAATACTTTGGCAAGCACACTTGACTTGGCCATGAATACCATCGAAAGTTCCTCTGCCCTCCAAGTCATATGAATGTCCTCATAGGCTACCCATCCAACCATGGTAGCCTAATGGGTATGAACAACATACCCATTAGTTCATATATAAAATGTCTCCTTTTCGCACTAGCAAATCCATCCTGCTCAACATCCTCGATTTCACTCTGCCTTGATGCTCATAAGTGGCATCTCCATAAGTGCACCTACATAATGTACCTGCATAATTTCCGCCATGCTCTCATGTTCATGTTCATGAATTTGGATGCCCAAATGTCCATCGAGAGTGGACTCAACACAACTCTAGTCATCACATCTTTGTCCATCATCAAGGTTAGTGACCTCAGTCACTTCTACCTTCATATGCCATCACGTGTCCTTCCTTCACTGCTGCCTCCCCCACTATGAAGTTCCACCAAGATTGTTTTCTTGGTTCTAGCCATGAAGAAGTCTACCCAAGTATCACTCTGGTATGCCCTTCCTTCAACCTGTCCATGAGTTATGCCAGACACATAGCCAATTCTCCATATGGCTAAGCATGACCCATCCATCGCAAAGCTCATCAATTTCCACCCTTGTAACAGGAATTTGAACCTTCCAGCATGAGGTCCCAAATTTCCCCAACAAGCTCTACAAAAAACAATTCTCCTTACTTCTCCAATGCACAAGGTCTCATCATATCCATCCTAGGAAATATCATCCATGGCATCGGCAAAGAAGTTCCTCCTTCCATTCCTGCATATGGCCCATCCTCCAAAAGCTCTAATGAAACACAAGTCATAACCATACTTGCATATTCATGAGGTCTCTCCACATGAGTGTTCTCCATCATTAATGTCTGCAATGTGCACAATCCTGGATCAACTTGTTCATCAATTTCCTCTTCTATTATTTTCACACCTACAACATCTTCTTGTTCACATGTCTCAACTTCTTCTTCTTCATCTCAACGAGACAGTTCTAGCACAAATCTAAGAGTATAGAGTCTCTAGATAGCGGTTTCAAACACATGAGAAGACGCAGAATGATCATTCCATTTCCAAAAAATAGGTATAATAAATGTTTCAAGTTATATTGACCAAGTTATGCTCATTTTAAATATGGAGTAGCATTCAGAGCTGGTTCCCTTTGGAGATGTGCACTCCCACCCCGCTTTAGTAGGCACCTGCTTCACATTCATCAGTTTCAGCATAGCAGCGTTCAACTTGGGTTATTTGGAGACATGCCCTCCCACCTCAAGCTATGTAGGCACCTGCTACTTCATCAACAATCAACATCATGGTATGGGTCAACCGCATAAAATCCTTTTTATAAATTCCATCCACCCATGCAATATACCCATGGTATTGTAAATGGAACCGGCCCATGGTATTCATCCACACATGGAATTTACCCATGGTATTGTAAGTGGTATCCACCCATGGTATTGACCCATGGTATCCACATATGGTATCTACCCATGGTATTGTGACTCAAAAAAAGATTATAAATAACAAGCCTCACTTTGTAAAAGGACAAATTGTCCACCACAATGTAGCTTCTACAGTTATTCTCTGTTTTAATAAAACAAGTTTCTTTGTTGTTTTATTTGCTTTGTGTTCTCTTTTTTTTTTCTAGCATTCTAATTTTGCAGATCTTGTTAGATCCATTTCAACTTTTTTAGATCTTGGGGGTCTGCCCCCAAGATCCGGATCACCATCTGTCGTAGCCCTATACTTGTGGTGCTCTTCCAACCACGTATAGCAGATGTGACACCATTGCACTTTTTATTTTTAACAATACTAGAGTGTATGGACTACACAAAATTTCAACACTTAGTCAACTTTACAATCAAGTGTTCTTAATAATGTAATGGAACAAAATTATCTTCAATATTTAATCTTTCACATTAAACATCCATCAATCATCACACAAGTACGTCCATACATACTTGGGAGGGGAAACTACTGAAAAGTCTGCCCAATAATAATATAAAAAATGTACAATAATTTACAACGTACAAGTTTACAACATGTGTGTTTCCAATTGTCTTGACCTACACACTTCACCAATTTTTACCCAATAATGTGTCACAACCATGAAACAACCTTGCTGTCACTTTCCCACACAATCTTGCTGAGGAAACCCCAAATTTTGTCTCTCTAAACATGTTTCTGTACTTCTGCACGTTGTCTTGACCTATCCAACCCTTTTTGCACGCTTCTAGACACTTTCATAGCTCTGTGCACGACTTGGGTCAATAAGTGACCTTTTCTGCACGCAACCTCTACTTGGTGACCCGCTGCACGATTCGGCTGACCCGAGACACACAACTCAACCCCTACAAAATGCGCGCTATAGTGTGACCCGTCTGCACACGCCTATCTGCTCGAATATGAATGTCCGCGTTTAGCAATACCTGATTCTCCGCAGTTCGCTTTCTCGACTCTTTGGAGTTCTATCTTCATATGCCTTCTTGCTGTGCTGGCACATGGTCCGCACAACCTGCGATTTGACCCACCCAAGAATATGAGTCTGCACGAGATTTCTGCTCGTCGGTTCTGCCTCTCGCCCTTCGCCTCCTTTGCTCATCTCGTTTCCTATGTATGTGATATAACAAGTTTGAACTATTGGATGATGATCTGAAGTGTTCACGCCATCACCAATATATATGCTATGTCGTGGCCCCTTTTTTCTCCAAGGGTCGTGACCCTTCGACCAACACATGGGTCGACTTATCGACTTCTCCATACATCGGCCCATCACATAGTTGAGTCGGCCTGACCTCATATAAACATATTGCATGGTGTTGCAACGCGGGTAGATCGAGTCATTCGAGTCGGCTGCCCATTCACTTGACTCACACATCTGCATATTGCACGACTTGCTCGGCGCCCACGTGACTCGCCTACCTGCTATGGGCACGTGCCCGCCTAGCGCCCTCGCTCACCGCGCTTACAAAAACACACAACTCGCCTGACCGCTATAGGTGTGCTCGTCGCACTTCTCCATTGCACACCTTCGTCACACGACTCATCGTAAAGGTGGGCGCCCACCAAAATGATGCGTTCGTGCACCTGGTGTCACACATGCGATCGCACATGCCCATCGCACATGACTCCAACCCATGGGGTAACACTCTCTATCTCTCCACCTCTATCACTCATTGTCTTTGTTCTTCCCTCCCATATATATCTAGAGTTTATATATATATAACAAATTTAATATTGTATTAATCCAAAGTAATTAAATTTAATAATATTAATATTATAATATATTAATATGAATATTAGATTTAATAATAATAGAAATAAATTAATATTTTAATGTTAATATTAGTGTTAATAGTGTTTTTTTAATGGTATTAATAATAATTTCGTCCATGGTATTTGGTTCATAGGTTTCACCTAGATAAAACCTCAATTTTTAGTGTTCGTAAATATATAGAGGTTTATGGAGTAAATATAAAAAGGTGTTTTAATTATTTAGCATATCTCTTTATACTTCTTTTATATTTATTTATTTACCATACCTCTTTTATAAATATGGCATTTGGCCCATGGTATTAATAATAATTTGTCCAAGGGTATTTGGCCCATAGGTTTCACCTAAATAAATTTTTTTTTTTGAGTTTTTGTAAATATAAAAAAGTTCTTGGAATAAATATAAAAAAAGTTTTTATTTATTTACCATACTTTTCATTTATTTATATTTTTATTTATTCACCATACTTTTGAAATAAGTATAAAAAAAAGATTTTATTTATTTACTATATCTCATAAATATATTTTAAATAATAATATAAGCTTTTTTACTTTATCTTTACTTTTTTTAATATAAACAAAAAATAAATTTATCTTTAATATAATTATTTTATTTTATTAGATGCATATGAATTATTTAAATTTAAATAATTAAAAAAATATATTAAAAATATGAAAAAATAAAAATTAATAAATTATTTTAACATAATTATAAAATATTTTAAAAATTAAATTATTAATATAATTTAATAACTATTAAATTTTATAATTTAAAATTTAATTTAATTAAATATTTACATTTTATATGTTATACTCAATGTAATTTTAGTCTTTACATTATACACATATTAAAAAATAAATAATGAGTAATAGGAGTTTAGTTGTAATTACGTCGTAAGACGTTTTTATTTGAAAACAACTCCCTGCCACTGTCTTCATGTCTCAGCGATTGGATCAAATGTTAGATGATTGAAATGTTTTAGGCCATTAGATCCACAAGTAAATAGTTTTATATATGTTTTTGGTAATTCTAGTTTTTTTCTTTTTAATAAGTATTTTTGTGTCACCACGTTCTCCAACTAAGTATGATAGAAATGTTGTAATGTCATGCTTAACATTTTGACTATGTCAAATTACACAAAAATAAAAATAAAAGTAAAGTAAATAAAGAGATTGACATAATATAATGAACATTTTAACAAGGTTAAAATTAAAATACAATAAAAAATAAAAATAATAAAATAAAATAATAATAAACTATACAAACAACCCATGGTATTGACCGATGGTATTCATTTGGAATATAGTTTATTTAAAGGGGGAAAAGAAGATGGCCTAGAGAATTGATCCATCTCATAAATAATATAGATGTAAATTAATTGTTTAATAAAATAAATTTTAAATATTTATAACCATTATTCTTTAAAAATTTACTTAATGAAATGCATCTAAATTTTCATCCATCCAAATATACATAGTTTTTCTTGCTCTATATTTCTTTTGTTACAACTATTTTATTATTCCAAAAATATATGGATTCTTTTGTTATTATTTATGTTACATATGTTTTATTATTCATAAATAGAGTTTCTTAAAATATAAAATATTAAATTAATAATGAAAATTTTTAGAATATGTGATTTTTTTTTAATTTCCAAATTAGACATAATTTATCTTGAGCAAATAGTTTGTAACTACATACATACTCTTTTTTATTTTTTTTGTTAATGAATATCAAATTTCTTTCCTTCAAAAAAAGCTATATACATATCTTTAATTACCTAATTGTATCTAAAAAATATTACATGTTTTTTACTTTACAATCATAAACAATTTTCATATTATACGATTTCAAACTTGCTCAACTTTTTATTCTGAAATTTGAAACAATGTTTTTCACGAAATAATTTTAGCTTTTATAATTCTTTTATTTTTCAATTCCAAACAAAACTTACAAAAGAAAAAAATCACTCAGTCTTTACTAAAAATTATAGTTTTACAAAATTAACGCCATGTGATTAACAATAGAGTAAGTTGAGACAACCCTAAGGGGTTTTGTGTACAAGTTTCATCATAACCTTTCCATCCATCCAATATATACTATAGAGTCTTCTAAAGAGAGAGTATATTCTAGTTTATAACCCGGTCCACAATCAAAGAAATTGGCTAGGGATTTCACATGTTATTAGTTGATAACTTGATCCACATTCAAAGAAAATGACTAGGGATGTCACAAGTTATCATTCTCACAGTTATGTATCCTAACAATAACAACTCAATTTACTCTCAACCCATTGTATTCATGTGGAATGTAGTTTATTTAAAGGGGGAAATTAAGATGGCCTAAATAAATCTTAATTCTGGATCTTCCAAGAGCCAAGAGGGATCAAATGTCTTGACATGAAAACCTCTTTTAGAGTGAAAAGATAATTGATCCCTCTCATTAATAATATAGATCTAAACTAATTATTTAATAAAATTATTTTTAAATGTTTATAATCATTATTCTTTTAAAATTTTACTTAATAAAATGTATCTAAATTTTCATACATCCAAATAGACATAGTTTTTCTTATTCTATATTATTTTTGTTATAACTATTTTATTATTCCAAAAAGTGCACATAGAACACCACCCTAAATATTCTATACTCTTGCTCAATTTAGAATAACCTAAGATGTCTAGATTGGATGATGAGGTGGGGTGGTAGAGCAATTGAGGATGCTTCTTAAAGGGTAAGCGTATCCACCAAAGCTACAAAAGGTGAAACTTGAAGATTATAGTTTTAAAAAATTGACACTATGTGATTAAGAAAAAGTTACAAACATAAGTAATAAGAGGAATGTACACTAGAGCCATCGTAATTAATGTGATGAGTAAAATGAATTAAATTGATATTATAATTTTTAAAATATTTATTTCAAAAATTCAAAGTATGGTGAGTTTTGTTATATTAAGCTTTACTCTACATGTGCAAAGAATGAATCTATCTCAAGTCCCAAACAAGATTCTTCTTTCTATTCTTATTCTAGCTTGCACCTTGAGACTCCTCCTCTCCTCCTCCTTGCACAAATTTAACCTATGAGGCACAAGGTAGTTGTTTCATATATGAACATTTAGATATGATAAGAAAGATGTGATACTCTATTGTAATTTTCTCTACAAATGTTATGAAAAGTGTGCCCTAAATGATGACAATTTCATGGTTAATGTAGTATAAGCTACATGCAAATTTACAGTCTTGTATACAATATCAAGAAAGCTATGCCCAATATTCAACACGGTAGAGCAAGACATGTTTACCAATTCAACATTTGCTTCGGAATCTCTCTCAGTGCTAGAGTTGTTTTCTCAATAAACGTGTTTTTACTACTCTTGAACTGATGAAAGGCATAGTTGTTCTCAATAAACTTGTTTTTACTGCTCTTGAACTGATGAAAGCCATAGTTGTTATATATAGGAGCATTTAGCTCTGATAAGAAAAGTGTGATACCCTGTTATAATTTTCTCTACAAATGTGTTGGAGTTGTTTTCTCAATAAACTTGTTTTTTTCTGCTCTTAACTGATGAAATACATCATTGTTTCATATAGGAGCATTTAGCTCTGATAAGAAAAATGTGATAATATTGTGTTATAATTTTCTCTACAAATGTGTTGTAGTTTTTTCGCAATAAAATTGTTTTTATTGCTCTTAAGTGAGGAAATCCATCGTTGTTGCATATAGGAGCATTTAGCTCTGATAAGAAAAGTGTGATACTCTTTTATAATTTTCTCTACAAATGTGATGGAAAGAGTGCCATGAATGTTGGAAATTTAATGGTTAATGTAATATAAGCTAAATACAAATTCATTTCTTTTACACAAGATCAAGAAAGCTATGTTGAGTAGCCAACATCATAGAACAAGACATGTTGACCAATTCCATAAATGATACTGAATCTCTCTAGGTGTTGGAGTTGTTTTCTTAATAGCCTTATTTTTACTGCTCTTGAAGTGATGAAAACCACCTCTCCATACATTTTTTACTATCTCCACAAAAAAAAAAAAAAAAAAAAACCAACTTCATATCAACTATACTAAAAAAAACAAGAACATGGCAGACACACAAGAGACTTCACTTGTTTTAGTTAGACTTGTTGCAAGCTGAGATACAAGTTTTGCATCAATTTATTATGTAACAATTGTGCCAAGAAGTTTTTAAATTATTTCTCTTCAGCTATATCTTATCAGTTTAGTATATTTTCAATCAAGAAGAGGCTTTAGAGTTTAAGAAATCATGTATATTTCTGGTTGATAAATGTTATCATCAACATCTTTGAAACCTCCATGACGTGTTTCCATGGAAGCAAAATTTTCCTTTCATTCCTTTAGGATGGCTCTTTCTCTGCAACATCTTATTTATTTTAGGCTACTCTTTCTATACTATTGCCTTACGATGTTTCTTTTGCAACATATGGTGCAATTTCTAGTTTAGATATGCTCCTTCTTGCAAATGGTGTGGATTATAAAACTTCAACAACTCTTACTATTTTAAATAATAAAATTAAAAAGATTAATATAAATTAGTTATAATGAAAATTTATATTATTAAAATTTATATTTAAAATAAAAATATTAATATATTATAAATAAAAATCTTTAAGTAATAATCATATATAAAATAATTTTGTTGATGTGTTTAGAACTAACAATTATGGTTCATTTTTAAATTATAACTTTTTTAAAAATATATTTAAATTTTAAATTTTAAAATCTAATTATAAATTGTAAATTTTTATTTTTATATATAAATTTATATATTATATTTTAATATATTATTATTATTATCCAATTTTAAGGTCACAATTAAGTCAATCCGTAACACTAAATTGGTGTATGAGACTTCTTTGTTTGTAAGACAAGGGATCTACCTTAGCAGTAACATTAAATTAGTGTATACAACCTCTTTGTTTGTGGGACAAGGGGTCCACCTCATCTATTTGCTAAGCCTACAAAAACATACATACTCTAATTTCCATTGATTTTGAACCTGTAACCTTTTAAATGGAAACACATTACATAATAAATATATAACTTTATTCCTAATTATTAAAATTTAATAAAAAAAAAAATTAATTGTATTAACATATACCTTCATAAACACCTAAATTGTAAATTGTAGTTAAAATATCTCCATGTAATAATCAAAACAATAACTTTATGTTCCCAAAATATTCCATTTTTATAGTAAATTGTGACAGCCTCATTAAGAATTAACTAGCATTAACTAGTTAAAGACAATTTGTTTATTTTTATTTCCTGACAAGAAAGACTTTATTGTTATGGTTTATGAAAAAAATTACTATTTTATTTTTGGTTATTAGATTAATAGGAGGAACCAATGAATGAAAAGGAAATCTTCTAAGCTGTTGGTAAAAGTTTCTCAGAATAGGGGTGGTTGGGGACAGTTGGAAAAACAGTTACCCTCTCCTCTGAGGATAAAGTTGGATCCCAGGAGAGGAGAGGGGGTTCTGTGAGCTTTGGTAAGAAGGGGAAAGTATTTTCTAGAGTTAGGGAGGACCAATTGAAAATAGCTTTCTGTAACCCTTGTAAACTAGAATATCTACCTGTGACTGGATTGGCCTTCTAGAGGTCACAGCAGACGAATTCCACTGTTAACCTGTGGCACCGACCAGAATTCTGGAGCTAGGGGGCAAGAGGAGGACGTCATAGCCTCCATTGATGGTTGGGAGGACCACAGTTTGAAGAAATAATTCTGTTCCAGATAAGTATGCAGTACTTGTGTATAAATGAGCTACAGGTTTAAATCAAGGCTTTAGGTTGTTTAAGGTTTGACTAGCTAAATATTGTTTTTCTGAAGAGTGTGATTATCTTAGTTCTATTAAGGAACTGATATGCATTCTCTAAACATAAGAATTTATTATTTGTACATTAGTGGAGTTAGTACCTTGAGTAGAGGAAGGGAAGATCTTGTTATTGTAATTCCTTTTTAACTAACTTATAAGATTCGGAGTAAGACTCTGCGGGTATTCTGTTCTTAAAAAAAAAAATAGAGTTTTTATGCTTCTACAGGAACTTATAGCATCTTTTGAACAGAATCATGATCACATTGTTCGAACAGTTACTGAAAATACCTAGTAGGAAAATAAATAAAGGAACGAAAAGTATAAATGGAGAGGAATGCATGCATTAATAATTATTAGCATTACAATCTCTGTGAGCCGCTCCTATAGAAAACAATCGCGAGGAAGGCTAGAGCTTGAGGTGCTGGGTTTGGGCCGAAACCCTACCCAGTCCCTTGCTCCTTAAAAAAAATATACTATACACGGTCTTTTAACGATGGACTGGTCACCACAAGTAAAAGTTAAGTCGAATATTGAGTAAGCAGTAGGATTGACTAGGTGTAATTACACTATGATACACTGCTTGGATACAGGAATTAGAAAATCCGCTAACAAGAAATCTAGAAACCCTCTTCGCGATAGCTTGCAAAGAGAAGAAAAATTCTAAGCACAGAACAACCATTTGAAGAAACAGAGAAATGCATTACTCATAAGTACCCTACGATAATTCAGAATTTTTCTTGAGACCCAGCAGTAAACACTGAGCTTATACAATCATATTCTTTGCCAAGACTGATAGTGTGTGTGGCAGAGAATTTAATTTGCAACAAACTTACAGTCCAAATATAGATAGTAGGGCGATTTTAAGCTAAAACTCATAATAAATCTCATCAGAGGCAGAGCAATGTGAAAGAGAAATGCTATAGATCTATACATAAAGATAAAAGGCAAAATCGACACCATGATTTCAGGGTTTCGTAAAAACAAAGGCCGAACAGACTTTCAGGCCTCGGCCGTATAAATAGAAATGGTTTAACTGTATTTGCTTATAAATCACTACAAGTATTAACAGTAATTGCATATCTATTGTATCATAACCTTGTTACATTACAAGAAAATTTATGTATTGCAAGTTATAAACCCTAAGCTAGGTAGTAAGAAAAACCTAGCTTCTTTCTTGAAAAACCCTTGACGAAACGGCTACAAAATTCTCGTTTACGACACAGGGTACCTGTGGATAGGAGAAGCAAGGTCAGTCGTGGCTGGAGATTGAGCAGTGAAAGGCTGGAGGGAGGGTTTGGGTGATGACCCACTAACCTGCAAGGAAAGTAGAACAAACCCCATTAGAAAATGAAGAAACTAAAAAGACAGATTAACGCTAGGCGATAGGGTCACCTCTCCTTAGAAAAGAAGGGGGGCGAACCCAAAACCTAACTGGGCAATGCTTGAGGATCTTACTTGAATGGTTTGCATCTCGTCAGACCTGGAAACTGCAAAAGAAATTGGTTACAGGTGAGTTAAACCTGCCTAGAACTTGAAAACATAATTTTACAACTAGTAGACAGATAAAGACGTGAACAGAAGTAAACCGAAAGGCAAGTACCTTCCTCCATGAATTGCCAAGGTTGTCGAATGGCTTAATCTCAGCGAACAAGAAATAAGCCAAAGCTCGTTGTAAAACAATAACTCTGAGTGAATATTAAAACCCTGATAAACAAGAGGAATTCGGCTCACAACGTCTGTAACAAAGCCGAGTTAAAAAGGGGGGATACTGGGCAAATGGAGCTTACCTCTTAAGGCCAAAATCATGGCGAAGAAACCATCAAAGAGTTGCATCCTGCTAGTGTGCCATGGAGGAGAGCTACAACTGCGAGACAAGTGAACTAGCCGAAGACTCCAGACTATTTTCCCTCGCAATTTCCGTGGGAATCAAGGCATAAATACAGCTGTCCCGGTGGTAAATACCATGTACCACCACACAACATGGTATGGCATCTTTGCCTCGACAAAAAGGATTTTCATGCCAAGTGGCGAGACTATAATCGAGTTGCAGTATTTATATTTAAGTTAAACCATGAATAAAATCTCATTATTAAATGTACATCGGTGATCGAATAGACAAACTTGAGTGTTAGACTTAGCACTCAAGGGTAGTACTACAATAATAATTTCCAACAAATTATATATCTCTATGTATTGAATGGAAAGACAAATAAAGTGCGCACATGAGAGCCATAACTGAACATAGGTTTTAGTTAACCACAAGTTAATCCATGTTAATGATGCCAATGCAACATTTCAAGTTTGTTGTATATTTGTTTGTAAAGTACAAAGATCTATAATTCGACTTGTGTGACAATGGTAAATCTGACCTATGGCTGTATCAGAGCCGGTATCAGAGCCGGTTGCTACGCTGGACTTCTAAGGGTCTGCTAACAGTGAAGTTGTGTATGTATTTAGTGCATTGAGAGGAAGCGCGTGAAATGAGGGAAGTTACAGCGTCTCAGTCACAACCCAAGGAAACTAAAATTACAAAAGTTATGAATCCAGAAATGTGGGTTCAATTAACTGTGAAACAACACCAAAAGACGAGTCGACTGCTTGAAGAACAGCAGCATCAAATTGCATTTTTACTAAATACAGTACATCAACTACAAGAAGAAATGATAAGGGTCCGGAAGGATAATAAGAGGTTGTTACAAGATCAAGAAAATATTCTGAAAAGCTTGTATGATAAACAAAATCAGGAGATGGGACACCCCAGTGCAGAAAAATAATTATCAACGAAACAGGAAGAGCAGCAAACCAGGAACAACAACGTTTGATGGTGAAGCAGAAGAGGCAGCTTAAGCCTGGCTAATCAATATAAATAAGTATTTCCAGGTGTATGAATATAGCAGAAATCTGAAGGCCAGATTGGCTATATACCAGTTGCGAGAGAAAGCCACCCTGTGGTGGGAAGAGGTGAAGAATGTTTGCAGCATTGATGAACGAGATATTACGTGGGAATTGTTAAAGCAATACTTTAAGGACAAGTATTTGACAGAAAGATTTTATGATGAAAAAGGCAATGAATTCCATGATCTTCGGTTGGGACAAATGACAATGGATGATTATGTCACAAAATTTACTTCCCTGTTACGTTATGTGCCTTATCTCCGAGAAGAAAAAGCCAAGGTGCAGAGGTTCTTGAGCAGTTTACCTGCTCACATGAGAGAACGGATAGAATTTGTTAACCCCCAGACTATGGATGAGGCTATTCGTAAAGCATTAATGTGCTATCAGCAGAACAAGGCTAAGGGTGAAGGTGGGAAAAGCTGGCAGCCAAAGAAAAATCAGAAAAATCACTCTACTTTTGAAAGAGGTAAAAGCAGCAACTTTAAAGGCTCAGCACTGAACTATATAAGCAAGAAGTTTGGTAAAAATCATCAAAGAACCAAGTGGCCAGCGGAGGAAAAACCCATAGAAGCATCAAGCAAACCAGATCAGGGGTAGAATTCTAAACCACCCCTACAGTGCTGGGGCTGTGGGGAAGCGCATTACTATAAAAACTGTCCCCAATGGAATAAAATTGAAACTGTAGCAAATCTATAGGAGGCATCTATGGTAGGGGACGTGGCGCGTAACATACCTCGCATCAATGCAGCCTTGGAAAATCGGCAGGCCGATTTTCAGCCCACAATGATCAAGCTAGAAGGTACTATACTAACTAAAAATGTTTCAATTTTGGTAGATCTTGGAGAAGTTTGAGTTATGTAAGTCCCAAGTTAGTGGAAATGTGTAACTTAAAGGAACATAAATTAAAGAATTCTTGGCTAGTACAGCTAGCTACCGGGGCTAAACAAAAGGTAACGGCCAAAGTTCCTAACTGTGTGCTTGAAGTGGCTGAACAACAGCTACAGGTGGATCTAAATGTCTTACCACTGGGATCTTATGATGTATTATTGGGTATGGACTGGTTGGAAAAGCACTGGACCCTAGTGGACTGTAAAGAAAATATTATCTACTTCAGAATGCAAGATGGCACTCGAAAAGAAATTCAAGGAATTAAAAAGCTTGTACAATTACGACTAATAACAGCATCCCAGATGGGTAAGTGTATCAGAAAGGGATGTCAACTGTATGCAAAACTAGGATATGCTTACTCCAAGGAAAAGGCTCCAATAATGAAAAATATTCCTGTAGTACAGGAATTTCTGGATGTATTTCCAGAAAACATTCTTGGTTTACCACCCAAGAGGGATATTGAATTTACTATTGAATTGATGCTAGGAGCCTCTCCAGTGTCAAGAGCCCCTTATAGAATGAGTGTACCAGAATTAACAGAGCTGCAGATACAGTTACAAGAGCTGTTAGACAAAGGCTATATCCGCCCAAGTGTGTCTCCTTGGGGAGCACTAGTCCTTTTTGTTAAGAAAAAAGAAGGAACCTTACGCATGTGTATGGACTACAGGCAGCTTAATAAGCTGATTGTTAAGAACAAATACCCTTTACCCAAAATCGATGATTTATTTGATCAAGTGAGAGGGGCTAAGGTGTTCTCTAAGATAGACTTAAGATCCAAATATCATCAGATTCATATTAAGGATGAGGATATTTGCAAAACAACATTCTGCACTCGATATGGACATTATGAATTCATGGTGCTGCCCTTTGGATTAACAAACGCACCAGCAACCTTTATGAGGCTGATGAATGGCATTTTTCATCAGTTTTTGGATAATTTTGTACTTATTTTCATAGATGACATACTGATATACTCAAAGAGTGAGGAGGAGCATAGAGAACATTTGAGAATAGTTCTGGAAATGATGAGAAAGCATCAAATTTATGCTAAGTTTAGTAAGTGCGATTTATTTAAATCAGAAATCCAATATTTGGGACATGTTATATCAGCGGAAGGGATAGCTTTTGATCCCGAAAAGATAAAAACTATTATGGAATGGCAAGTACCTCAGAATGTGGCGGACATTAGATCATTTATGGGTCTAGCGGGGTATTATAGAAGGTTCATAGAAGGGTTTTCTAGAATTTCTTTTCCCATCACATCTTTGCAGAAGAAAGGCAAGCCTTTCAAATGGATGAAGGAATGTCAAAACAACTTTGAAAAGCTGAAACAACTCCTAACTACAGATCTAGTACTGAAGGTAGCTGACCCAAAAAAAGACTATGAGGTCTGTACTGACGCAAGCAAAGAAGGATTTGGTGCGATATTAACTCAAGAAGGTAAAGTGATAGCCTACGAGTCTAGGAAGTTGAAATAACATGAACAAAAATATTCTGCATATGACTTGGAAATTATAGCAGTAGTGCATGCCCTCCGAGTATGGATGCATTATCTGCTGGGTAAAATATTTGTACTAAAAACAGACCATAGCAGCTTGACTAATTATTTTAAGCAAGAAGATTTAAATTCTAGACAAGCAAGGTGGAGTGCCTTTTTGAGTGAATTTGATATAGACATACAACATGTTAAGGGAAAGGAAAATAGAGTTGTAGACGTGTTAAGTAGAAAAATGCATGGTATTTTTTCCCTATACTTTAATCAGTTAGAAAGCCAACTGCTGGAATAGTTAAAAGAAGAAGCACTGCAAGACCCGGAATATAAATTCTTGTGGCAGAAAATGGATGATGATAAGAATCATGGCAAGAAATCAGAGTATGGAAGGAACGAAGATTAGGTGTTGACCTTTCGTGGAAGAATCTATGTGCCTAACCATGCAGGTCTTAAGGAGTTAATCCTGGATGAATTCCATCGCAGCAATTACACTGGTCATCCGGGATATCAAAACATGCTCACTATAATAAGAAAGGTACATTATTGGCCAGGTATGCGTAAGAATATTGCAGAATATCTAAGTAAATGTTTGGAATGTCAGTAGGTTAAAGTGGAGCATCAGCATCCTGCAGGGCTATTGCATCCCATACCCATTCCTGAGTGGAAGTGGGAGGTTATTTCCTTAGATTTCATCACGGGTTTGCCACGAAAAAAGAGGTAGAATGATTCAATCATGGTAGTGGTGGACAGATTAAGAAAATCTGCCCATTTCATACCTGTACAATCTACCTACAAGATGGTACAGATCGCAGATATATTAATGAAGGAAATCTTTAGGTTGCATGGCATACCTAAGACTGTGATTTCAGATCGTGATGTCAAGTTTACATCCGCATTTTGGAAGACTTTGTTTTCTGGTTTGGGAACACAGATACACTTTAGTACCGCCTATCATCCTCAGACTGATGGGAAGACAGAGCGGGTAAACCAAGTTCTGGAAGACATGTTGTGGGAATATTACCTGCACCTTGTGGAGTTTTCATATAACAATGGGTATCAGGTATCTCTGAAAATGAGTCCCTTTGAAGCATTATATGGTAAGCAATGTCGTACACCTATAAACTAGAGCAGTCCTGAAACAAAATTATTGTTGGGACCTGAAATGTTGGCTAAAATGGAAGCTGAAGTAAAAAGAATAAGGCATAATCTGAAGGCTGCGCAAGATAGAAAAAAGATTTTTGCAGACAAGAAAAGGTCCTACCGTGAATTCGAGGTTGGGGACCATGTATACGTAAGAATTAAGCCTAAAAGAAGTACCATGAGGTGGACCTCTTGTGCCAAACTGGCTCCCTGGTACTGTGGAACTTTCCAAATATTAGAAAGGGTGGGACCAGTAGCCTATAGATTGGCTTTGCCCAACCATATCCGAGTACACAATGTGTTCCATGTATTTTTTTTGAAGCGATATGTACATGATGAAAAACATGTAATTCATTGGTAGAATATTCAGGTAGGAAGAAGGGTAAAAAAAAGGTCCTAACTTGAAGTTTGAATAAATTTAAATGTACTGATTTGAAAACACTTTTATTCTTTTCAGGTAGAACCGGACGGAGAGTTTCTGGTAGAACCGCAATGCATACTTGATCGAAGAGAGATTGAACTCCACAAAAGAGTAGTTATCCAGGTGAAAGTGCAGTGGAAGCACTTTGGACCGGACAAAGCTACTTGGGAGGATGAAAAATTTATGCAGGAAGCTTACCCGGAGCTCTTTGTAGAGATGGGCAGAAACACCGAGGACGGTGTTACTTCCAAGGGGGAAGATCTGACAGCCTCATTAAGAATTAACTAGCATTAACTAGCTAAAGACAATTTGTTTATTTTTATTTCCTGACAAGAAAGACTTTATTGTTATGGTTTATAAAAAAATTACTATTTTATTTTTGATTATTAAATTAATAGGAGGAACCAATGAATGAAAAGGAAATCTTCTAAGCTTTTGGTAAAAGTTTCTTAGAATAGGGGGTGGTTGGGGACAATTGGAAAAATAGTTACCCTCTCCTCTGAGGATAAAGTTGGATCACAGGAGAGGAGAGGGGGTTCTGTGAGCTTTGGTAAGAAGGGGAAAGTATTTTCTAGAGTTAGGGAGGACCAATTGAAAATAGCTTTCTGTAACCCTTGTAAACCAGAATATCTGCCTGTGACTGGATTGGACTTCCAGAGGTCACAGCAGAGGAATTCCACTGTTAACCCGTGGCACCGACCGGAATTCTGGAGCTATGGGGCAAGAGGAGGACATCATAGCCTCCCTTTATCGTTGGGAGGACCACAGTTTGAAGAAATAATTCTGTTCCAGATAAATATGCAGTACTTTTGTATAAATGAGCTACAGGTTTAAATGAAGGCTTTAGGTTGTTTAAGGTTTGACTAGCTAAATATTGTTTTTCTGAAGAGTGTGATTATCGTAGTTCTGTTAAGGAACTAGTATGCATTCTTTGAACATAAGAATTTATTATTTGTACATTAGTGGAGTTAGTACCTTGAGTAGAGGAAGGGAAGATCTTGTTATTATAATTCCTTTTTAACTAAATTATAAGTTTCGGAGTAAGACTCTGCAGTTATTCTGTTCTTAAAAAAAAATATAAAGTCTTTATGCTTCTACAGGAACTTATAGCATCTTTTGAACAGAATCATGATCACATTGTTCGAACAGTTACTAAAAATACCCAGTAAGAAAATAAATAAAGGAACAAAAAGTATAAATGGAGAGGAATGCATGCATTAATAATTATTAGCATTATAATCTCTGTGAGCCGCTCCTGTAGTAAAAAATCATGAGGAAGGCTAGAGCTTGAGGTGTTGGGTTTGGGCCGAAACCCTACCCGGTCCCTTGCTCCTTAAAAAAAATATACTATACATGGTCTTTTAACAGTGGACCGGTCACCACAAGTAAAAGCTAAGTCGAATATTGTGTAAGCAGTAGGATTGACTAGGTGTAATTACACTATGATACACTGCTCGGATACATGAATTAGAAAATTCATTAACAAGAAATCTAGAAACCCTCTTCATGATAGCTTGCAAAGAGAAGAAAAATTCTAAGCACAGAACAACCATTTGCAGAAATAGAGAAATGCATTACTCATAAGTACCCTACGATAATTTGGAATTTTTCTTGAGACCCAGAGTAAACGCTAAGCTTATACAACCATATTCTTTTCCAAGACTGATAGTGTGTGTGGCAGAGAATTTAATTTTCAACAAACTTATAGTCTAAATATAAATAGTAGGGATATTTTAAGCTAAAAATCATAATAAATCTCATAAGAGGTGGAGCAATATGAAAGAGAAATGCTATAGATCTATACATAAAGATAAAAGGCAAAATCGACACCATGATTTCAGGGTTTCGTAAAAACAAAGGCCGAACAGACTTTCGGGCCTCGGCCGTATAAATAGAACTAGTTTAACTGTATTTTATTATAAATAACTGCAAGTATTAACAATAATTTCATATCTATTGTATCAGAACCCTGTTACATTACAAGAAAATTTATGTGTTGCAAGTTATAAACCCTAAGCCAGGTAGTAAGAAAAACCCAACTTCTTTCTTGAAAAACGCTTGACGAAACGGCTACAAAATTCCCGTTTACGACATAGGGTACCTGTGGATGGGAGAAGCAAGGTCAGTCGTGGCTGGAGATTGAGCAATGAAAGGCTGGAGGGAGGGTTTGGGTGATGACCCACTAACCTGCAAGGAAAGTAGAACAAACCCCATTAGAAAATGACAAAAATAAAAAGACAGATTAACGCTAGGCGATATGGTCACCTCTCCTTAGAAAAGAGGGGGGATGAACCCAAAACCTAACTGAGCAACACTTGAGGATCTTACCTGAATGGTTTGCATCTCTTCAGACCCGGAAAATGCAAAAGAAATTGGTTACAGGTGAGTGAAATCTGCCTGGAACTTGAAAACATAATTTTACAACCAGTAGATAGATAAAGACTTGAACAGAAGTAAACCGAAAGGCAAGTACCTTCCTCCATGAATTGCCAAGGTTGTCGAATGGCTTAATCTCAGCGAACAGGAAATAAGCCAAAGCTCGCTGTAAAACAATAACTCTGAGTGAATATTAAAACCCTGGGAAACAAGAGGAATTCGGCTCACAACGTCTGTAACAAAGCCGAGGTAGAAAGGGGAGATACCGGGCGAATGGAGCTTACCTCTTAAGGCCGAAATCATGCCAGAGAAACCATTAAAGAGCTGCATCCTGCTAGCGTGCCATGGAGGAGAGCTACAGCTGCGAGACAAGTGAACTGGCCGAAGACTCTAGACTGTTTTCCCTCGCAATTTCCGTGGGAATTGAGGCATAACTACAGTTGTCCCGGTGGTAAATGCCATGTACCACAACACAACATGGTATGGCATCGTTGCCTCGACGGAAAGGATTTTCATGCCAAGTGGCAAGACTATAATCAAGTTGCAGTCTTTATATTTAAGTTAAACCATGAATAAAATCTCATTATTAAATGTACATCGGTGATCGAATAGACAGACTTGAGTGTTAGACTTAGCACTCAAGGGTAGTACTACAATTATAATTGCCGACAAATTATATATCTCTATGTATTGAATGTAAAGACAAATAAAGTGCGCACATGAGAGCCATAACTGAACATAGGTTTTATTTAACCACAAGTTAATCCATATTAATGATGCCAATGCAGCATTTCGGGTTTGTTGTATATTTTTTTGTAAAGTACAAAGATCTATAATTTGACTTGTGTGACGATGGTAAATCTGATGTATGGCTGTAATATGCTTATGGAGTTTTTTTTTTTTTTTTATGAGCATAATTTTTGGTTAGTGATTGTGGCAAGTGGTATTAGAGTTGGTTGCTACACTAGAGTTCTAAGGGTCTGCTAACAGTGAAGCTGTGTATGTGTTTAGTGCACTGAGAGGAAGCGCGTGAAATGAGGGAAGTTACAGCATCTCAGTCACAACCCGAAGAAACTCAAATTCCAACAGTTATGAATCTAGAAATGTGGGTTCAATTAACTGTGGAACAACACCAAAAGACGAGTCGACTGCTTGAAGAATAGCAGCATCAAACTGCATTTTTACTAAATACAGTACATCAACTACAAGAAGAAATGATAAGGGTCTGGAAAGATAGTGAGAGGTTGTTACAAGATCAAGAAAATATTTTGAAAAGTTTGTCTGATAAACAAAACCAGGGGATGGGACACCCCAGTGCAGAAAAAGAATTATCAACGAAATAGGAAGAGCAGAAAACTAGGAACAACACTACTGACAGGACTGAGAGGAGTCCCTCCCAGAAGAGAAAAAATAGGAATTATAATGAGGCAGAGTCAGGCAATTTGTTCGACTAGGAACATCTCAAAAGGCAGAAAGTGGAACTGCAGGAGGGGATTTCGTAAAATTAAGCCACCAACGTTTGATGGTGAAGCAGAAGAGGCAGTTGAAGCCTGGCTAATCAATATAAATAAGTATTTCCAGGTGTATTAATATAGCAGTAATCTGAAGGCCAGATTGGCTATATACTAGTTGCGAGAGAAAGCCACCCTATGGTGGGAAGAGGTGAAGAATGTTCGCAGCATTAATGAACGAGATATTACGTGGGCACTGTTTCAGCAGTACTTTAAGGACAAGTATTTGACAGAAAGATTTTATGATGACAAAGCCAAGGAATTCCATGATCTTCGGTTGGGACAAATGACAATGGATGATTATGTCACAAAATTTACTTCCCTGTTATGTTATGTACCTTATCTCCGAGAAGAAAAAGCCAAGGTGCAGAGGTTCTTGAGCAGTTTACCTGCTCACATGAGAGAACGGATAGAATTTGTTAACCCCCTGACTATGGATGAGGCTATCCATAAAGCACGAATGTGCAATCAGCAAAACAAGGCTAAGGGTGAAGGTGGGAAAAGCTGGCAGCCAAAGAAAAATCAGAAAAATCACTCTACTTTTAAAAGTGGTAAAAGAAACAACTTTAAAGGCTCAGCACAAAACTCTATAAGCAAGAAGTTTGGTAAAAATCATCAAAGAACCAAGTGGCCAGTGGAGGAAAAACCCACAGAAGCATCAAGAAAACCAGATCAGGGGCAGAATTCTAAGCCACCCCTACAGTGCTGGGGCTGTGGGGAAGCGCATTACTATAAAAACTGTCCCCAATGGAATAAAAGTGAAACTATGGAAAATCTGTAGGAGGCATCTATGGTAGGGGACGTGGCGTGTAACATACCTCGCATCAATGCAGCCTTGGAAGATCAGCAGGCCGATTTTCAGCCCGCAATGATCGAGCTAGAAGGTACTTTACTAACTAAAACTGTTTCAATTTTGGTAGATCCTGGAGCAAGTTTGAGTTATGTAAGTCCCAAGTTAGTGGAAATGTGTAAATTAAAGGAACATAAATTTAAGAATTCTTGGCTAGTACATCTAGCTACCGGGGGAAAATGAAAGGTAACGGCCAAAGTTCCTAACTGTGTGCTGGAAGTGGCTGAACAACAGCTACAGGTGGATCTAAATGTCTTACCACTGGGATCTTATGATGTATTATTGGGTATGGACTGGTTGGAAAAGCACTGGACCCTAGTGGACTGTAAAGAAAAGATTATCTACTTCAGAATGCAAGATGGCACTCGAAAAGAAATTCAAGGAATTAAAAAGCATGTACAATTACGACCAATAACAACATCCCAGATGGGTAAGTGTATCAGAAAGGGATGTCAACTGTATGCAATACAAGTAGGAAATGCTGACTCCAAGGAAAAGGCTCCAATAATGGAAGATATTCCTGTAGTACAAGAATTTCTGGATGTATTTCCAGAAAACATTCCTGGTTTACCACCCAAGAGGGATATTGACTTTACTATTGAATTTCTGCCAGGAGCCTTTCCGGTGTCAAGAGCCCCTTATAGAATGAGTGTACAAGAATTAACAGAGCTGAAGATACAGTTACAAGAGCTGTTAGACAAAGGCTATGTCCTCCGAAGTGTGTCTCCTTGGGGAGCACCAGTGCTTTTTGTTAAGAAAAAAGACGGAACCTTATGCTTGTGTATGGACTACAGGAAGCTTAATAAGCTAACTGTTAAGAACAAATACCCTTTACCCAGAATCGATGATTTATTTGATCAAGTGAGAGAGGTTAAGGTGTTCTCTAAGATAGACTTAAGATTCAGATATCATTAGATTCGAATTAAGGATTAGGATATTTGCAAAACAGCATTCCGCACTCGGTATGGACATTATGAATTCGTGGTGCCGCCCTTTGGATTAACAAATTCACCAGTAACCTTTATGAGGGTGATGAATGAAAATTTTCATCAGTTTTTGGATAATTTTGTACTTATTTTCATAGATGACATACTGATATACTCAAAGAGTGAGGAGGAGCATAGAGAACATTTGAGAATAGTTCTAGAAATGATGAGAAAGCATCAACTTTATGCTAAGTTTAGTAAGTACGATTTCTTTAAATCAGAAATCCAATATTTGGGAAATGTTATATCAACTGAAGGGATAGCTGTTGATCTCGAAAAGATAAAAACTATTATGGAATGGCGAGTACCTCATAATGTGGCGGACATTAGATCATTTATGGGTCTAGCGAGGTATTATAGAAGGTTCATAGAAGGGTTTTCTAAAATTGCTTTCCCCATCACATCCTTGCAGAAGAAAGGCAAGCCTTTCAAATGGACGAAGGAATGTCAAAACAACTTTGAAAAGCTGAAACAACTCCTAACTACAGCTCCAGGACTGAAGGTAGCTGAGCCGGAAAAATACTATGAGGTCTGTACTGACACAAGCAAAGAAGGAGTTGGTGCGATATTAACTCAAGAAGGTAAAGTGATAGCCTACGAGTCTAGGAAGTTGAAAGAAAATGAACAAAAATATTCTGCATATGACTTGGAACTTACAACAGTAGTGCATGCCCTCCGAGTATAGAGGCATTATCTGCTGGGTAAAAGATTTGTACTAAAAACAGACCATAGCAGCTTGACTAATTATTTTAAGCAAGCAAATTTAAATTCTAGACAGGCAAGGTGGAGTGCTTTTTTGAGTGAATTTGATATAGACATACAACATGTTAAGGGAAAGGAAAATAGAGTTGCAGACGTGTTAAGCAGAAAAATGCACGGTATTTCTGCCCTATACTTTAATCAGTTAGAAATCCAACTGCTGGAACAGTTAAAAGAATAAGCACTGCAAGACCCGGGCAGCAAATGGAGGATGATAAGAAGCATGGCAAGACATTAGAGTATGGAAGGAACGAAGATCAGGTGTTGACCTTTCGCGGAAGAATCTATGTGCCTAACCGTGCGGGTCTTAAGGAGTTAATCCTGGATGAATTCCATCGCAACAATTACGCTGGTCATCCGAGATATCAAAAGATGCTCACTGTAATAAGAAAGGTATATTATTGGCCAGGTATGCGTTAGAATATTGCAGAATATCTAAGTAAATGTTTGGAATGTCAGCAGGTTAAAGTGGAGCATCAACATCCTGGAGGGCTATTGCAGCCCATACCCATTCCTGAGTGGAAGTGGGAGGTTATTTCCTTAGATTTCATCACGGGTTTTCCATGAACAAAGAGGCAGAATGATTCAATCATGGTAGTGGTGGACAGATTAAGCAAATCTGCCCATTTCATACTTGTACAATCTACCTACAAGATGGTACAGATCGCAGATATATTCATGAAGGAAATCTTTAGGTTGCATGGCATACCTAAGACTGTGATTTCAGATCGGGATGTCAAGTTTACATCGGCATTTTGGAAGACTTTGTTTTCTAGTTTGGGAACACAGATACACTTTAATATCGCCTATCATCCTCAGACTGATGGGCAGATAGAGCAGGTAAACCAAGTTTTGGAAGACATGTTGCGCATGTATGTAATGCAATAGCCAACCAAGTGGGAAGATTACGTGCACCTTGTGGAGTTTGCATATAACAATGGGTGTTAGGAATCTCTGAAAATGAGTCCCTTTGAAGCATTATATGGTAGGCAATGTCATACACCAATAAATTGGGTAATCCTGAACAAAATTATTGTTGGGACCTGCAATGTTGGCTGAAATGGAAGCTGAAGTAAAAATAATAAGGCAGAATCTGAAGGCTACACAAGATAGAAAAAAGATTTTTGCAGACAAGAAAAGGTCCTACCGTGAATTCGAGGTTGGGGACCATGTATACATAAGAATTAAGCCTAAAAGAAGTACCATGAGGTGGACCTCTTGTGCCAAACTGGCTCCCGGTACTGTGGACCTTTCCAAATATTGGAAAGGGTGGGACCAGTAGCCTATAGATTGGCTTTTCCCAACCATATCCGAGTACACAATGTGTTCCATGTATCTTTGTTGAAGCGATATGTACATGATGAAAAACATGTAATTCATTGGCAGAATATTCAGGTAGGAAGAAGGGTAAAAAAAAAGGTCCTAACTTGAAGTTTGAATAAATTTAAATGTACTGATTGAAAACACTTTTGTTCTTTTCAGGTAGAATTGGACGGAGAGTTTCTGGTAGAACCGCAACGCATACTTGATCGAAGAGAGATTGAACTCCGCAAAAGAGTAGTTATTCAGGTGAAAGTGCAGTGGAAGCACTTTGGACCAGACAAAGCTACTTGGGAGGATGAAAAATTTATGCAGGAAGCTTACCTGGAGCTCTTTGCAGAGATGGGCTGAAACACCGAGGATGGTGTTACTTCCAGGGGGAAGATGTGACAGCCTCATTAAGAATTAACTAGCATTAACTAGTTAAAGACAATTTGTTTATTTTTATTTCCTGACAAGAAAGACTTTATTGTTATGGTTTATGAAACAAATTACTATTTTATTTTTGGTTATTAAATTAATAGGAGGAACCAATGAATGAAAAGGAAATCTTCTAAGCTTTTGGTAAAAGTTTCTCAAAATAGGGGGTGGTTGGGGATAGTTGGAAAAATAGTTACCCTCTCCTTTGAGGATAAAGTTGGATCCCAAGAGAGGAGAGGGGGTTCTGTGAGCTTTGGTAAGAAGGAGAAAGTATTTTCTAGAGCTGGGGAGGACCAGTTGAAAATAGCTTTCTGTAACCCTTGTAAACCAGAATATCTGCCTGTGACTGGATTGGCCTTCCAGAGGTCACAACAGAGGAATTCCACTGTTAACCCGTGGCACCAACCAGAATTCTGGAGCTAGTGGGCAAGAGGAGGACGTCATAGCCTCTCTTGATGGTTGGGAGGACCACAGTTTGAAGAAATAATTCTGTTCTAGTTAAGTATGCAGTACTTGTGTATAAATGAGCTACAGGTTTAAATGAACGCTTTAGGCTATTTAAGGTTTGACTAGCTAAATATTGTTTTTCTGAAGAGTGTGATTATCATAGTTCTGTTAAGGAACTGGTATGCATTCTATGAACATAAGAATTTATTATTTGTACATTAGTGGAGTTAGTACCTTGAGTAGACGAAGGGAAGATCTTGTTATTATAATTCCTTTTTAGCTAAATTATAAGGTTTAGAGTAAGACACTGCAGGTATTTTGTTCTTAAAAAAAAATATAGAGTCTTTATGCTTCTACAGGAACTTATAGCATCTTTTGAACAGGAATCATGATCACATTGTTCGAACAGTTACTAAAAATACCCAGTAGGAAAATAAATAAAGGAACGAAAAGTATAAATGGAGAGGAATGCATGCATTAATAATTATTAGCATTATAATCTCTGTGAGCCGCTCCTGTAGTAAACAATCATGAGGAAGGCTAGAGCTTGAGGTGCTGGGTTTGGGCTGAAACCCTACCCGGTCCCTTGCTCCTTAAAAAAAATATACTATACACGGTCTTTTAACGGTGGACCGGTCACCACAAGTAAAAGCTAAGTCGAATATTGAGTAAGCAGTAGGATTGACTAGGTGTAATTACACTATGATACACTGCTCGGATACAGGAATTAGAAAATCCATTAACAAGAAATCTAGAAACCCTCTTCGCGATAGCTTGCAAAGAGAAGAAAAATTCTAAGCACAGAACAACCATTTGCAGAAACAGAGAAATGCATTACTCATAAGTACCCTACGATAATTCGGAATTTTTCTTGAGACCCAGTAGTAAACGCTAAGCTTATACAACCATATTCTTTGCCAAGACTGATAGTGTGTGTGGCAGAGAATTTAATTTGCAACAAACTTACAGTCCAAATATAGATAGTAGGGATATTTTAAGCTAAAACTCATAATAAAGCTCATCAGAGGTGGAGCAATATGAAAGAGAAATGCTATAGATCTATACATAAAGATAAAAGGAAAAATCGACACCATGATTTCAGGGTTTCGTAAAAACAAAGGCTGAACAGACTTTCGGGCCTCGGCCGTATAAATAGAACTGGTTTAACTGTATTTTCTTATAAAGCACTGCAAGTATTAACAATAATTGCATATCTATTGTATCATAACCCTGTTACATTACAAGAAGATTTATGTATTGCAAGTTATAAACCCTAAGCTAGGTAGTAAGAAAAACCCAGCTTCTTTCTTGAAAAACCCTTCACGAAACGGCTACAAAATTCTCGTTTACGACACAGGGTACCTGTGGACGGGAGAAGCAAGGTCAGTCGTTGCTAGAGATTGAGCAGTGAAAGGTTGGAGGGAGGGTTTGGGTGATGACCCACTAACCTGCAAGGAAAGTAGAACAAACCCCATTAGAAAATGACGAAACTAAAAAGACAGATTAATGCTAGGCGACAGGGTCACCTCTCCTTAGAAAAGAAGGGGGGCGAACCCAAAACCTAACCGGGCAACGCTTGAGGATCTTACTTGAATGGTTTGCATCTTGTCAGACCTGGAAACTACAAAAGAAATTGGTTACAGGTGAGTGAAATCTGCCTGGAACTTGAAAACATAATTTTACAACCAGTAGATAGATAAAGATTTGAACATAAGTAAACCGAAAGGCAAGTACCTTCCTCCATGAATTGCCAAGGTTGTCGAATGACTTAATCTCAGCGAACAGGAAATAAGCCAAAGCTCACTGTAAAACAATAACTCTAAGTGAATATTAAAACCCTGAGAAACAAGAGGAATTCGGCTCACAACGTCTGTAACAAAGCCAAGGTAGAAAGGGGGGATACCGGGCGAATGGAGCTTACCTCTTAAGGCCGAAATCATGGTGGAGAAACCATCAAAGAGCTGCATCCTGCTAGCGTGCCATGGAGGAGAGCTACAGCTGCGAGACAAGTGAACTGGCCGAAGACTCCAGAGTGTTTTCCCTCGCAATTTCGGTGGGAATCGAGGCATAACTACAGTTGTCCTGGTGGTAAATGCCATGTACCACCACACAACATGATATGGCATCTTTGCCTCGACCGAAAGGATTTTCATGCCAAGTGGCAAGACTATAATCAAGTTGCGGTCTTTATATTTAAGTTAAACCATGAATAAAATCTCATTATTAAATGTACATCGGTGATCGAATAGACAGACTTGAGTGTTAGACTTAGCTCTCAAGGGTAGTACTACAATTATAATTGCCGACAAATTATATATCTCTATGTATTGAATGTAAAGACAAATAAAGTGCGCACATGAGAGCCATAACTGAACATAGGTTTTAGTTAACCACAAGTTAATCCATATTAATGATGCCAATGCAGCGTTTCAGGTTTGTTGTATATTTGTTTGTAAAGTACAAAGATCTATAATTCGACTTGTGTGACGATGGTAAATCTGACGTATCGCTGTAATATGCTTATGGGGAATTTTTTTTTTTTTTTTTTAATTTACGTAATTTTTGGTTAGTGATTGTGACATAAATATACATAAATTAAATTAACTTAAATTTAAATTTACTTGATCAAATTTAAATTAAATAAATTTAAATTTAAATGCTAATTTATTTTATTTAAATCAAATAAATTTAAATTTAAATAAAATATTCATTTGAATTTAAATTTTTTTATATATATTTAATTAATATTTTAACTATAAATTGTAAATCGCGTCAGTGAAAATAGATAAAACTATAATCAATTTCTTAAAAATTACCCAACAATCTGTTAAAAAAATCAATCAATAACCCTCAAACAGGAAAACACCCTAATGAAATTAAAAATAAAATACCATAAATTAAAATAACTTAAAAAATATATCCTTTTAATCCCTAAACGACATAACAATGAATAAAAATATTACATGCCTTATAATAAATAGTGTGCTTGTGCTTGTACTCCAGAAAAGAATAATCTCCACAAAGTGAATACCCTCTATATAATATAATATAGATAAAGAACATGTCTGACCAACTGCTATCCATTAGCATTATTCCGAGGAGAATGGACTCGGCTTTACTCTCTACATGGAGCGCTCTGTTATGGAGCGCTACAGAGCGCTCCATTATGTCATTATGTGAGTCAGTATACAACGCCATATGTGAACATGAAGTAGCACATGGGGCATGTGCTGACTTCTGTTATCTATGTCCATACCATTTAGTATGGCAGGTGGACTATAGATAAAGAATAGGGCAACTTGATATTAAGAAGAAAGTAGTACCAATCGATTATAAAAACATATCAGAAAACAATCGCAAAGCCATCTAATTAAAATCGACAGGAGAGAATCGCAAAGCCATTATTTTCCCACGCAAACTATTATTTTCCGTACTCCCAAGAAACCTTATTATGTTATGAGAGACTCAAACTGAAATGTTCAAACTCTAAGTACAGCTCTTGTCGAACATATATGAATATCAGAAAGAATGACAATCTTCTTTTCTAAGAATTGTACGCTCAACAAAAGATACTTGCAGATTGAAACTCAGAATTTCGAGCCAAGAGAGCATGTGTTATATTTGTTAGGGACACATTATTAATTTTTACTGAGTTAGTTAATTAGTTAATCTAGTTTAAATAAAAGAAGAGTGGATCTAATGGCCTAAAACATTTCAATCCTCTAACATTTGATCCAATAATGCAAATAGTGACACAATCACAACTAAAAAAGTTGTTTTCAACTAAGAACACTTTAGAGCTTAATAAATATATAACTTTATTCCTAATTATTAAAATTTAATTAAAAAAAATATTAATTATTGTAACATACACTTTTATAAACACCTAAATGGTAAATTGTAGTTAAAATATCTCCATGTAATAATCAAAACAATAACTTTATGTTCCCAAGATATTCCATTTTTATAGTAAATATACATAAATCAAATTAACTTATCTTGAAAATGGGTGGAGTGTCCAGATCCCGGCACCAGTAGTAAACTCAGAAACAACACTACTACTCTGCTCTAAATCTGATAACATTTATAATTGAGGAAATACATGAATACCAAAAAAGTTACCACGCTCTAGTTTTATTAGATTCATTCAAAGGGCGGGCTAAATTGGTCTACTTTCTAGGCACACTAGAGTGACCAATACATAATGATTACAATATCCAAAATATGCTATGAAACCTAGAGGGTGAAGAGAAACAGTTAATCCAAACTATAATACATCTTACAGTAAAAGGTCAACTGTCCAGAACAAGTATCAGCATACTTATCAATCACCCATAAAGCTATGTTGTCCTTGCATATGCAGAAGACCAAACATACTCAGTAAAAGAAATCATCCTCTTCATCTGGCAAAGGTTGATCAGCAACTTTCCTAATTTCTTCCTCAATGTGTTGTTGCTGCGAGAAATCAATATCAACTTCTGGGGGCTTCAATGCAGGGGAGGCCACAAAGTGAAGATTAGGATCACTGCAGGGTGAAAACATAAATATTCTATCAGATGAAGGGGCTAAAACCAAAACCAAATTCATTTTTGAAATTGTCAAAATAAGAGTTCTGTGAGAAGGCTTACCCAGCAAGTTTCTTTGCAAGATACAGAAATGGTTTTTCAAAATTGTAATTGCTTTTGGCTGAGATCTCATAGTATTGCAGATTCTTTTTCCTGTGAAAAGTAACCTGCTTGGCCTTGACCTGTCTGTTTTTCACATCAACCTTGTTCCCACACAATACAATGGGAATGCTCTCACAAACTCTGCACAGGACGACATAGCAAATATCCATAATGCTCTCTGATATACATGGTCAAGAACTTACAGATAAGTGAGTTACATCTTTTATCTAAAGAGGCCCTAGCTTCCCTAGTAGATGTCTGCACCCTTGATTTCATAGCAATAATCACTAAACTATTGCCACAGATAACTAAACCATAAATTTAATAACACCAGGAATATGTCTGAAGTCACCTACCTGCAAATGTCTCGGTGCCAGGTGGGAACATTTTTATAGGTCAAGCGAGCAGTAACATCAAACATTATGATTGCACATTGGCCATGAATGCTGTAGTCAGGGTAATCAGAATGGTGCATATCTAGTAGATGAATACTTATATCAAAGCTGTTAATTAGAATATTTTTAAAGTTGAAGTTAATCAATAATGATAGATTCTATAATAAATAAACAACTTACTAGTATCCATCCCTTAGGCCACCAAACTTCTCTTGTCCAGCAGTATCCCAACAATAAAATCTGATTTTCCCACAGTTTGTATAAAAGTCCAAAGGATGCACTTCTACACCAATAGTAGCTGCAGAAAACATGCATAATTGGAAACATGCATATTTAACAAACTGTTTAAAGCAGTTGCAAATACTGCTGATAAATTATTTTGATACAACACTACTCAGGACATTTTTAAGGACAAATATACTGAATTAAAAGCAAGCTAATTGTAATAAACTTTTACCAGACTTTAAGCTGGAAGTCACAGCAACCAACTGAGAAAAACTGGACACCTATATAGTTGGAGATGTATGTAATTCTAGTGTAAAAGTGTCAACTTGATTACTTATGTTTTTCAGGTCGGTTAAGGTTTGTCATTATAGAATCAATAAGTTGTTTACCAGTAGGTATCAATAAACTTCCAAACTTTTACTATTACTTAGAGTGGACTATTAATCTTATATTCCCATTACTTAATTCACAAACATCAATAAACTTCCAAATCCTTACTATTACTTAAAATAAACTATTAATCCTATATTCCCATTACCTAAAATATACCATTAATCCTATATTCCCATAAAACTAGTCCATCACAACCATGAAAAACTTCTTTAAAATGTTGAAAAACTCAAATTCAATTCATTTCATTTTTTCCCTGCTTATTCCAACCTTTTTTAACAATACAATTATTAACCAAAATTAATATAAAATAGTTAATCCATTACAACAATAAGAAAAAGTGACCAGAAGAAAAGCAGCATGAATCAGTAAACATTTTTACCTCGATAAACCCAAGACATAGCTTTCAACCCAAAATGCATCAATTTTGGTATTTTTGTCCACAAATAATATTTTTTTCATTACTTGAGTAGTGGTTTTGTCAAAGATTTGTGGGTGTTATCAGTTAGTCATAAATCTTAAAAACTGCATAATAAATTTTTTGTTTTGCTGCATTCCTGAGAGAGTGGCCAAAATATTCTTCCCAGAAACTTCCATTAAACCAATAAATTTAAAAACCAACTTCTTAAAAAAAGCTTTATTCCTGTAAGTGATTGACATGTTAAAGAATTCATTGATTCCAATGTTGCGTTGGGCAGTCCCAGGTCTGGCCTACAAGGAGAAGAATAAATATATCCCTGTATGGGAATGCCCAAACGTTTATCTGTAGTACGTAGAACCAATTTTTTATTCTTTAATCAATATTTTTATAATGATTACATCTTTGTATAAAAATAATATAATCTATAAGGAATTAATAAAATGATTACATATTTGTATAAAAATAAAATAATCTATAAGGAATTGAAATAAAATAATAGAAACACTCCTAGAAAAAATAAAGGGATGTTAGGGAGGTTGGGAATATTGGATAAAATATATAGAAAGAGAAAACAAAGATCTTATATTTAAGAAGATTTTAAAATGTTGTAAATAAGTTTATTAAATTTATTTTAGATTAAGATTAAAAAAATTAATTAGTTTTAATGACTTATTTTTTTTCAAATTTAAAGAAAAAAAGTTAAGAACCAAAAACCTAATAATATCTTTCTTACAAATTATCTTTCAAATTTAAAGAAAAAAAGTTAAGAACCAAAAACCTAATAATATCTTTCTTACAAATTATCGATAAATAATTTTAAATAAGCTGATTTTTTAGATAATTGTGATTAATCAACTAAAATTATAGTTAATTAGAAGTATCTCCTTTACTCATTATATTATAGAAATTTTATAAATTTTATTTTAAAAAATAATAATAAGTAATTACTATTTTATAATTAATTAAATTATAATAAATTTTACCACTTTCTTATTTTATTAAAAACTATTAAATTATTTAATAACATTATTATTATTATTTTTTAAATAAATAACAAATCTAGACCTAATTTTTTTAAAATTATAAATTTCAAGAGTATCAAATTTTTTTATGAAATCCAAGATTTTCATAAAAGCATTTTGCCTTTGGGATGAATTACATAGTTGCAAAACTTTGTATTTTTTATTTGGAAAATAATAGTGTTTTCGATAAATATCTGAAATATCTTCTTATCCATATGATGTGATTCTAGTCTTGAAATTTAGAAAAAAAAAATTCAAAATATGAAAACAAAAATAATTTCATTACGAGGATATATGGTATAGATAAAGATGGTATTTGATGGCCAAATGGTCATGAAAAGGTGATTTAGTCATTAAATGTAATATTTTTTTTTTCAAACTATTTATATATTGTTAAAAAATTTAGAAAAACAAATAATGAAGTAAGAGAAATTTGATAGACAGTGTTATTTTGAGTATATAGAAGTGGAAGAATTGGTGGCTAAAATTTGGACAAATTTTTTCCAAAAAGTCTAGTAATAAGAGTGTTTGAATCATACTTTTTTATGATAGAAATAAATTCAGCACTATCAAAAATTTTTAGACACCCAAAATTTTGATGTTTTACAACTATAACCTGGATTTACAAAAATTCTTACCAAATTTTATCAAAATCTTACCAAAATTTTGATAATTTTCGAGATGAAATTTTACTAACTTTAAAATTCCTACCCTGTACACAGAAATAGCATTTTGATTTCTACAAAACTTTCAATAAATTCAGGTCCATGAAAAGAGTTCCTGATCTTACGTTCATATTTTTTCTCGAATTCTCCAGTTAAGTGTCTCTTGACAAATGTTGTCTTGCCTGTGAAATACAGGGAGAAAAAACACGATCATCTAAATGATCTGAACATTGAAAAAAATACCCATTATATGATATTACAGAATTACACTCTTAAACCTCTGCAGTCCTAAATATTACTTTGGATACGAAATTTTCGCTCAAAAAGGCAACTAATTCACAAATCTATATACCTGTGCCGCCATCCCCTACAATGACAAGCTTGAAGCTGGGGCAGTTTACATTTGCCTGGACCTGAAAAAGTTCAAAATGAGGAAACAATTAAACTCGAGGAAGGTCCCCCATTAAATCTTCCGTATCAAAATTCTGAGAAAAAGGGAAAAATTGCGTTAATTATGTCAAATCTAAGGTCTAATTTCAGTCCTAATTTGCAAAAACATACCATTTGACCAGCCATTTTGATAACTTCTGTATACAAATTTTTTAACGCTGATGTAAGATCTACCAACAAACAAGCAGTGTGTGTTGTGGCAAACAAGCAGTGTGTGTTGTGGCATTCTTAAGAGACCAGGACAGGCGCTCACCCCTAATTAGTAGTGGCACTAGTAGAATATGGTGATGATGTGTCATTCTCAAGAATCTTTGAAAAACGAACTCAAGAGAACAAATCCATAATCCGCAGTATAATTCTCCTATTTAGCACCTTCAACTCGTCCCCCACAAGCTTTCAGGCTTGCCCTATGTAGGTGGGATCACATGCATGGTGAGATTTTTTAAAATTTAGTTGAAAATTGGAAATATGCAGAAACTTTATCTAGAAAGTTTTGATCAACTAATTTATATTATAATGATTATAATAAATTAATATGATATAGTGAGTTTGATTAGGTTAAATGGAATAGTTAAGAGCTCATATTTCTTCTTCAAAAGTTAGTTTCAAAACCAGGATAGAAATTTTTTAAACAATTGGATCTCATACATTAATTTGGTGATAAATTGATATGATTTATTTCAGATAAGAGATCACTAGAATTTCTTTAAACGAGGGGTCTTATATACCAATTTGGTGTATACCTTAAAATTGGATAATTATAATAAATTGATATGATTTATGAAGATTTCAGATAAGAGATGACTACAATTTTTTTAATATTTTATTTCTATACTTTAAAACTATTCTAAGAAATTTTGTATAGTATAAAAGTATTCAGAAGCTTAG
This sequence comes from Pinus albicaulis, assembly GCA_034641835.2. Lineage (NCBI taxonomy): Eukaryota > Viridiplantae > Streptophyta > Pinopsida > Pinales > Pinaceae > Pinus > Pinus albicaulis. Next base: position 483,291,619 of record CM076582.1, read on the forward strand.
AATATCAATATGATAGAGTTAGCTTGAGTGTCGTAAATGATTAAGATTATGTGTTTCCTCTTAAGAGGTCATAGGTTCAAAATGAGGTAGAAGTTCTTTAAACAAAAAAGTTTCATACATCAATTTAGTGATAAATTGATAATAATTTATTTTGGGATTTTAGATACAAGATGACTAGAAATTCTGTAAACAAGAAGTTTCGTACACTAATTTTGTGTCTAGCTTAACCATGACCTTAAAATTAGATAATTATAAATAGCTAAATATTCTTTAACATTTTATTTTATACTCTAAAAATATTCTAAGAAACTTGGTAGAGTATAAAAGTATTGAGAAGCTTCCAAAATCACGATAATTTTACTTAAATTCTCCTTATGATAAATATTGTAATATTGAAAACAATAACCTGATATTGATATTACAATATGAATAGATGGTATTGATATTATAATACGAATGGATGGTGAAAGAGACTCGCTTCAATACAACGCTAACCTTACAACGCTAACCTGGTATCTACAAAGTACTAGCAGAATTAGAAAGATTAAAAGTACAAGGCATACTTTTCAGATTCTCAAATTTTTTTCATATAGAAACCACCTCATATTCTTATTCATTACTGTTTGGTTTCATGTAAAAGTTTGCCAGATCTCTGTAGAAAACCAGAATAGAGTGGCCTATGGGTAAGGGCAGAGCATAGTGTTCTCAATTAATTATTTTCAATATTGCGTGTCGAATCGAATTTGTTCATGTGGAGATCTAAGCGAATCTCTGGGCTAAAGTATTCTAGTCAACTTGCCTTTAATGGAGACACTTCACTTGCCAAAATTAATTAGCATTATAACTACACTTATATAGGCATGGAAATTTTACTTGATGTTATGGCAGGAATCTTAGTTTGGTCCCTGTGAGATGACATATCATAAGCATCCCAGCTTAAAAAGTTAAAGGAGGGGATCAAATATAAATACCACCACTGAACCATGAATGAGTAGGCAGGTACATTAAACTAGAGAAAGAGTATCAAACTTTTTCCTTTCATGGTCCCAAAGAGTTTATTTTTTTCTCAAGTTAAGAATATCATCAGACATACATGATGATTGATATTTGCAGGTTCCACTAGAATAATGTAAAGTCACAAACAAACAGCTCTATAAAACCAATGTGTAGCAGATAGATTTCAATATAAAATGCTTTTACCATCCATAAAAATGTTAATGGCCATGTTTGTCAATTGTTTAAAAGTTGCCCATATGCTTTATTTCGCTGCAAACATAGATTGTACTGATCCATTCGCAGTTGTACTTTAAACATAATGTGATGTTGGATGGAATGATTGGTAATATATTTATTTGGGTTAATTTAAACATAATAGTTTTCAAAAAATGATTTGAAATTATTTTATATATTATTGATGATATTAAACTCATTTTTAAATGGATTTTAGTTGATATATAAGATACTGATTTATATAATTAATTTTTTTAAATTAAAATTCTATATTAATAAATAAAATATATTTATTGAAAATTTGATAAACATATAATTGGATATTGCAAAACTACACTTTATCAATTTTCAAGATTTGGAAAAGAAAGACTTATGATAAGGGGAGTTATGGAGAAGAAACACTTTATGATAATAAGAAAAGCTATATTCATAATCTTTCCCAAAAACAGTCATATTAAGAAGGGGCTTTTTTCTTATGATTCTTGATCATGTGGTCATATTGTCTATAAGTTATCCTTTTATTACTACTTCCATATTCTTATCTTGTTATTCTAAATGGTCCTTTGCAATAGGGTATTCAGATGTGGATGAAATGCTATGCAACCTTGACCACCATTATTGAAAATGTTTGTGTTCACTCTTGATACCCACTCGAAGCCCTCTCAAGTGTATATAAATTCCTTCCCAAGGGAGTCCCTCTTTTCTATGCATAGCTCATAATGATATTCAATCCCATCTTGAGGTAGATTAGAGACGTATACCATCAATCCCATAATGAGTTTATTAGAGACATCTACCATATGCAATGGCATTGAGTCGTGGATTACCCATTGGCAATGTGGAATCTTATTGCTTTCAGGGCATATTATTGTTTATTTTCTTCCACCCAAAGGCATTCAATTAAATACTCCTTCCACCAAGAGTTTTTATAGTTTCTTCTCTTTTGGTCCTCAAAAACATTTTCTTTGGATAAGAATACTAGGTGATCTTGTTGGAAGTAGTGTTAGCAATAGAAAGTTGTATGTTCATAGTTCAATAATTATGACCAATGGCGGTCTTCATAATCCAACAAGATTTTGTAGGTTGAACCTTTGTTGAAGTCAATATCAATGCAAAATCAAATAGTGTTCGAGAGGCTAACATGTCACCATTCAAATGCCCAAGGGAAATAGACTTATCTAGCGTATTATTAAATGCTATAAAATAATTTGTAATTTAAAATTCTAAGGGGAGGCTTGACAATTGCACTAAGAGAAAAACTAATCAAAGCGCTACACTTATCTTACAGAAACTCCACACGCCTTTGGTGTTTAGTTTTAATTGGCATATTTTCTCTCTTTTGTTCATTTCTATAGCTTGTGTAGAACACTCACTCTTGGGAATCATTCTCTCTTCAATACACTTCAATCTAAACTTAGCACACTCATTCTTGGGAATCATTCTCTCTTCAGTACATTTTGGTTTAAACCTAGCACGCTCATTCTTGGGATTCATTCTCTCTTCAGTACATTTTGGTTTAACCCTAACACACTCATTCTTGGGAATCATTCTCTCTTTGGTGCCATTCAATCTAACGATAGCACACTTCATTAGTGTTGTTTTTCTCTATTTACTATAGGTTTTTGGATGGCAATTTTGGTTCTATTTGTGATATCAACATGGTTTCAAAGAGGGATGGTTTCATGATGGTGTAATTTGTGATCATACTTTCACACACAAATAATCTATAAATCAAGGATTTTAGGGTTGTTTTCATGATGTTATTGTTCACTAGAAAAAATTCTATGATTGAGGTTGTTTGAGTTTATTTGTGCACCTTTTTCAAAGATATTATCAAATTTATGTGCCGAAGATTAGTGTTTCTTTTCTCTTTTTCATTTTAGAAATTTTTAATGGTAGATCCAAAGATATCAATTGGTGGCATCATTATTATTTTTATTTGTGTGTTTACACGAGAAACTTATCCCATCGTAAATATCACAAGTTCACTTGATGAGAGGGCCCAATTGGACCTTCCTCTTTTTGGTATGGAAAACCTTCTAGATTATGGCGTAGCTATCATTGTTGGTTTTATAAATTTAAATATAAAATGCAAGATGGAATTTCCCCAAGAGTAGTCTAATAAGAAAGGAATAGACATGGAACCAATAGAAATGAATGCAAGTAACAAACAAGAACAAGTTCACGTAAGTAAAATTTTCATAGATTTCTAGATCGCCATCAAAAAATTGAGGTGAAATTACAATTAATACTATAATCTTTTTGTTAGCAAAATAGAATAAGAGAGCAAGAATAAAGATGTGGTACATGATATATATATATATATATATATATATATATAGTAAATAGGTACCAATTCTCATAGCATTTTAGACCACCATGAACAACAATAACAATCTACAATAATCTCACAACAACACTAGAAATATCCATAAATATTTGGTTAGCAATAACTTCTCCATTTACTTGAAATCAACTGACAATGTTAAGCTAAACTTCCCTCTCTTTGACTATAAGGGTTCTCTTTATGAAATATGGTGGTGACTCTTGGCTTTCCAACTACCTAATTTAAAATGGATCCTTAATATTTTTCTCATCCAAACTTTGTAAATTAAATTTCGGAAAACTTTGAATTTTATGGTCCAAAATCCAAAAATTAAGAAAATGAAAAGAATCATTTTGATGGCTAGTATTCCAAGGGAACTATATTATAAAAAATATTCCTTGATTCATGAGAGGACAACCACAAACCAAGGGAGCTTGGGAAGAAGAGATCCAATATAAAAAGATTGAGAGTTTGAAGTAAAGAAATATACTATAAGGTCAAATTAAGGAGATCATGGGCCTAACGTGCATGAGTGAAGGTATTTCATGTGCCATGCGACGTGGAAAAATGTTTCAATGAGTAAGAATGCATTAAATTCTTGATTGGAAATGCACAAATCACCTTTGTAGCAATTTCTTGAGAAAAATACTATTCCCACCGAATGTTGGTTTTCCCATTTAGGATTCTACAGTGAATTTGGGTATCTATGATGTATCTAATAGCTTATAATTAGGTTTGGATGACTAAATTAAAATTGCATTCACTGCTCTTTTCTTGTGAAATTAATTACGATCTCATTGGTGAGCAACAAATCAATATCCATTTCGAATTCAAATCAACTACATTGGTTGGCATAGAATGATGGTACAAATAATATAAAGCCACATGTTAGATACAACACTTATTAAATTGTTTGAGCATTGGGTTATTTAATTGACATGCTACAAGATTATTCCTTGTCATTTTAATTCCTATGTAGAAGTATGTTATATCCTTTCACTTATGGGTAAAAGCATGGAGTTGAGTTACAATTTTTGGCAAGGGAGTGTGTGTTTAGGTGAATAAAAAGAGACTTCGATCGAGCACTTTAAGCACTCGATTGAGCCCCTATTTTCTATTAAAACTTACGAACGCAGTCTACGCACGTCATTTTTGCATAGACTGCGTCATTAATATTAAATTTTTAATATTAATCTTAGATTTCATAATTTAATATTAATAATAATAATAATTTTATAATATTAGTATTAGATTTAATAAGGTTTCTACATCATATGATAACAAAACTTATAATAAAACTTGGAATTTTAATGTGGTAAAAACTTTTGTGGAAGGTAACTTTATGATCCATTCAAATTCAAGGTATATGATAAGGTATATTTTGAGAACGGATAGACATATTTACACATTGCCCCCACACTCAGTTGTAGAATGTGCATCTTGGCACAATAACATAAAATATTTCTAATGTTGTTCATAACCTAGATCCAATTGAATTTTCATTTTTAGTAAAATAATATCATATCAACTTGGTTAAATTATTAATGGATTAAATTTTATACCTTTATTGATTCTAAAATCTAAATTATGGGATTATGGGATTCACATAAGGATTTGATTTTTTTTTTTTTTAAAGAAGCTCAATCGAGCCCCTCGTTAACCATGTAAATGGCTCAATTGAGGGTTTAGGAAACCCTCGATTGACCTGTTTGAATTTAAAATTTAAGCATTTGATCGATGTTTTAAGCGCTCAATTGAGCTTCTGAGTCCTAAAACCCACAATTTTAGCACCCTTTCTGCAATTTTTTCTACAACACCATTTTGTACCCTAGCAAACTTAGGGAAAAATTTTCCTTAGGTGACAGAGTTTATCATGTTATATTCATGAAGGAATCCTATATCCAATTGCATATGAGTTTGACATTTTCGAATCCATATGATATTTTTCATCTGATTTCTTTTAAACATAATGCTTGAAATTTTTTTGGACAGTTTTAAAGAAGTTGAATAAAAAATCAATAACATAGAATATACATAACAACAAAAAAAAATACCACTATCTTTGTTTACAAGTCCTCTTCAAAAGGGCACTCTTGGTTTTTCAATTTATTTAAATAGCTGGCAAAAACCTTACGCGAACACGGGTATGCAAAGTGCAATTGAAATATTACTTTGCCAACTTCGAAAAATAATAAAAAATATAATTTTGCATAAAAAAATATTTTTTAAATATGAAATTTAACTTATTTCTCTTGATGTAGATCATATATATATATATATATATATATTAAATTACATATTTTATACAAAGTTATGCTATGTGAACACACACATACCTATTAAGATGTGCAAAAATTTGCACTGACAAACATTTCATTTAATGGAAAATTGAGATATTATACGACACAAAGTTTTCGCAAAAAATATCATTAGGACAAAAAAAAAGGTTCTCCATAAATTGTCTTTTTACTCCAAATCAAAATCACAATGCTTATATAAATTTTGAGGGTTTCAATTCGACAAAAGAGTAAAATTTTGAAATTTCATCGCCATTTTGGCCCAAAAGTGTAACCCATCTTCATCCATTCACCCTTATTCATTATGAATTAATATATGTAAAACATCTCATTAGATTAATTATTAGTTGTGTTAGTGTTTATTTTAACTCAAATTAGATATAAAGTTAATGCTCACCAATTCATTTCCTATAGATCTCTAGATTTGGCCTAAATCCATACCCACATTTCATTACGTTTTTCTATACCATGTGTTTCCTCAAAGGTATTTTCATAATAAATGAATTAAAATTTATTTGGGTGCTATATAGAGTTTATTTAATGTTGCTTACATGCTCAATCCTATAAATCTTAGAAAATTACCGACAATAACATATTCAAATTTACTAGAGAATCTCTCAGATTATTCTGACCATTCATTAAATACACCGACAGAGGACGAATTATCTGAATATTGTGTAGGCATAATTATAACTAGCTTGATCATTTTTTAATAAATGACTAACTACAACCATTGTAGAAGTAGTATAATTTTTTGCTTATTTTAACAATAGAAATATAATTTGAAGTTAGTTTCCAATGGGAATAATGTTTCCATTTTGTATGGTATGTAGCTATGAATGGATTACTTGGTTGGCACCATATAGGGTTAGTAGACATGGTCCTTGAATGGATTTTATTTTGTCCTTGCAAAGCTAATAAATGAAGTGTAACCAAGCCTAGGATAAATCCATCTCAATTGTACTAGAGCATATCAATTAGAGAGCAAATAATAATATATTAATTGCATCTGTCTTATATGTAGAGGAGAAAAAAATTATTTCCATAGAGAATCCATGTTAATGAGATTTAAAAGCCATAGGGCTACCATATATGAACCACATTGGTATCAAAGTAGTTGAATTAATGGCCTTGAAGTAGCTAGTATCATTTTAAGGAGAACCAAACCTAACATGTGTTAATCCAAGTTGTCATTGATGGCAACAGTTTGAATGAATGAACACACTTGATGAAGGTTGAAAGACTAGATGATAATAGGGAAGATATCATTTGAAGTTCTCCTAATGATGCTACACTATGACATATTACTGCACTATTATTGAATACATGATGTTATACCTTCAAGACCTTGTTGGGTACTATCATGATGACATAGATGTCCTACATAATGACATTATGATCCTATGATTGATAAGCCAAACAAAGGAGAAGCCAAGCAGTGGAAAAGGCATGTTGTCCTATTCATCTCCTGCACACAAAAATTAAATACAGTCACAAAGAAAAATTGTTTTTATCACCTTGGAGGCATCCTATCCACATGGGTCCTATACCATCTTGTAGAGTATATTTTTCCCGTTCTAATGAGCCCTTATTTGTCCCGAAACTCGTAGTAGTTTGTGAGAAATTGAATTTTTAAGTTAAAAAATATATATTTTTTGCCTAGCCGACTTAAGCCGACTTGTGTATGCTCATACTCCTTCACCCAACCGACATGTCTATTCATATAACTCCAAAACCAGTATATATAGACGTCTAAAACACTTCATTTGATCAACAACTTCGGTGATAATCCACATAAATGAAGTCTTATAGTTCACAACTCGTGAACTTAAAGGAGAGGAAGCATTAGATAAAGGAGGAGGAGATTACGAGCAGGTCTGGAATGTATTTTAGGATATCAATCGGATGATGGACTGAGACTGAGCCACAAAACATACACCTACAGGCAACTAAAACAGACCCTAGGACTTGGGTAAAGAAGCTACGGAACTAATCACAGAACCTTGGTCTATATACAGATTTGAATATTGAAGGAATCAGATTCTGTTACAGAACTCCTGAAGTTTGGACCTGTCACACTGTAATATAGCTTGATGGACTAAAGTTTAATTCGGACTTGTCTCATTGAAATACAATTTGAATTCACTGAAATTTGGCTCGGACCTGTCTCCATGTAATACAACTCGGATCCTCTGAAGTTTGGCTTGAACCAGTAAACAACTACAGTGTTCATTTCTCCTGACTTAGAATTGCAGTAACACAGTATTGCATACTGAAGCTCAAATTTACTTTTAATTTGAAGTGGTTGGGACCTCTTAAACTATATTACAGTGTAGTGATTTGGACTATTTGTTATAGCTCAGAACTGTGCTATTTGGCTCACCTGTGGACCTGTTCAAGCTCAAAATTGTTGCAGTATTCTTTGGACTATGGAACACTGTGATTCAGTTTTCTTGAAATAGTCTGGTATTGAAATTTTGGTGTAGTGAAGTCTTTGGCACATAATTGATAAAGTAAAGTGATACATAATAGCTGGTGTAGTTGGGTGTAGATTGGTGCGATAGAGCATCCTTGAATCAATCATCTGATAACAAAGCAAAGCAGGATTGGTGTCCTTGGAGTAGGAGCTCCTAAACACAAAGTTGGTGCCTTGAGAAGATAGGGTCAAAGCCCTAGAGGTCAGAACCTCATCAAAGTCCAAGTTGGTGCTTGGAAACAGGTTGGTGCATGTTTCATTAAAGGGTTGGTGCCACTCATCTATTGTATACAATTATTTGAAAAAAAAGGATTGAAGTTCTTATTAATCCTTAATATTATTATTATACACCTCTCTATCTTTAATTGTGAAGAATCTACCTAGAAATAATTAACAATTGAAAAGGAATATTGATTCACCCCCCTCTCAGTATTTCCAACAATTGGTATCAGAGCCAGCTTCTTCATTATCAACCTAACAGCTAGAAGAAGGATTCTTAGGCACAATGAAGAACATAGAAGCAACAGGGAAACTGCCTATCTTTGATGGAACAAATTTATTTTTTGGAAAAAGAGGATGTCATACTATCTAATGTCTCTTGGCCTTGAAGTATGGAACTCTATTTTGGATGGGTAGAAATCTCCCTTCGGTCTTCCAACTGATCCAGATGAATGAAAAGCCTACATTTCTAATGCCAAAGCTTTAAATTCCATCACTAGTGGAATTACCGATTCCGAATTTAAGAAAGTCATGAATTGTTACTCAGCCAAAGAAGTATGGGATAAGTTGGTTTCCCTATATGATGGGGACTCCAAAGTGAAGAAGGAGAATCTTCAAACCTATAGAAAACAATTCGAGAGTCTAAAAATGGATGATGAAGAATATATTGCATCATACTTCCTCCGAGTAGCTGAAGTGGTTAACTATTGAAGAAAATATTGAAGAAAGCACTAGGAGAAAATATTGAAGAAAGCACCATTGTTCAAAAAATCCTGAGATCGCTTCCTGACAGATTTGACTCCAAAGTAAGTGCCATAGAAGAAATGAAGGATCTAGATATTCTCAAGATGGATGAACTCCATGGAATTCTCCTTGCCTATGAGATGAGGAAAGGGAGTCCAAATTTCAAAGAAGCAGCCTTCAAAGCCTCAAGATCTACAAAAGAAGGAAAAGGATGGAATTGCAACAGCGATGAATCTAATACTGAAAATGAATTAGCTCAATTTGTACGAAGACTAAAAAGGGGATCCAAGCTAAAAGGTAAGTACCCTCTTATTTGTTTCAATTGTGGAAGAATAGGTCATTACGCTGCAAATGTCCCCATAAACATGATAGTGATGATGAAAAGGACTCTAAAAGGATGATGTACAAAAAGAAAGGGTTTAATAAGAAGAACTTCTTCTCCAAACAAGATGAGTCTGATGAAGATGAATTTGTAGTCATAAAAAATAAATCAACTAGAAATATGCGTCATCACAAAGAAAGTGATGATGAATCAGATGAGGAAAGTAATTATGTTGGAAGCAAAGAAACGTTATTCATGGCATTTACAAATGATGATGACTTAGAATTGGAAGATGAAAGAAACATTGATAGAATCCTAATGAGTTCCATTGAAGAGAATGAGAATCTATAAAAGAAGATAATTTCTCTCAAAATAGAAAGAGAGGAAGCAAAAAGAAGGGAAGACTTCTTGAACAATAAGCTAAAAGAGAAGGATGATATCTGTGAAAAATGTGAAGCTGAAATAATTTCTCTAAGAAAGGAATTAGAGAAAGTCAAAAGGAGTTGGAAAAGCTCTCTAGCTCTTGATAACATTCTTAATACTCAAAAACCTCAACATGACAAGTCTGGAATTGGTTTCAAAGGAGAATCATCAAGTACAAAGAATAATGCTAGAAGTTATGCTGACGTACTCTCTTGCCATCCAAAAGAAGAAAAGTCATCTCGTCAGGAACAAAGTCCCATCTCAAAACCAAGAATTGAAGAAAGAGCAACTCCAAGGAAGAATGTTGGTTCAAGCTATGGATACTACAACAGGTATCAAACTATTTTTCTTGGGTATTGTTACTATTGTAAAAGCTTTGGGCATCAAGCTAAGCATTGCAAGGCTCATAAGAATGAAGCACCAAGATTGAACGATCAAACAAACCAACTACGTGGTCCTAAAGAGCAAGGACAAATCAAAACTTACAATTCCTTTGATCCTTTGGCTAAGTTTGATCCGTCTTGCTCATTATGTGATAATTATGATCATAATGAACAAAATTTCCCTCTCAAAAGGGAAAAAACTAAAAGCGTAAATCTCAAAAATGATAAATGTGGCCTAGCTCTATGTGCTCATAATGAAGAAAATCATTGGTTCGTGGATAGTGGATGCTCAAGACATATGACAGGTGACCAAAAGAAGTTTATCTCATTGAACAAGAAAAATGGAAATGTATCCTTTGGAAGTGGATCCGCTAAAATCACTGGAAAAGGAACTGCTACCCTTGTCAATGGACAAGGAAAGGCTCAAAATACCTTGCTAGTAGAAGGGCTCAAACACAATCTCTTAAGTGTTAGCCAGATTTGTGACCAAGGACATAATGTTGTCTTTAGTACAAAAAATTTTGAAATAAGAGACTCATCCTCAGGAGAACTTGTGGCAAAAGGAGCAAGAACACCAGATAATGTTTACATTCTCAGTAAAATCCAAGAAGATAAATGTTACTTAAGTCAAACATATGAAAGTTGGTTATAGCACAAGCGATTAGGGCATACAAGTTTTGATAACCTAGTCAACATCAGCAAAACTAATGCAGTAAGGGACATTCCAAAAATGTGCAAGCCAAATCAAGTTGTATGTGGCCCATGCCAACATGGAAAGCAAACCAGAACTAGCCACAAAACTAAAGTATTCTCAACATCAAAACCTTTGGAAATCATTCATGCAGATTTGTGTGGGCCAACTAGAACTCCAACTCTTCAAGGTGAAAGGTACTTTGCTCTATTTTTTGATGACTATACTAGAATGATGTGGATATATTTCATAAAATATAAATCCGAAGCATTTGAATGTTTTAAGAATCTTAAGGCTCTCCTTGAGAATGAGAAAGATTCTAAGATTAAATGTCTTAGAACGGATAGAGGAGGAGAATTCACCTCAAAAGAATTTCATGAATTCTGTAAAGATCATGGAATCGAAAGAGAACTCTCTACTGCAAGGACACCTCAGGAAAATGGAGTAGTTGAAGGAAGGAACCGAACCATTCAAGAAATGGCAAGGAAAATGCTACTAGCAGCTGATTTGCAACCAAAATTTTGGAGATTAGCAGTTGGGACCGCAGTTTATACCTTAAATCGAACTCAACTAAGACTAAATAATGAAAAGACTTCTTATGAATTATGGAAGGGAAGACCTGCTTCAGTAAAATATTTCAGGGTTTTGGAAGCAAATGCTTCATAAAAATAAATGATGACTCGCCAGGAAAATTTGATTCTAGAGTTGATGAAGGGATATTTCTTGGATACTCCACTAGGAGCAAAGCCTACAAATGTTACAACAATCATTTATGAAGAATAGTGGAAAGCATTGATGTGAAGATTGATGAATGGCTTCCAGAAAAGAGAATTGAAGATCATGAAGTTGAGCCGTTCTTTGAACAAAGTGAAGAAGAAGAACCTTAAAAAGAAGAGGAGAATGGAGAACCTCAAAGTGACCATTCACAAACTCCCTCTAAGATTAAGTTTATTCAAAGACATCATTCGGAAGAACAGGTCATCAGAAATATAGATGAAGGAATTCAAACTTGAAGAAGGATGATAAACACCCCAAGAAAAGATTATGTGGTTCTATTGTCTTTAATAGAACTTGAAATTTTTTCTCAAGCAAAGCAAATATCCTTATTGGATAAAGGCCATGGAAGAAGAAATGTCTCAAATAAAAAAAAATGAGACCTAGGAACTGGTACCTCACCCAAAATATAAAAATATAATTGGAACAAAATGGGTATTCAAAAACAAGATGAATGAAGATGGACAAATCATCAGAAATAAAGCCAGACTTGTCTACAAAGGATACTCAAAAATTGAAGGAATTGACTTTGAAGAAACCTTTGCACTAGTAGTTCGATTGGAAGCCATAAGAATGTTTTTAGCATTTACTTGCTCAAAAGGATTCAAGGTTTATCAAATGGATGTAAAATCAGCATTTCTAAATGGAGATCTCAATGAAGAAGTTTACATGGAGCAACCAAAACAATTTGATCTTGCTGAAGGAAAAGACTTTGTATGCAAACTAAAAAAGGCCTTGTATGGATTAAAACAAGCCCCTAGAGCATGGTATGCAAGGTTGGATCACTATCTGCAAAAAGAAGGTTTCAAAAAGGGAGTGGAAGGTAGCAATCTCTGTAGGTTTTAACCCTGAACATAAATTATCTACACACGAATATTATAACAGAAAATAAACAATAGCGAGAGCATAAAGCATAAAATAGATAAACACAGAGATTTTCCCCTGGATCCCAAATCGGGATGACCAGCTTGATTTTTCATTATATTCCTTTTAGTGTTACAACACATATATATACATGCCGGAGAATACATAAACCCCAATCCATTAACCCTGGATTAGAACATAACCGTAGTTCCCTTGACCGGATCTACAAAAATACCAGGGGCCGAAAACCATCGAACCCCAAAACCATGTGCAAAACCATGCACAAAACCATGGGCGGATCCGCCTATGAGTGGGTCCGCACAAAAAACAAATTTTGGCCGGGGCGCTGCCCCGGACCCCAACGATGGGGACTGCTTCGCCCCTCGTGACCCCCCAGCTACGCCCGACGCAACATACAGCGCGTGGGGCTAATCGTGGAAAGAATATAACACATACCCAACATTCTCCCACTTGTTGTTTTCTTTCCACGAGGGGCCACAGGAGAGCTTAGTCATTTGGCTAATTCTTCAACACCCATTGTTTCTCTACACCAAGAGAACTTCTGAGTGCTCATAGACTTCGTCAATTCATCTGCAACATTCTTCAAAGTGTCCACCTTTACCACTAAAACCCTTTTAGCCTCAACCATATCTCTAACAAAGTGATATTGAACATCAATGTGCTTTGTCTTTGAATGATAAGCAGGGTTCTTATCCAAGAAAATTTCACTTTGGCTATCACAGTCTATCCTTATAGCTTGCTGTACCAACCCCATACTTGAACACAATCTCTGCAACCAAACTGCTTCCTTGCTTGCATGAGTGGCTGCTATGTATTCTGCCTCTATAGTTGAAAGAGCCACTACAGACTGTCTTTTACTCATCCAACTGACTGCACCTCCAAATAGGCTAAATAGATACCCACTTGTAGATATTATTTGGTCCAGATCTCCAGCCCAGTCTACATCAACAAAACCACGAATGTCCAACATTATTTCCAATCCTGGTCTTCCCTGGTAGCACAAGCCATAATCACTAGTGCCACGTAAATATCTGAAAACCTGCTTCACTACTGTCCAATGCTCCTTCTTTGGGTTTGACATAAACCTGCTCAATACTCCCACTGCATGTGCAATGTCTGGTCTAGTACAGACTATTGCATACATCAGGCTACCCACTGCACTTGCATATGGAACACGGGACATATCCTCCTCTTCTTCTTGTGTCTTGGGACACTGTTCAACAAATAACTTTACACCTACAGGAATAGGAACCTTCACCGATTTACTATTCTGCATATTGAACCTCTACAATATAGTCTCGACATACTTCCTTTGGTTTAACCAAAGCTTCCTCTTTGCCCGATCTCTCTTAATTTCCATGCCCAAAATATAGTTTGTAGCACCAAGATCCTTCATGTCGAATTTGGAGAACAGTTGGGTCTTCAAATATTGGATAATTTCTTTGTCATTTCCAATCAACAACAAATCGTCCACATATAAGACCAAATAAATAACACGGTCACCAATTAATTTAAAATAAACACAGTGATCCTCCTTGCTTCTGGTGAAGCCAAGTCCCCATATATAGGTATCAAATTTCTGATACCACATCCTTGGTGACTGTTTTAACCCATACAGAGACTTCTTCAACCTACATACTAGTTCTTTCTTACCCTTCACCATAAAGCCTTCAGGTTGCTTCATGTAGATCTCCTCTTCTAGATCCCCGTGAAGAAATGTTGTCTTCACATCCATCTGTTCTATCTCAAAATCAAATGCGGCAGCAACAGATAAAAGTAATCTAATAGAAGTAACTTTGGCAACAGGAGAAAAAATATCACCAAAATCAATTCCCGGCACCTGGGAATAACCTTTTGCTACCAATCGAGCTTTGTATTTCTCCACCTTGCCTTATACATTCATCTTCTTCTTAAACACCCATTTGCTCCCAATGGGCTTCCTTCCAGCCGGCAACTCCACCAGATCCCATGCATCGTTTTTGTGCAAGGATTCCATTTCATCAACCATGGCCTCCTTCCAGAGTTTTCCATCCTTTGAATCTACTGCCTCCCTGACAGTTCTGGGTTCATCATCAGTTATAGTTAAGGCAAAACCTGAACAAAAAGCAGATGGACTATACCTTTCTGGTTGCCTTCTTTCCCGAACTGATCTTCTCAAAGCTGGAGTTTGTGGCTCTTCATCTTCTGAGTCTTCTTCTATTGTAGAGTCTGATTCATCCTCCTTTAGCTCAAACTCTATCTTCTAAGGTTCCTTTGGTAGGAATTCATGTTTAACAACATCTTTCACTTCTCTAAACACCACATCTCGGCTGTACACAACCTTCCTTGTTTCTGGGTTCCAAAGCTTGTAACCCTTTAAATCATCCTTATACCCAATAAAGATGCACCTTTCAGATTTATTATCCAACTTGGTCCTTTTCTCCTTTGGAACATGTACATATGCATCACATCTAAATACCCTTAGATGTGAAAGAGAGGGTTTCTTACCAGTCCATACCTCATGTGGAGTCTTATCCTCCAACACTGATGAAGGCGATCTGTTAACTAAGTAACATGCAGTCTCCACTGCCTCTGCCCAGAATTCTTGTCCTAGCCCGGTACCACTGAGCATGCTTCTTGCCTTTTCCATCAGTGTTCTGTTCATTCTTTCTGCAACTCCATTTTGCTGGGGTGTGTATGGATTAGTCTTCTGCCGTGCTATACCACACTTCTTACAGAACTCTTCAAATTCCTTCTTGCAGAACTCCCCACTATTATCCATCCTTAGCGCCTTTATCTTCTTCTCTGTCTGGTTTTCCACTAGAGCCTTAAATTCTTTAAATTTTTCAAAGACTTCAGATTTCTTCCTCAAGAAATATATCCATGTATTCCTTGAGAAGTCATTTATGAATGAAACATAGTACATAGACTTTCCCAGTGAAGGAACTGACACAGGTCCAAACACATCACTGTGCACAAGTTCTAATATCTTGTTCGCCCTCTTAGCACCAGAAGGAAAAATCACCCAATTCTTCTTCTCATATACACAATGTTCACAGAAATCGAAATCCAGAGAGAAATTAAACATACCTTCTACCATACCATTTCTATGCAGTATCCGAAGGCCCTTCTCTCCAATATGTCCAAGCCTTTGATGCCATAGCATGGTCTTTTCTCCAGAGACAGCTAGGCTTTCCGCTCCTCTTTCATGAACCACAGAAGTGTTACACCCATCAATAACAGTGCTACCTTGTACCTTGTACAGAGTTCCAATCCAAACTCCCCGCATTAATACCAGTGCTCCCCGAACCATCTTGCAGGCATCTTTCTCGAACACTGTTTTTACACCTGCATCATCCATCTTGCTTACAGAAATCATATTTCTGGCCAATGCAGGAATATGCAGAAAACCAGGAAGTGTTCTAATCCTTCCACCTTGCAACTTCAGCTTGACCTTTCCACGTCCGACGATTTTGGCCTTCTTATCATCCCCTAGGAAGACATCACCACCATCATATTTCTCATACTCACAGAACCACTCCCTATGGGGAGTGAAGTGGAAGGATGCACCTGAGTCAATCAACCATGACTCGTGATATACATGTGTACTTGAAGAAGAATCCAAATACACATCCCCACCTTCATCCGAGGTGGTTTTTGCCTCTGCAGAAGGAGCATCATCAGATCCCTTTCCTTTCTCAGGAGCTTTAGATTTGCACTCCTTTTTGTAGTGCCCTTCCTTTCCGAATTTCTAGCATACCTTTACAAAATTTCCAGGAGATTTAGATCTCCCTCTAGATTTAGATATCCCACTCGAAACCTTATTCTTGTTTCTGTTTTGGGACCTTCCTCGTACAGATAAGGCATCTCCATTTTGACCCTCCATATTTCTCCGTCTCATTTCCTTCGACAGCAAGGCTGAGACAATGTCATCAAAATTCAAGGTAGTTTTATTGCTACCTATTGCAATAACCAAACTGTCCCACGAATCTGGTAGAGAACACAACAAACTGATGCACTTATCTTCATCTGAGATTTTAATATCAACAGATGATAGCTGACTTACCATAGTATTGAAGGCATTCAGATGCTCTGTCATCGAGTCTCCATCCTTCATCCTCAGGTTATACAGCTTTTTCCGCAGGAACAATTTATTCACCAGAGACTTAGATTGGTACAAAGTCCCAAGTTTTTCCCACAAATTCTTCGTTGTAGCTTCCCCAGATACATTCAACAGTATTGAATCTGAGACACACAACCGTATTGTGCTCTTAGCCTTCCGATCCAGTTTCTTCCAGTCTTCATCTGAGATTGTCGTTGGTTTAGTACCTGGATCTACCACGATCCACTGATCTTTATCCACCAGCAGATCTTCCATATTGATCTTCCACAACTCAAAACTCTGACAATTAATTTCTCGATCTCTATCTTTCCACCGCTCACCATCTTCTTTCACCGCAAGAATCGATCCCGCAGATCTCCCACTGAACAGGGTCTACCTCAGGCCCAAGCAAAAAACCCTCAGCAGCAAAGGCGTCCCCTTGAAGACGAAACAACTCTGATACCAAATGTAGGTTTTAACCCTGAACAGAAATTATCTACACACAAATCTTATAACAGAAAATAAACAATAGCGAGGGCATAAAAAATAAAACAGATAAACACAGAGATTTTCCCCTAGATCCCAAATCGGGACGAGCAGCTTGATTTTTCATTATATTCCTTTTAGTGTTACAACACATATATATACATGTCGAAGCATACATAAACCCCAATCCATTAACCCTGGATTAGAACATAACCGTAGTTCCCTTTACCGGATCTACAAAATACCAGGGGTTGAAAACCATCATACCCTAAAACCATGTGCAAAATCATGCACAAAACATGGGTGGGTCCGCATATGAGTGGAACCGCATACCAAAAAAAAATTCGCCGGGGCGCTACCCCGGACCCCAACAGTGGGGGCTGCCTTCCCCCTTGTGACCCCCCTGCTGCACCCGCCGCAATGTACAGTGCATGGGGCTAGTCATGGAAAGAATATAACACATACCCAACAATATCTACATGAATATGGACAAGGAAAAACTTCTAATTAGTCTTGTTTACGTTGATGATCTAATCTTTGCTAGCAATGATGAAGAAATGAGCCATGAATTTGCTCTAAATATGTCCAAAAAATTCGAGATGTCAATGATTGGTGAGTTGTCTTACTTTCTTGGGCTACAAATATCTCAAACCTCTGCAGGTAGGTTTATATCTCAAGAAAAATATCTTAAAGATATGCTCAAAAGATATTGGGTGGAAGATTGTGCACCTATGAGCACACCGATGACCACAGATTGTAAATTAAGAAAATATGATGATACCCCTCTCATAGATGCAACCCTTTACAGGTCAATAATTGGAGCTCTCCTATACTTAACTGCCACAAGACCAGATATTATGTAAGAAGTAGGAATGGTAGCAAGATTTCAGTCGTCCTAAACAATCCCATCTAGCAGCTATGAAGAGAATTCTTAGACATTTGAAAGGAACGATTGATTTCGGTCTTTGGTATCCTAAGAGTTCAACTCTTATTGTGACAACTTACTCTGATGCTGATTGGGATGAAAGCGTGGATGATCAAAAAATTATGAGTGGAAATGCATTCTTTATGGGAGATTGTCTTGTATCTTGGCTTAACAAAAAGAAATCATCTATATCCCTTTCTACAACTAAAGCCGAATATAAAGTTGATGCTGATTGTTGTACATAAATTCTATGGATGAAGGAAGCCTTGAAGAATTTCAACATAGAAACTAAGCAACCAATTACTATTTTTTGTGACAATACTAGCACCATCAATCTTTCAAAGAATCCGGTGATGCACTCAAGGACCAACATATTCCAATAAAATACCACTTTATCCGTGGAAAATTTTCTGAACACAATATTAGGTTGGAATACATCAATACAAAAGAGAAAATTATGGATATCTTTACAAAACCCCTTCCACGAGAAGCATTTGAGTATCTTCTCCAAACGATGGGGGTCATTGCTCTTGCATCACATTAAATCAAGCAACATGTTAGGGGTACAGTATGTTAGGGGGAGCAGCATGACAGGGGGAGTACTTTGGCACCCCATTTCCATTGATGTCAAAGGGGGAGAGAAGAAAAATATTTCCATCCAATTACAAAGGGGGATATTTTTCATCCAAGTTGTCATTGATGGCAATAAGTTAAATGAATGAACACACTTGATGAAGGTTGAAAGACTAGATGATAACATGGAAGATATCATTTGAATTTCTCCTAATGATGCTGCACTATGACATATTACTGCACTATTGTTGAATACATGATGTTATACATTCATCATCTTGTTGGGTACTATCATGATGACATAGATGTCCTACATGATGACACTATGATCCTATGATTGATAAGCCAAACAAGGAGAAGCCACGTAGTGGAAAAGGCATGTTTTCCTATTCACATCCTGCACACAAAAGTTAAAGACAGTCATAAAGAAAAGAATGCTTTTAACACCTTGGAGGCATCCTATCCAGATGGGTCCTATACCATCTTGTAGAGTATATTTTTCCCGTTCTAATGAGCCCTTATTGTCCCGAAATTCCTAGTAGTTTGTGAGAAATTGAATTTTTTAGTTGAAAAATATATATTTTTTACCTAGCCGACTTGAGCCGACTTGTGTATGCTCATACTCCTTCACCCAACTGACGTGTATATTCATATAACTCCAAAACCAGTATATATAGACATATAAAACACTTCATTTGATCAGCACTTTCGGTGATAATCCACAAAAAAGAAGTCTTATAGTTCACAACTCATGAAATTAAAGATGAGGAAGCATTAGATAAAGGAGGAAGAGATTACGAGCAAGTCTGGAATGTCTTTTGGGCTATAAATCAGATGATGGACTCAAACTGAGCCACAAAACATACACCTATAGGTAGCTAAAACAGACCCTCAGACTTGGGTAAAGAAGCTACAGAACTAATCACAGAACCTTGGTCTATATACAGATTTGAATATTGAAGGAATCAGATTCTGTTATAGAACTCCTGAAGTTTGGACCTGTCACATTGTAATATAACTCAATGGACTAAAGTTTAATTCAGACATGTCTTATTGAAATACAATTTGAATTCACTGTAATTTGGCTCAGACCTGTCTCCATGTAATACAACTTGGATCCTCTGAAGTTTGACTTGAACTAGTAAACAACTACAGTTTTCATTTCTCCTGACTTAGAATTACAGTAACACAGTATTGCATACTAAAGCTCAAATCTATTTTTAATTTGAAGTGGTTGGGACCTCTTAAACTATATTATGGTGTAGTGCTTTGGACTATTTGTTATAGCTCAGAACTATGCTATCTTGCTCACCTGTGGACCTGTTCAAGCTCAAAATTGGTGTAGTATTCTTTGGATTGTGGAACACTGTGATTCAGTTGTCTTGAAATAGCCTGGTATTGAAATTTTGGTGCAGTGCAGTCTTTGGCACATAATTGATAAAGTAAAGTGATATATAATAGCTAGTGTAGTTGGGTGCAGATTGGTGCAATAGAGCATCCTTGAATCAATCATCCGATAACGAAGCAAAGCAAGATTGGTGTCCTTGGAGTAGGAGCTCCTAAACACATGGTTGGTACCTTGCGAATATAGGGTCAAAGCCCTATGGGTCTTAGCCTCATCAAAGTCTAATTTGGTGCTTGGAAATAGGTTGGTGCCTTTTTCATTAAAGGTTTGGTGCCCTCACTCATCTATTGTATACAATTATTTTAAAAAAAAGGATTGAAGTTCTTATTAATCCTTAATATTATTATTATACACCTCTCTGTCTTTAATTGTGAAGAATCTAACTGGCAATAATTAACAATTGAAAAGAAATATTGATTCACCCCCCTCTCAGTATTTCCAAAAATATGGGTAATCCACTAAAAATAGAGAGGTTGGAAGAGTTAAGAGGCTTCAATGTGTGGATCCAAGAGGAGAACCTAGACATGAAGGAGAAGATAATGAAGTTGGAAAATACATTGGCTAATTACAATACTCTCTCATAACCATGATGGTATATTTAGAAAAGAAAAAAAATCATCTCTTGCAACTAGGAGAGAAGGTCATTTAAATGGATGAATAAAAATAGGAAACACTCTATTAGATGATGGCTCAACTACACCAAGAATTAAGGATGAAAGAGGAACCATATACCAATTTTAAAGTATCCAAGAGACCAAGGAAGCCCAAAAACAATCCATCTCTACTACAAAATATAGAACCATGACAAATATGTGTATGGTAATCCCACCATCCATAGACCTTTACTCAATTTATTTCTCTAGAGTCCTATAGTGTTTTTTTAAATCACACTAAAATCATTGATGCCAATATCATGAGGTAGATGGTGTATAATAGATAAGGGTTAGGAAGAATAATCCAAGGGAATATATACCCCATTATACCTAAACAAAGGCCCAACCATGAAGGCCTAGGTTTTTATCAAAAAAGATAAATTGAGTGAATGCGGCTTCATTCATGATAGAACCATTAAGACATCCTTTTTTAGTGAAAGAGAAATTAAAGAAAAATCCATTTCAATTGATGAAAATTAAGCTAAAAATGGAGTGGGTAGCACACCATTCCAATCTTCTTGTAGAATATTCAATGAAAGTAGCAAAGGGATGTTCCCACCGTCCAAATTTTCACCCACATTTGAGGAAACAAATAAACTAGCTAACAAGCACAAGCATAGAGTGAAGAGGTATGCCAAGGAATATTTGGTTTGTTTATGTTGTAAAAATAAGGCCACAAGGTTTATTTTTATTTGCACTCTTCAAAAAGAGGATGTCAAACATCCAATGTAATGGCAAGAATGTTTTCCAACTCTACAAGTTGAGTGGATGTTAAGAAGGAAAGTATTGAAGGCTTTACTTGAAACTTCATCCTAGAAGCCACACCACCAAAAGATAAAATTGAAGAGTGAAATGTTAGGGGAAGAAAGAAGGAGAAGAATGTGTTTGCAGAAGTTTAGTGGTAAAAAATGTCATCTCCACCAACAAGATGGACTTTAGAGCTAAGCCAACATCAATTTTAGACCATATTCGACCCCCATATTCAATATTGTAATAGAAGCATCCTTTCTTGGAGATACACCAAATATTGATGTAGTTTCAACTCATAGGCATTCATTGAAGCTCCAACATAACTGAAAAAACAACCCTATTTTATTGTTTAAGCAAAAGAAGAAGAAGAAGAAGAGGAGTGATTTAAAGCTTTTGGGGATCAAAATAATATGAATAGGGAGGTGTGACCCAAAATATATCAAGATATTTTCCTCATCCAAAGCTTTGTAAATTGAATTTTAGTAAGTTTTGA
The DNA here is from genome assembly GCA_034641835.2 of Pinus albicaulis. NCBI lineage: Eukaryota > Viridiplantae > Streptophyta > Pinopsida > Pinales > Pinaceae > Pinus > Pinus albicaulis. The sequence goes on from CM076582.1 coordinate 483,313,755, forward strand.
ATTAGATGTTGTAAAAGCCATAAACCAAGAAGATGAGATGAAAGGAAAGTATGGCATTAAAGGATGAGTGTTTGGCATTATAACGAAAGTATGTTATTAAAGGAATTCCTTGCTTTATGAGGGAATTCCAACAAACCAAAGGATGTTGGGAAGAAGAGAGATAGTAGAAAAATGTGTTGGAAATACAGAGAGGGGTTGAATCAATATTTCATATAATTAAACAATTATTACATATGTGTATTTTAAATTGCATTCAAACATTCAATTGTTAAGAATAATCAAGGAACACATAATAAAGTCATAAACATTAGAAACAAGAACACATAATCAATTCATAAACATCAAACACAGTAACACATAATCAAGTCATAAAAATCAGACAAATGAACAAAAATATTTTAGGTGGAAACACATAAAGGTATAAAACTACAATACTTCTTCTCTTCTTGATCTTCAATCTTTCTGACATAAATTCATTGGCACTAACCAGTTGGAAGCACCCACTCCCTTGCAATTTTTTGTTGGCACCCACTAGAAGGAAGCACCCACTCCCTTGCACTATTTCGCTGGCACCCACTAGTAGGAAACACTCACTCCCTTATATTATTTCATTGACACTCATCAGTAGGAAGCACCCACTCCCTTCTCTATTTTTTTGGAACCCACCAGAAGGAAGAACATACTCCCTCACATAAGTTTTCTTGCACCAACCAGCTGGAGACACCAACCCCAAAAAATCAATGTTGACCTCCCTTTCATCAATTTTTAAACTGGATCCACTGACTTTTTCACAAACTTCAAATCAAATGGAAACTCCTCTCTGCTCAACAACACATTCACTCCTTTGTCATCGTCAACACTTCATTAGTGTCAAGTTCAACAACATATTTGTTATAAGAAATATTTTATCATCAACAAGCATACATCCCTACAACATAAAATATGAATGATATATCGTGTATCATCAATATTCTAACAACTTATCTTTCCATAAACAACTCAAAAAATTCATTAGTATAATAGATAATCAATCATTACTAGATCGATAATCACTTCAACAAGAAAAAAATTCACAAACCATCATCAAATTTAACATTGATAAATTTTATAACCATGGTTAATCAAATAATAGTAGTGGAATATAAAACATAAAATTCAAACTTTGAGCATTAAATATGGATCCTAAAACTTTGATTTCACAATTGGACATTTAACTGCAATTACCCCAACAAATAAAAATAATGCTTGACAAATTTTGAATCTGGTCATAGTCACTCTGGATAGCATATATAACAAATAGAAATATAAATGATAGAGAAATTTTCTTATGCAATAGATCCTTCAAAACACATTCTACTATAAGTTTTACAGTCATCTACTATGACATTTAACAAAGTAGCCAAGTCCTATTGAGTCACCCTAGATAGAAAAAATAACCTGCTAAAAAACTCAAGAACTTTAATAAGACATCCTGCATTCATAATGTTTTTTTGCACAATATTAAAGGCACACCCTCATTTTCACATATTATCACTGCAAGAAAATTAAAATACATTGGTGAGGGTCATGCTTGTGATGGACCTTTAAGGTCCGTCACCAATGTCACATATGGAGACGGTCCTTAAAAAAGTGTCACTGTAAGTGTATATAGTGATGGTCCTTTAAGGTTCATACCAAAGCCATTTTCAATGACGCTTTTGGTGAGGTTCGTTAAAGTCCCATCACTAATTTTCCCTTTGGTGACACTTCTAGTGACGAACTTTTAATGACCCTCACCAATGATCTTTTTGTTACTTTTGGTGACGGTAAAAAAATGTTCATCGCCATTGATCATTCCAATGAAATTTTGATGACGCTATATGCCTGTTAATATATTTTTTTTCAAAAGATAATGATTTAAGGCCATTATTGTGGAGTATTTTTTATGATATTTCCAAGGCCATAGCGGTTAGAATCAGTCAATTTTTTAAGAAGTAATTAGTTTTTATCATTTCCCTCAAGTAATCACTAGTTGAATAGAGTTTTCCTATGAGTCAACACATGATTCATATCTATTAGGTTTATTATCTATCAAATTCCCTTTAGATAAAGTTCCACTAGTGTGTGTAGGAAATATATTATTTAATACATAATCAAGTTCTGAAAATTCTATTAATGAGAAATACCTAACACTCCTCAACAATCTGGGCACACCTTAAATTAATGATTTGTCACACACTAACATTTCTTAGCACCTCGCATGTCTTGGAACATCTTTGTACCTAGAACATCTTGTCATGAAATTTACGCCCAAGCACATGGTAGCATGCACTAGCACAACATAGAACTCTCCTAGCATGTTTTGGCATGCATGTAGTCCATAGCATGCCCTGGAACACCTTGGTTGAATGCATTGACATACATTAGCACTTGGCACACAATGCCACTTGGCATGTATTAGGATCTATTATTAGTGTGACTAGCATGCTCCTTTTGAAAAACATAAAGTCTTGACTTATTAACCCTCTTATGTGTTCATTTCCTTACATTTTTGCTTGGTTCTTCCTTTTGTTGCCTTGACACTTCTTGACACATATTGAAATACCCTGGCACCCTCCACATCCTTAGCACCTGGCATGTATTGGCATATCTTGGCACTATTTGGAACATATAATTAACACACCCTGGAACTCCCTAGCACACTTTGGCACTTCTTTACATGCCTTGATATTCCCTAGCATGCCTTACCAATGCTTAGCATACCTTGTCACTCCCTCCTTGGCATGATAGCTAGCAGTCATTAACACTAGTCCATGGCACATGTTCCTCATATTCATTAACTTCCATGATTTTTTACCTAGTTCTCCCTTAATGTTTTGTCCTATTACTCCTTAACACTCCTAAACATGCATTAGCACTCTTCAACATACCATTCCACTTCATAGCATGCATAACAATCCCCGACACATTTTGGCACTTGGCACGTGTTGGTGCTTGGAAAGTATTAGCATGTATGGAACACTTTGAGATGCCTTGGTATGATTTGGCATGGTTTAATATTAAATATATTTGAGATCAATTTTTGGAAAGTAGATGAGAAGCAACAAAGGAAGACTTGGCACTTAAAATTCACTAAGACTTTGCACTTGGAACCTATTGGTGCCTAGTGTTGGTGTTCCTGGCATGCCCCTCTTAGAAAAGGTAAATTGATGACTAATTAACCCTCTTAGGTGTTCATTTCCTTGTATTTTAACTTTTTTCTCCATTTTTTTTCCTTGATAGTACTCCTTGGCACACATTAACACACCCTTGAACATCTTGGCATGCATTATCACTTGGCACATCTTATCATGTTTGACATTCCTTCACACTATCTGGCACATCTTAGCATTCCCTAGCATGCCTTGGTAGTCATGTCCTCACATCTAGCCTTTACATTTTTTCATTACTTGGGAACCCAATCAAGTCCTTGGCTACTGCAGTTCATGTGAAAACATTGGTCTGCATCAATCGCAACAACTTGACCAATTGCACCTACTACAAGTAGATTGTGCCTTGTTCACCTAAGAATTTCCTATAACTCATCTTATGCCACTCATTTACAATCTCAACTTGTCCCACTTAACTATTTACCAAGACAAGTATCACATGATCTAGCCATGGCCATAAAACAACTAAGCAACATAGATTACACAGGCAATATTTCACATGTATGTTCAGTTCATATAAAAAATAGAACATTAACTGAGAGTTTTCAAGAACCACAAGATTCACAAGGCACACAATATATAATCTGACATAAGTTGAGTGCCCCAAAACTTATACACAACAATGTACAATATGTAATTATCTACAATAGTTTAAAACATGAGAATGTAGCCAAAATATGCCACATCTCATGTAAAAAAAATAACTAAAGGAAAAATAATGTTGTGCCTAGCACAAAGTGATCTCCCTTTGTCTAAAACTGTTATGTCGAGCCCCTTATAACAACTGTAGGCTTGCCTCGTATAAATCCTATTCTAAACTTCTCCTAACACACTTTGTCCTTAGCACATTTGAATTCGCTAACACTCCCTTGCACACACTCTTATTTGTTCCTTTCCATGCATTTTTACCTAGTTATCCCTTAATATGCCCCAATATTCCCTAACACTCTAGTTCAACATGCATTGACATTTTCTGACATGTGTTAGCATGCCTTTTCATTCCTTTGCATGCCCTAACCCTCCCTAGCTATCATGCCCTCACAACTACCCTTACTTAATTTTCAACTTGGGAACCCAACCAAGCCCTCGATTGACTACAAGAGCTTGACCAAGTTATAGTTACTACAACTAGACTATATTGTTGAATTGTGTAGCTTGGGAGGTACTCCACAAGCCTAGTGAGATGGCTTTGTGTGAGTTTGGTCACAAAAGGCTTGGTGGGAATAAAAGCAAAGCAAAGGGATTTTGGACCCAAGACGGGGTTTAAAATCTAAAAGAAAATTAAAAAGGAAAATTAATATTTCCTAAGGTCTAAGTGGATAAAACCCGTAAGTTCTAGAGGGTTCCTAAGAGGTCTAGGAAAAACTATTTAAGGAGTCCTTAGGATGAAGGAAATAATATCAAGTGAGAAGGAGATCATTTGATCAAGGGGGCGAAGAGACATGTAGTCCTAAAGAGGCCATGATCATTATCATGTATAGCATTCATTAAGATGCCTCAGTATACTTTGGCATGGTTTAATATTAAAGTCATTTGAGATCAGTTAATGGAAAGTAGAAGAGAAGTAACAGAGGATGATTTGGCACTTATAATGCACTAACACTTGGCACTTGACACTCATTTCCACCTAGTTTTCGTGTGCATAACATGCCCCTATTGGAAAATGTAAATTGATGACTTATTAACCCTATGATGTTTTCATTTCTTTGTATTTTAACTTTTTTCTCCTTTTTTTTTCCTTGATAGTCTCTGGCATGTATTGTTACACCATTGCAAATATTGGCATGCCTTAGCACTTGACACATATTAGCATATTTTACATGCCTTCGAAATATCTCGCACATGTTAGCATTCCCTAGCATTCCTTGCCACTCATTCCCTCACAAATATCCTTACATTTTTTCATGACTTGGGAACCCAATTAAGTCCTTAGCTACTACAGTTCATGTGACATTCGTCTACTTCAGCAATAACAACTTGATCAATTACACCTACTACAAGTAGATTGTGCCTTGTTCACCTAAGAATTTCATATACCTCATCTTAGGCCAGCCATGTCCAAGCTGAACTTTTCCCACTTAAGAACTTACCAAGACAAGGATCACATCTAGCCATGGCCATAAAACAACTAAGAAACATAGCTTACATAGGCAATATTTCACATGTATTTATAGTTCATATAAATAGTAGAGAATTAACTGAGAGTTTGCAAGAACCACAGGATACACAAGACCCACAAGATATAGGTCGGCACAATTCGAGTTCCCCAAAACTTATACATAACAATGTACAATATGGAATTGTCTAAAATAGTTTAAAACATGATCATTTGGCCAAAGTGTGACACATGTCATATAAAAATAATAGATAAAGTAAAAATAGTGTTGTGCCCAACACAAAGTCTCCCTTTGTTTAAAATTTCTTTTTCGAGCCCCTTATCACAATCGTAGGCTAGTCTCTTACAAATCCTATTATGAACTTTTTTTAAGACATTTCATCCTTGACACACTTGAATTCACTGAGACTCCCTGGAACACACTCTTATTTATTAATTTCCATGCATTTTTACCTAGTTCTCCCTTGTGATAACTTGAAACTCCTTAACACTCCTCAACATGCATTGACATTGTCCAACATGTGTTAGCACACCTTTTCATTCCTTGGCATTCCCTAACCCTTCCTAGTTATCATGCCCTCACAACTACCCTTACTTAGTTTTAAACTTGGGAACCCAAACAAGTCCTCGCTTGACTATAGGAGCTTGACCAAGTTAGGATTACTACAACTATACTATGTTGTTAAATTGTGTAGCTTGGGAGGTACTCCAAAGGCCTAGTGAGATGGGTTTGTGTGATTTTGACCACAAAATTTTTTGTGGGAAAATAACCCAAGCGAAGGGGCTTTGGACCCGAGATGAGGTTTAAAATCTAAAATAAAATTATACAGAAAAATAATATTTCCTAAGGTCTAAGTAGATAAAACTAGTAAGTTCTATAGCGTTCTTAAGAGGCCTAGCTAGGAAAAGCTATTTAAGGAGGCCTTAGTATGAAGGCAAGAACATCAAGTGAGAAGGAGCTCATTTTATCAAGGAGGCTAGGAGAGATGTAGTCCTAAAGTAGGTCTAGTTAGAGGTATGAGTAAGTATTGCTAAAGGGAGGCCATGATCATCCACCAAGAGTAAGATCGTCATGTGAGGGTTCACAATAATGTCACATACCTTAATGGGTTCGAGATAAGAAGTAGGATGGAATATTTTTGGTTCTCTTAGGGTAGATAAAGCTCAAGAGAGGCAACTAATGAGAATTTGGGCATGTGATTTCAGTGATGTTTCTATGTGAAGTCTGCATCAAATTTTAAAATAGTAGAGAGGGTTGAGACCCTACCTTGTGTTGGTTACTAGGTTGTGAGGTCTGTGATAAATACCAACACAAATGGAGGAGGGTTTGCACTAGAATTTAGGGCCATAAAAGAAGTAGTCATAGGAGTAATATTGACTAAAGTAACAATAGCTTGAGGGTCGTAGAGATCTAAATTTCAGGTCAATATTCAGTCAAAGAAATGACCAGAATCTATGGATCCATATGAGCTAGGCTAAGTCTCTTATGGAGGAAAGAGTTTTCCTTTTTGATATGGGTGGATATGGTTTTTTCTAAAGAAATTAGAATAGAAATATAATTTCCTATTTAGAGAGGTTTCCTAGCATTTTCAATCCATAAGGTATGTCATTAATACTGTGAAAAATTTGCAAAGAAGAAGAGGGGTTGTGACCCTTAGAGAGAGGATTATATCTGCAATATATACCACAATTTTGGAAGATGTTTTGCAGAAGTATGTGCGGAGATACAAAATCCAAAGGAAGGTGGAACCTGAGTAGAATATGGAGCAGAATAAATGTGCCATATGAGGAATGGATTGACATGAAGAGGAGTTGATTTTGTTGGACTGTCCATAGAGTTTTGGACAGAGATCTGAAGCAGGTTATAAACAGTTAGGCAATGGAATGCTAATGGATGATTTGTGACCCTAGTTTAGTCATCTACAAATTGTTAGAATGATGATAAGATGAGTAGTTCAGATTTGTTCATAGATTGGAAAAAAAAAATTGGTACACAAGAATAATGATTTTGAGAGGACTCAAATCACTATTAGGTGACATATTTGAAGAGCCCTAGATGAGGGCAGTGTTGTGAGCACTAGATCAGTAAAAAAATTTACTGTGGTTGGGAAAATTTATGGCAATCCAAGTTCAATTGGAGGGTTGTTAGGTGACTGTCAAAGAAGAGCTCTAAGTCTCGTACTTGTGAAGGAAAACAGGACTGGTAGAAGGGTAGGTGTATTGGGCCTAAGGACGTGCAAAATTTGGAGGACTAAAGCAGCAGTCAAGTGGGCTAGCCAACTAGCCCTAGTTCACTATATTGTAGAGTATTGCGTCATTGAAAAGAAGGGAAATCTCCATATCCATAGACTTGTCATCTTGGAGCAGCAGTATGGCAAAAGTGGGCAGACCAAAGAGTTGTTCACAATAGAGTTGTGAACAACTAATTGAAAACTTTAAGTTTTGCAGACCTTAAACGAAAAAAGAGGTAGGTAGAGGGAAATTTTTTTTGAGCCGAGCTCAGTAACATAAAGGAGTTTAGTTCATTGATAGAGGCATATTGAGGAGTTTCATAATGGGAGGAAAGACAACCTGCCATATGTGTTCAAGACATGGTATGTCCAACATAAAAAATTGAGTCAAGTGTTGTCTTGTTCAAGGTATATTCGTTGTCGAAGGAATAACACCAAGCCCTAGTTGTATTCCTTGTATCAGTGTGATTGTAAAGGACCATCATCCCTGGTACAAGAGATCTAGCCTATTCTATTACATTTTGAAATTTAACGAAGAAAGGTTTGAAAAAAATAAACATTTTCGTGTGCACTAATTGATTCCCTGATGTGTGTAGATTTCATTGTGAAAGTTGATGTGTTGTGGAATTTGAATGTGTTTGCATCAAATATTCTAAGACCAAACCCAAATTCTCATGTGTTGTGGAAATTCAACATATGCCTTGTTCACCTAAGAACTACATGTAACTCATATTAGACTACTCATGTCCAATCCCAATTGATCCCACTTAACAAGTTACCAAGACAAGGCTCGTCACATACAAATGTGGTCGTAAAACAAATAAGAAACATAGTTTACATCTTGACATGCCATAACACCTGACTTGTCTTAAATTCCTTGGCATTATGTGGCATGTGTTAGCATCCCTTGCATTCCTTGACATGATTTTACACTCCCTAACACACCGTAGCACTTCCTAACACACCTTGGTAGTTTAACATACCTTGGAATTTCCTAGCATATAACTTTGTCACTCCCTCCTTAACACACCTGGAACTCATTGACACTCCATATCACACACTCTTATTCATTCATTTCCATGAATTTTGATCTAGTGATTCCTTGTGTTTACTTGACACTCCTTAACACTCCCTAGCATGCATTGGCACACCCTAACACCTGGCACACCTTGGAATGCCACCCTAGCACTCTAGCATTCATTGGAACTACCTAGCATGCCTTTTCACTCTCTCCTTAGCACACCTAGAGCTCATTGAAAATCCCAGTCACAAACTCGTATTCATTGATTTTAATGCATTTTTACCAAGTGCTCCCTTGTGTTTCCATATCATTCCTTAACACTCCTTGGCACGTGTTGGTACACCCTAACACCTAGGACATCTTGGCATGTTGCCCTGGCCTCTAGCATGCCTTAACACTACCTAGCATACGTTGTCAATCCCTCCTTAGCACACCTAGAAGTCACTAACACTTCCAATCACAAACTATTATTTGTTCATTTCCATGCATTTTGACGTACTGTTCCCTTTTGTTTCCCTGGCACTCCTAGTTAACACTTCCTTGCATGCGTTGGCACATCTTGGCTGCATACCACCCTGGCACTCTATCATTCCTTATTATTGCCAAACATGTCTTGTCACTCCTCCTTATCACACATGGAACTCATTGAAACTCCTTGCCACACACTATTATTCATTCATTTCCATGCATTATGACATAGTGCTACCTTGTGTTTCTCTAGCACTCCATAACACTCCTTGGCACACATTGGCACACCTTGGAACTTGGCACAACTTGGCATGCTTTCCTAGCACTCTATCATGCCTTGTAATTTCCTAACATACCTTGTCACTTCCTCCTTAGCAAACCTAGAACTTGCTAACGCTCCCTCCTTAACACATGGCATGTCTTGGCATGCCTGGCATGCCTTGGCACTATCTGGCACATATTAGCACACCCTGACACTTCTTGAAATGCCATAACATTCCCTAGTATTCCTTCACTCCCCCATTGCCATGCCTAACACTCGCTGACACCCTCAACACACCCTCTTATTTATTCATTTCCGTTCTTTTTGACTCGATGATCTATGTTTGATGGGGTGCATGTCTAGAAAGAGTTCCTTTAAGAGAATAAAAAAATGATCTCACTATTACTCACATAGTGAGATTCTACTTGAATGACATTAGGAAACTACACAATAGATTTGAAGAATGGAATTTTTATGGGTTTTTTTTATGGTGTGAGAATGGTAAGAATTGAGTGGTCAATAAGGTGTGTGAATTCTTAGAATACCTTCTCACTCCCTCTGTGGCATGACAACTATCACTCATTGCCACTCCCTGACACACCCTCATATTCATTCACTTCCATGTATTTATACCTAGTGCTCCATTGTGTTGTCCTAGTACTCCTTAACACTCCTCAACACGCATTGGCACTCTCTTACCATCAACATGCATTTGCACTCAATTATGCAATCCTTAATTTGGATCCTTAACATTGTATTTTAGAAGTTATATTCCAATGATAAAAAGTGCAAACTCTGATGATGCTGTTCCTGCAATTTGCATGTATTGAACCAATTAAACTATTGTGGCCCAAGTTAAGATACAATAAGCTACTCATATTTCCAAATGAAGCTAGAATAGTTCCTATGAGGTAGTTAGCTAAGAGAGACAATACCGAAAGGTTTTTCATTAACCCAAACTCAGGAGGGATTTTTCCTTCCAATAAATTCTCTAAAAAATGTACTATCAAATAATAAAGATGCTTGTATTACCAGGTGCCATGTAACCTATGGAGCCTCTCAGCATGGTTGAAAGTGTGTTTCCGCAAAGCTATGGATTGATTAACTGTGCAATTCCCAAATCATTGATGTGCTCCTATGGTGATCAATTCCACACATGGAGTCTTTGAGCTAGGCACTTCTTTTTCTAAAAAATTGTTTGGGGTGTCACTGAATTGGTGGAATTCTCAAATTCATGACATTGTAAATTATGTAGGAGCTTTGTTGATTTTATTATAGAGGCTAAGGTTTGCAAGGAGAATATAGGGTTTTTAGGGTCTTAGGGGAAAATAAGCATCAATTTATAGCTCTTTGATATACTAAAGAGTATGGTTTATATGAGTAGTTGATATGGATTATATGAAGTTGAATCCACCTTGAGATGGGGGTTGTTATGACTCTTGAAGCCTCGTCCTTCTTCCTGTTGATGAAATTTTTTTGTTAGTTATCCCTTGGATAAGAACCACCATTTTTGTAAATTCCTATGACTCTTGACTCTTCAACAATGTTCCCATGTAGTTGTTGTTGGTGATGAAAGAGGTGAATTTTTATTGACAACTCTAGTGCTTTCTCATTTAATTATCAACCCAGGGTAAGTCTTTTGATTCCAAGAGTGTTGGCACAGTATATGCGAGTCAGTTTGTTTAACAGATGTTCCTTGTCACTTATGAGGAAGAATTTGCTAACTTCCTGAGCTTGCTTATCCTACGAGGGGTGGCTTGGATAGGTAAGATTGAGCAACAGGATTTTTCATTTATCTAATGGAATTAAATAATAGTTTAACTAAACCAAACAACAATCTAGAGAAATCAAGCAAAAATTGAATTGAATTCGATAATCAACTGAACAACGATGGAATTGAATGGGACAATAGTTTAACTAAGCTAAACAGTAATGGAATCAAATTGAATCAGTAGTCTAGCTAACTAAGCAGTAATGGAACAATAGTATAACTAGCTGAGCAGTAATGGAACAACAGGATAACTAAGTTGAAAAATAATGGAACATCAGTATGACTAAAGCGAATTAAATAAATCATACAGTAATTAATTAGGTAATTTTGCAATGGATTCCTCTTTATGACTTAATTAATCAACATTGATCGATGGTTGAACACTTCGTTATGCTAGAAGAAGAATGCAATTCATAAAGACATATAACATTGAAATCATATTATTCTACTTTCTGTAATTCAAATGTAATGGTATTAAAAGAACTGGAACTATCTATTAATAATAAAGTATTGCTGTAAGTCGGAAAATACGATTGCGATTTTCCTACTTCAAGAACGCAATTTCTAACAATCCTAAAGAAAGAGAATTGTATTTGTATGGAATGGAAATATACTTTACAACTACATCAAATTCTTAAGCACTGGTTTTGAAACTACACAGAGTATGAAAACTTGCGTGGAACTTCTAGAGGTTGGGCCCAGCCCACCAGAAGACCTAGCGCAGTAAAAACTTCAAAAGATTATCATTCAAAGCTCTATATTACATCCAGTGATGTTACAAAAACACAATTAGACAGACTGTTTCTGATTTGTCTATTACAAAGGAATTTCCTGTCCTATCTCCGACTCCCCTTCTCCTCCGTCCTTTTCCCTTTTAAAGATGATTTCCAAAATGCAAAAGTATTTTCCAAATGACAGCCCGCTGTGCGTGGCTGTCATTTGAGTTCTTGGGCTTGAATTCGTCTGTTTGCCTTTTGCCGACCGCTGTTTAACAGGATTTCATATGATTGCATCTTTTGGTTGGCTTCTATTTCCTATTGGTCTGGCCATTATGCCTTCCTACATGCGGAGATAAGATAAGTCAATTTTCTATTAGAAAAACATCATTTTCTTCATTATTCTAATTGTTCTCATTTTCGTAATATTTTATTCTCTTTATTGTTAATATGAAGAGGGATTTCCACGAAATTATAACATAATTTGAAGTACTTACAGGGTGAGAATCATACCTTAATTTGGGCCCAACAAACTCCCATGCTTACCTAGTTGCATTTCCTCATGCAAACAGATGATTGAGATGTAGCTGCATTAAGGAGTAGGCAGGGTAGGCCTTTTCGTTGTATGCTCTGAAGCCTTGTTTTCATTTCATGAGTGCAAAGGCAACGCCTATGGCTCATTCTGGTAATTCATAATTGTGATTATAATCCTCGGGAGGATGCCAGAGGGGAGGGTTTTTGTATTTACATCCCAACTAGGTAGGCCCCATGTTGTAGACTAGGTTGCTGTATGAAAGGAATTTGGAGGCAACAACCTTGAAATTCCTGTAACTGAATGGCTCCCTATTCTTCACATTTTTTGTGGATGCCATCCATCTTTTCTTGGCTGCTGCTAAGGCTGATTCACGAATGTCCTCAAAGTATTATTGTGTGTTTTCTATGATATCTTTATGGATGGGTCCCAACCTAGTCCTCACACCTGGCCTTCTCATGAAGTTTTTGTGTTGGATGATCAGTTGCAGGGATTTCGTAGGCTCCCCCCTGACCCATAAATCTAGACTATGCTCTCTTTTCTGGAAGATGCCGTAGGATTTGGCCGACCTGATATAGTTTTTAGCAAATGAAAGGAAGGCTTGCAGCTGTACATCCCCTATGAAGGGGTTAGGGTTTCTGTCTGTGTCTTCTTCTAGGAAGAAGTTATGCATGCAAATCTCACATAAGATGCGTTGGACATGCTCATCCTGATTGTTACTACATTAGACAAATTCTTCTATGGTCCTGAAGGTAGTGGGTTTTCCTGCCTTGAAAGCTTTAAATTTCAAGAGTAAATAACGTTCTGTTAGGAACAAGGCATAGTTGGTTGCCATAGCTCTGCATGATAGCATATCATTATATAGAGAGAAAATTGTAGAGATTTGCTTCTTAGATTTCTCTACCTTCTCTTGTACCACTTTAACCTTTGCCTGCTCTCCTCTAAGCTGGGCGAATGTCTCATCTTCTATGGCGGAGGGGTCAGTGAAATTATTTTGCAGTGCCTTATATTCTTGTAATGGCACCACCTCCTTCCTGTACTATGTTAGTTCATGCCGCACTTGCACTAGTTCATTTCGTAATTTCTAGTTGGCATATTTCTCTACTAGATGGGAATAGGCAGGGACTTCCTCTATTTGGGTCCCCTTTTCCTCTATAACCTTCTGCTCAGTTTGGGTGGAGGCTTCAGTGATGTTTGCTAGTTCTGTCTGCACTTCATCCTTGGTGGTGTCTGCTAGGTTGGTCTGTATTTCAGTTTCAGTAGTAGTTATCAAATTGGTTTGTATTCCAGTTTCCATGGTGTCAGCTAAGTCAGTTTGCATTTCACTTTCGACAGTATTTACTGGTTCTGTTTGAGTCCCTGCAATAGAGGTTTCTGTCCTTGGCTTCTAGGCCCTTCTTTATTTTTTTCAATTGTTTTTTCAGATATTTTACCAATTTATTCAATCTCTTGTAGGTACTTCTTAGTTTCTCACTTCTCCTTTCATCTGAATCTTCACCTGTCCTTATTTCAGCAAGTGATAGGGGAGAGGAATTCCCTTTTTCAGGGATAGCGTCTAGAATGGTGTTTCTGATTATGTCTTCAGAATTGACCTCAATGTGAGGGTCCTGACTAGGAGGAGCAATGCTTCCTCCTGGTCACAAAGGGGCTATCTCTATGTGTGTGCTCTGCTCCACAAGGACATTGTCACCTGAATAATCCTATGATTCCAATCTCTCCTCTGCCTGCCCATCACTATAAACTTTGTAATTATCAATAGGAGACATAGCCTCATCATCTTGTGGTTTCTCATGGTCAGGTAGGACATTAGTGTGACCAGAGCTATTAGGGGTGGCGGATTTATCAGAAAGTTCCTCTTGCTCCCCTGCTTCCAATGGGTTTCTCAATTCATAGTTTGTCCTTATTTTTCCTAGGACTCGGGCCATTTTCTCCTTGAATTCTTGCAAGGGTGCATGGGATGGTTCTGCTTCCTCCATGAGGTTTGAGGTTCCTTAGGGTGTCTTGGACCATTTTTTCCTGCTTGGCTCTGACGTTTAGGTTCGAGTCCTTTTTCTTCTTAGAGGATTTACCCTAGGGGGCTCAATTTCGGTTCCATCAGGGTTTACGTCTGGTTACTGTGCCTCATGGTTAACGAAATTATCCCATGCTATCTGCTGCCTATATAGCTCATGAATGATGATTAGTTTTATTAACCCCTGGTGACTAACCACTGCTTGAGGATTCTTGGATTTCCTCAATCGAACAATAGTATCATGCAATATAGAATTCAAAAAGGCAGGAAGATTAATTGAATTTTTTTGTTTAAGTGTAGCTAAAAGTTTAATCTGTTGAGGTTTTATCACATCCCGGCGTCCTTCACATGTAATAAACTTCTGGATGAATGCCGCCAGCTCCTGCCATGGCTGGTGTAAAGAGGTAGGGTTAATCCCTCTATTTTTTCATTCCAACGGTTCATACAGGTCCTGGTATGCTTCTACTGCTTCTCTCAGGAGGAGATGATTTTCTGATAGTCCAATATGCATGGCTGGTGACATTACTTATATTAATGATTCTCCAAGGTTTGATCAATATGTTGATGATTATGATTTCCAAACAAAAGCTAACTTTGCAGAATACTCAGTTTTTGATTTTTGGGAGGAAGCTCAGTTTCATAAACTTGAGGAAAGTGACCAAAAAAAACATAGCAACTATGACAGTGATGAGGAAAGCTCAGAAAATTTGGAATCAATTGAAGGCTTGAAAATTGATGATCACAAGAAATTTGCTGCTTTTCTTTCTCAAGAAGATTTGTTGCCAAAGAGTATCCCTGCCCATCAAATTGATGACCTTCACACAGTTTTCAGCCTGCCCTATCAAAACACATCAGCTTGGCAAGAGAACTACACTGCAATATATCATGAGTCTAACAGTTCAAGTGATCATGAGCAAGGGGAAGAGTGGCTTTACCAGGAGAGTCCCAAATATAGCCAAGTGGAAGAAAGAGTAGTCCTGAAAGAAGCCTATATATCAAATCCTCTAGATCAGGTATTATTCCAAGATCCATTTGTTGTTTTCCTTGAGAAATCTAAAGGAGTAGTGGGTTCTATCATGAACAAGTTGCTACCAAGAATGAGAAAAAACTTAAGCACTAATGTCCGAAAACAAGCCAAATGGGAGTGGCATTTTCATTACTTCAACCATGAAAGAACTAAACCAAGATCAACCATGCAATCATCTACTTGAATGGCTATATTGGAAAGAAGAGTTCACCAAATGAATGTCTATTGTGTATAGATTAGATTAGGATAGATAGACAACAGTGGAAAATAAGCTCAGCCTTGTGAGCATCTTTTCAGTTCTACATTGTTTGAAGAAAAAGTGAAAAAAGCATAAAAATACAAAAAACAGTAAAAAGTAGAAAAAGAGGGCAGTTTCTAAAAGCAATGGTAAAGCCCCATGTTCAAAAAATAGTCATTCAGAAAGCGCGCAAGCCTAAATGCCGCTACTAGTGCTCAAATTTCTTGTTCAGTTATCTAGCCTAATCATAACTGAACATGTTTAAATTTATTTGCTGATAAGTTAGTGAGTGAAAAAGATGGTCAACATTGTGTAAGCTTGGCTTATCAAAGAGAGTAGATTAGGAAAAGATACCGGTTCCACATGATTAAAACAGAACCAAAGAGAGAAGCAGGGATGAAAAAAAAATTGTGCATCTTAGCCCCGTTTTTCTAGATTTCCTTTTTGCAAAATAATATTTGTGTGCAGTTTGTCCTTTCATGCCACAAGTACATGAAAAATCAGACTGTTTAACCCTTATTTGATCATTTTAAATTTCATGTTTTAGATTAGAGAACAAAATCCTGTCAAACAGCTTAACCTTGACAGTTGATCTAGCATAGGTAGAGTAATGAAGGAGTTCATCAACTTAATTTGAACTCCTGGCAGATATAAGTATAGAACTAGATAGGTTCATTTTCCAAATATATATATATATATATATATATATATATATATATATATATTGTCAAAAGGGTTGCTAGTCCAAATGCACCCAAAGGAAGAAAAAATGTTAGTAAAGATAGTGGGGTAGGTAGAAATATCATTGATGCTAATCATGCTGTCTCTTTTTAGAAGTGGCATCAAGGAAGAATGAAATTTGCACCAATGGGTAAGGAACTGGTCTTCATAAGACAAAGATCTGAAATTATAGACATCTCCTGAAAAGGAGCTGCCTTCCCCAAATGGAGCCACTGTTAGTCATCAGTATTTTTCAGTTGTTAGTGATGACTAGTTATAACAACCAAGTTTTCTAACAACTGATCTAAAAATTTGTCAAATTTTCCAGCTGGAAAACATCCATAAACATTTTTTTCCCTCCTACCTTTTCAATCCGCCCATGATGAGATAAAGCCCCATTATCAAGCCCTATCTACCCTCAGCCATACTAGTTTTCCCATCAACTCCAAAGAAACAGTCCAAATCTGTCCAAAGAAGTTTCCCCTAAGGTAGGTAGTGGTGCTTTAAGGCATTTCTCCCTTGGCAAACCACTCTAAAGCCTAAGAACCTCCATTTTCTACATAGCAAACCTTCCTATTCTGCAAATAAAGTTGGTTACAAACCTAGGTCGTGCCACTAATAAACTCTCAAGCCTCAGCAGGACTTGTCCCATAGGTCAAACTGATTTTAGGTGTTTTTACTGTGTTTTAATGGATCTTTCAAGGACAAAGGCATATCAGCATCCCAGAAGACAATTTTTGGCTCCACATGAGAAGATAGCTGCTTCTCAATGTGATCTTGAGCTTGGGATGCAGCTACAGAGCAGAGAGTTTTTCATTAAGCTCTTGTGATCACAGTCAAAGCATGAAGGATAGTGTAAGGAAAAATAACACTGTCAAAAGGCTGATGATATGACATGACCGAAAAACCTCCTTCATCTATAAGTCGAGGGTTTGATGACTGAAGAACCTCCTTCCTTTTATAAGAAAAGGGTTTGAAGATGGAAAGCGCCTCCTTCATCTATAAGCAGAGGGCCCAAGGTAAAAATTGTTTTTAAGTTTTTCACTAACTGGAAAGACAAACTTTGTTTACAGTGAGACAATAACTGAAGGTCTCTGCATGAAAATTATGATTAAAGGCAGAGGTAAAGCAGTGGCGTTTTTAAAAAATTGATTGCATAAGCTCCATTATTATTGAGTTACAATATAAAGCTAATGAGTTGATCATCAATGGAGAAACATTATTGAGCAGATAGCCAAAGGAGTCCAACAGTCCTAGTCTCTAACTAGCTTCTGCCATCATGTATAAGGGAAACCAATATCAGTATGATTCATCAAACATTATGCAATTGGTTGAAACAGAGTTTGAAAGGAAACCAAATAGTTGTCAAAATAGGCCTCCTTCATCTATAAGCAGAGGGCCAGGTCTTTGTTCCTTTAAACAAAACAGAGTTGAAAAGTAATTGAAATCAGCAGGGTTATTGACTTCTGGAACAACATGGGCTATTGCTCTAACTACTGAAGCTCCATTAGGAGGAAAATGGCTAATAAAAGCCTTGGTGTCTGTGAGTCATTGTAGCAGCCTTCCAGATCTCATATATCGGTCTCCTCAACATGGCAAAAGTGTAAACAGATTTTGGTCCCAGGTTGAACGTGACAAGGGCTTACAAATATCATTATGGAAAACAGTGTAAAAACTATAATGAAAGGGACCAGCAGAAATGTAGAAATATCCTACAGTGTTCATTTATGATATAACAGTGTTAGACTGCCATGAAAAATTAATTATACACCATGGAAAGTTGTAAGGATGTCACACAGAGATTAGTAAATACCGGATAGAAGGAAGCTCCAACATAAACAGGTTATCAAGAATGTCGGGAAATTACCACATCAAACTGTTATCTTACAAAGTATGCAAAGAACATCCAGTGACTTTAAAGGGTCAAAGACAGATTTCAAAAGATTTTTTCACCTCATGGAATAGTGAAAACACATGAGCGATCATTGACAAAGACTGTTGGCCATAATTGTTTGAAAGTTGTTCAAAATAGTATAGCTTTGGTAAAGGTCTCACAAAGGTGTTTTAGGTTAAAAATGCCTCCACAGAAATATTATGGAGAAGGGATGTTTAAAGAAAAATGAAACAATGGTTAAAACACTACCCCAGATTGCAAAAGAACATCTATACTTTCTATTCGAGAGGAAGTTTTTGTTTAAACAAGAATTTGGAAAGAAAGTTCAGTGGTACTTCTAGCTTTGAAAAATGACATTGGTCGATTGAAATGTCCCAGTGGCTATATACAGATGGTATCCAATCATATCAAGCATCTAACTGGAACAAAATCCTAGAAATACTTTCTATGGAGTCATCCTAGTTTAAAAATAAAAGATAGTATTCATTTGGAGAGTATTTTGAATTACGGGCCTTCATTGAATGAGTTTGGGTCTGCAAATCTTAAAAAAGCCTCAATCCCTGCAAATGAAACAAAGGGTCCTCCTTCATTCTTTTTGAATCAATTATCAAAATATCACAACTTATTTGTAGTTATATATACAAGGTTTCTGGACATGGACATGAATATTTGGAAGGCTCAAATATCTCATCTCAGCAAATACAAAGGGATAGTAAAATTTGCATGGCTGTTGAATCATGATACCTCTGCCACAGTAAAATTAGGGTTAAGGAGCGCCCGAGCATTTTGTTTCAAAATATTTTCTGACCAAACAGAGATGAAATTTACAAAAGTGAGAGAGGTTTTTTTCCCTCATAGGTTCAAGAAGAAAAATCTCCTTTAGTTTCTACACAGGTATCATAGTTTGTGAGAAATGTGAAAAATACAGATGTCACAAGAGAATTTCTGCACCAGGATTCACCATTTTTACCAGTGTTGGGACAGTCAGATTTTGAACAACCAAATGGACTTGAAATGAAAAAATTCAAGCTTTTCTGGAAATTATACTTCCATATCTTTCCGACGAGTCATCTCGGGCCAAATTCCGACAACAGGAAGGCATCCAAAAGTAGCCTGCAATCAACACTATGTTTTTCTGCACCAGCATTCACCATTTTTGACCAGTGTTGGGACAGTCAATTTTTGAACACAAAAATGGACAAAAAATGAAACAAATCAATTATATTTGGAAATTAGACTTCCATATCTTTCCAACGATCCATCTCAGGCCAAATTCCGACATCGGGAAGGCATCCAAAAGTGGCCTACAAACAACACTATGCATTTCTGCACCAGGATTCACCAGTTTTGAGCAGTGTTGGGAAAATGAATTTTTGAACAACCAAATAGACTCCAAATGAAAAAATTCAAGTTTTTCTAGAAATTAGACTTCCACAGATTTCCAACGAGCCATCTCGCGCCCAATTCCAACACCGGAAAGGCCTCCAAAACGGGCTGTAAAGTTGCGCGGCGCGTTTGAAAAGTTGCACAGCGCGTTCAGGAAGAAAATTTCCAAAGGATTGCACTGCTGTGCGGCGTGCAGCGCGCCTGTAGTCTCCAATCACAAGGGCCCAAAAGTGACCCGACACCTTTCCATTCGCGTGGCACCTTTCCTATCAAATGTGCCGCGCATGTTCAAGCGGTCAAAACACCTCCCAACCAATCTTAGAGCTGATCAAACTCCTCGAACAAGGCTGCCATCGTGTTTCAAGGTATTTAAGTGTCTCTTTAGTATATTCATTTTTCTAAAGGGCGATCATATGTTCGTTTGTTAAAGGACTAAGTAAATGGTGAAAAAAAATGAAACCTTTGGTGTAAGTCAAGGTGTATCGGTGTGAGAGAGTTTTGAGGGCTGTTGTTACAGCTAGTTGAAAGAAAGGTGGTCGTTCTTAGAACCTAAAACTGCACTTAAAACTAAGATAAACAATACCTCTGTCAACTGAAAATAGTGGGAAATAAGTAGTGGTAATAAGGGTTGATAGTTTTGCTCAAGAACTCGATGTTGCAATGGCTTTGTTTGCCCAAAATTGTTATAGTGAAAGTAATGTATTTTGATGGATGACAAAGGACCCAATTAACTGTCCTCTAAGCAATATTAAAAGGTGAAGGCACTGTTTGGAAGGAGAAACAAAGGGTTTAAAAAGAAAAACAGTGAGCCTAATTTCAGCTACAACGATCATTATATGAGTGCCCTTATATTTTAGAAGTCCTCCTTGTGGTGAAGAACAGAGTCAGGGCTGCCAATTTGTTCATGAACAAACTATAGTGTATAAGGCTGTAAAATGTCATTTGGAAGTATTGTCAAAATCTGTGTGAGGAGTAGTGAACACAAGAGTAGTGTATTGATTGTGAGAGATTTTTGATATTTGTCTGCTAAAAAGTTGTATGTTCTCACACCAAAAACACAAAGAGCTGGGTAACCTTACCCAAACACAGTGGCCCTTTGACTGTGTATATATTTTATTGACTGTTTATTTGTTCTTGAATTTACTTGTTGATTAGCATACAAAGGGAGAAAAGACAGTGTTTTGAAGGAGCAGGGACCTAATACCAAAGAAGATATTTTGCACAGCATTTGAAACCAACTTGCCTTGATCAAAACAGTGATATCAAAAAAAGAAGCAGTGATAGAAGGGTAATGGCTTGTTGAATGTTTATAAAGGGCTAGGACATAGTTAAAGGGAAAGCGCACTTGTTTTTTCAAAGACTTATCATATTTATTAAAAAGGAATGTCAGTGTGTTATTTTAAAAAAGAGTTTTCTTTCTTTGAAGAATTGAAGATTCACACAATCTCTAAGAAAACAGAACATAATGTGTGTAGAGGGTATTTAACAGATCTGAAGGAGTCTTTGAAAACAATGATCTCAAAGAGCACCATGTCCATCAAAGCCAAAAGAAGCAGTGATCTCACAAAGGAAGATATTGATTGGGAAAAGTGTTTTTAACAGTTTAAAGGGGGTTTTGTTCAGTCTTTTAAATAACGGTGCCTTCATAAAAGCAGTGTTTGAGGGGAGGGTTTTTGTGCTAAAACAAAGGAGACTTATTTTAAAAAAAAACCACAAACATGTCTTCATAAAGACCTCTTGGCTCAAACACAATACTGAAGAGTCTAAACATAGCAGTGATGATGAAGAGCAAAGTGATGGGCAGTAAAGCAGTGACAAGGATAGAAAAGACAACCCTCAAGCAAGCCATGATGAGGGCGAGCAAACACAAAACATAGAGCATGGAGGGCATTCTCCAAAGCATGTGCTAACTGCCTCTCCTAGGCAAGTGGCCATGACTTCTTCACCAAAGCTAAAATGTCAAACAACAAGGAAGAAAACCAAGAAAAGCTCAAGGAGGCTAAAGGGAAGTGCTCGGCACGGAAAGTGAGAAAAGACATATCAGAACTTCAGTTTTTGGCCTTTGCTTCTAGACATGTTTCTAAAAACCCTTGAGGGTCCTGCTCACCAATTTTGGGCGAATTTTCGACATATTTTGGTTTTTTGGCATTTTTGGGTTTTTGGCCAAAAATCATGCGCTTCGCCATTTCAGTTTGGGGGATCGTCAAAGGAGGAGGATGGTATCATTGGATGCCATAATTTCAGGAGCACACACTCAGCGATTTTCAAGACATTTGATGATCATTTGCTCCCCCGAAATGGCGAAAAGTGCTCACTTTTTCCACACTCTGCCCGGTCTATCAGCAAACCTTAATTTTTGGTTTTTTACACACAGGTATATTTTTGGAGGACTTCCATACATCATATTGGGAAAATTATAGTTTCTCCAGAAATTAGACACTTAGATCTTTCCAACGAGCTATCATGAGCCTCGTTTCGACATCGGGAAGGATGCGAAATGTTGCTGGCAAGTCAGGGGACCTTTTGCTGATGTAATTTTTGAGTATTTTTGTAAAATTTGAACCTTTAAAAACCGCTTTTTCCTCATGTGCGTTTAGCTATTTTTGCACATGGGAAGTGATCAAAAGTCCATTTATTTCCCTTTTTTAGCATTTTTTTTAGATATTTTATGAGATATTTTGTTCCTTGGGCTTTGCAAAGCCTCAAGGACAAATCTAGATATTTTGATTAGGCCAATGTGATAGCAAGTTGAACCATGAGGTTTTCCTCACTCTGGCCTATTTATTCCAAAGGCTTTAATTGTAAACAGGGCTGAACTTGATGATAGAAGCAATATATGGTCATATAAGCTTTGGAAGAAATACTTGTCTCATGCTTTTGGATAGTCTCTTGGATGTTCTTGGATGATGAAAGAGGATTGTTGTTGGATTCCATGACTTGGTAGAATGGTATAGTGTCTCTTTCTTTGTTTTGTCTTCTAGTTTTCATTCATGAATACATGTTTCTTTCTTGCTATAGATCAGTAGAGAACAAATTTGAGACATGCCCTTGGAGACACCTCAAATTTCCTGTTTCTTCATAGCTTCCATGTTTTCTTCATCCTTAGTCATATTAAAGAATTCTTGATTGCTCTTTAATAACTTAAGGCTATTGTTGCTTATTTCATTCATGGTTTTATCCATGCTAAGTATGACTTACGGTACGCCCTGCTTACCTATGGCTAGCCATAGCTCCATCCATGAAATCTCTCTTTGATTGATTAGATCGTCATTTGTTGAACCAAGGAGGTCTTGTTCCGATCTTGCCCTTTGTCTAAGACTATGAAATATTGTTTTCAAAGTGCCCAATAACTTGAAGTACTGTGTTTAGGCATTCCGACATAGTGTTTTAAGTTGTTTTTCTGTTTTAAGTGTATTTCCCCAAAGTCTGATAGCCATTTCCCGAAGTTAGAGAGTTGTACTCCTCTATGCATGGCTTGAATGTTTATTTCTATGTATTGATTATATTATAGTTACATTTCTCATGATTAATGGTTTTCCCTACCATGTTTATGTCTGCTATTAAACTAGTTATGCTTGAAACCCTTTGTTGTTCACAAACTTGATGTCTATTTTGTTCCATTTTGCCCAAAGATCCTTTCTACCTCGAATCAAATCGGCCCTTCAACAACCTTGTATCACCATCTGATAGCTTTCTTGACCTTTTCGACCCCATAGCCCAGTTGATCTGACATCTTTTTACCTATCTCGTATCTTTGATCAGTCTCATCCCTCACAACCTAAAAAACCAAAACCAAAAAACCTACTTCATAACTAGCCTAAAATCATAACACCATAAGCAAACACACAGATATCCCTTACACATATAGAGAGAGCCCTCTCTGAGTCCAGGAAGGCTAGTTCCTCAGGCTCCAAAGACTGGTTTGATGTTACACTGTCATTTGGCTTGCCAATCGGCCAAATCACGGGACCCTAACATTACCAGTCCCCCTCAATGGGATGGGTTCTTGTATGTACTCAACGCTTCAGATCAAAGATATTTCTTTCTTGATGGTGTAGAAAACCCAGACAAAAAATGGAACTCTAGGGGAGTTCACAAGAAAAAAGATAGAAAAATATGACAATGATGGAGGATCAAAGTTAGACCAAAAGTATAGATCCAGAGTGATATTTAGGCAACGAAAGGTACTGAATGAATGGAAAAAAAATTCTATTTATAACAAAATATTGAGTTATTCTAGATATTGGTGCATAATTAAAATATTATTAACCAAATCTAGATCCAACTTTTATGGAATATTTTATTATTTTTGTTGGAGGGAAAAGAAATTTGAAGTTGGTCAAATCCCTTTATTTGTAAATAATAAATAAATAAATAATTTATTTATTATTTTAAGAATGTGGTTGAGTAATAATTAAATAAATAGGGATTTATTCAATTATTTGTAAATGATTTAGTCAAATTTAACAAGGAATATCATTTAAATAATGTTTAAATAATTATTCCTAGAAAATAATAAGATAAATAATGATTTATCTAATTAATTTTCCTGTTTTGGGTTAAATATGACCAGGAATATTAATTAAAGTGTTGTTTAATTAATTATCCCTTGAGGAAAATCAAACAAATATGGATTTATTCAATGTTTCCTCATGGGGTTTCCTGTTTAGACCATAAAAAAATTAATAAATTATGGATTACTAAGTTATTTTTTCATAGTGAAAGAAATTTTACTAGGGTAAAATTGGTCTTACATGGTGTACTTTGGTCCATCTAATAGTAACAGGTTAGATGGCCAAAAATTGGTGTAACAAATTCCCCCCCAGCATGCGAGTGTTAGGAGCTAATTGTATGATCAAAGTATGTTGTAAGAACTCAATCACTAGACATCGAAGGGGGAGTCAGAGAGAGAGAGAAATATAAGGTAGAATAAAGCGCGGGAGGACAAGACCCTGAGGAGGTGATAATTACAAGTGTGACAAGTCTCTTTTATGAGTGAGTACCTGTTCTACATGAGGCAGGGGAGGCATACCTATGCCTGCCAAGATAATGAAGTACAAAGAACACCGTGTCTAGTAAACAAGGGACTGAACTATATAGTACATGTTGGCATATACATGGGCCAGTTAAAGACATGATAATGGATCCCACATACATACTATGCCTGGGAAAACAGCCATGACTTATACAATAATATTTGAGTACATGAGATATAAGTACAACCAAAGAGGCCCTGTAAAACAGGAAAGGGCTTTGAAAATCTGAATGATACATGAAAACTAAAAGGTGTTGTAAGTGGCTGAGGCCAGAACCATCAAATCTATGGAGCTGCATCAAAGGTTTTAGTAGAGAGGTCATCTGGGTATGTGGGGGGCTACCTGAAGGGCCACCCCCTCATGAGGTCTGAAACATCTCACACACACCCGAGAATCACTGGTACAATTTGCTGCATCACTGAACCATAAAGTATACATATCTCGATCATGCCATAAGGAGATGGAGTTGAGAAAAAATCAAGTCAAAGGGAAATAAAGGGTCCCTTTTCCTAATCCGAGGCACTGAAAAAGAGTGGAAGCTGGACCCAAGGTACACCGCCCTCTAGACTTCTATTCAAGTATGAATAAGCTGATGTAGATAGAAGGAGGTCCGCAATAGGTGAGGAAATAAGGGATACTCAACTAAGTCATGAGAGATAATAGTAGAGTGACTGATAGACTGACACCAGGGATAATGATGGAAGGGGGGTACTGAGTAGTGGGTTGACGACTTCCCTTGTTAGAGCATAAAGGGCATGGATGACCTGTCAGCAACTGACACAATACTAGAGGGGATAGGGGGCACTATGAATGAAGGAAAAAATGTGTGACATGATAGAGGAACAAAGCAATGAAGGATGGAGGACTATAGCAGAATACAAAGGGACTCAGGATAGACTCCATGGATGCGATGATGACTCAACTTAGATGCTCTAAACAAGGGCGACTCGATGATGCTTCCACACAGAAAAGACCTGGTGGGGACCATAAAAACATGAGTACGTGAAGGTTACTCATGACAAAAATCAACACGAGCGTGAAAAGTATGAAGGAAAATTGGTGCCCCAAGTACAGGTGTTGCAAGTGAAGAAATTCGATTTTGAGGAGTGGTGAAGTGACCCTTCTTGGAAAAAATGTGTCCAGGTGAAGTATCAAATCACAAAAAACTAAAATATACCCTGTTGAGATCTCAGTGAGAGATTTCCAATTGCGTTGATGGTTTGTCAAGCCGAGCTATGGTTTGGTAGCAGTTGGAGAAAGAAAAATCCGGGGTTCCTCTTTTAATAAGCCATTTTCCCTCCAATTTGATTCATTGTCTAGTGTAGTTGTGGTGAATGTAGAGAGGAGAAAAGGCCCTAAATATTGTGGCGATTGTAGCGAACAAACCGACCATTGGAATTGAGATCCGTCAGTTGTAGGTAAGAGGCCTAACCCTACTCTTTAAATATAGTGGATTAAAGTTTCTGATTAGGCACCCAAAGCCTAGGAACAGGCCAGGTCGCACTTTTTGGGGTTTGTTCTATGACCTAGGTAGCAGATATTGGGCAGGAAACTGCGACTTGTCCCAGGAAATGACCTAAAAAGTAAGACCTGTCAGAGAAAGGAGTTTCAGTGCTATTTTTGGTTGAGAGATGGGATTTTTATGGTTGAGGGGAATAGGTGACCCCAAGAATGTTATGGTCATGCCAAAATGTATTTTGAAAAAGGGAATCTAAACACATTTTTATGATGTGGTGCACCATTTTTTTTTGTTATGGTTATGCAGTTCGAGAAAGGGAATGGAGGATTACCAATATATTTTTTTACTGCATATATGAAGTAAATGGACTAATTTTTTGGGTTGGCATACATGGTGTCACTATCCCAAAGAGTGGATGTGGAGATAATGAACTGGTGCTCTCCTAGAAAACCCACAGGTTGGTCAACAACAATGTCTAGGGGAATGGGTTGCTTATGTAAGAGGAAGGAATGACAAGGGGGATCATCTCTAGAGTGATATGAAGTGATATGGGACTCTAGAGGTTCTTCTAAACAGGGAAGAATGATGGTACTAGAGTCGACACGACCAGATGCACTATGAGGGTTGTGGAGAATTGCTTCTCTTGGACTCTAAAATATGGGTGCCCCCTTACCAAAACATTGTGTGTCAATGTAATGAGCACAAGGTGTATGTGGTTCAAATGTATGGTTTCGATGTAAGGGGGAATAGATAAATTCAGGGGTGGTAAATTCTTCCATAATGTTGTCATCGTAATAGAATATGGGGTGACTGGTGGAAGAAAGACCACCTGACGAGGCAAAGCTACCTAAATCATCATCATAAGAAGAGAGGTTCACATGCGCATCGTCACGGAGGGTGACCGAAAAACAAGTAGATGAAGGATCCATCGATGTTGAGCCCAGGGTGATCGTTGTAGGGAGGTCAGGCGAAACAAAAATGGAATTCCCAGAGGGGTCTTCCGCCATGGGTATCATAGATGATGATAGGTATAAAATTGTAGCCATAGGCTCTGTCATCTCGACATTGGGAGGGGGAATGTCAATGGGAGCAGGCGAGACCTCTGGTTTGGCTGAAGAAAAACTCACAAACAAGGGAGAGGTGGACTTGTTGTGCTTGGCCTCGAATTGGCAGACCAATTATAAAGAGGCATGGTATTCATCGAGGCAGGGGCAGAGGTGGGTATAGTGGCCATGGAGATCACACAAAGCACATAGGTGGTTGGTGTGAACAATATTGGGGTTCTTGGCTGCAGTCAAGGAAGAAAGAGAGGCTTCAGGGACCTTAGACTTAGGAAACATGACATTAACCATGAGCTTTATGCAAGGAAATTTAGGATAATGATGTGTGGCATGACCACCAACCACTACAAGAAAAAAGCACATTGGTGAGGGTCATGCTTGTGACAGACCTTTAAGGTCCATCACCAATGTCACATATGGTGACGGTCGTTAAAAAACCGTCACTGTAAGTGTATATAGTGATGGTCCTTTATGGACCATCACCAAAGACATTTTCAATGACACTTTTGGTGAGGGTTGTTAAAGGCCCATCACTAATTCTCTGTTTGGTGACACTTCTAGTGACGAACTTTTAATGACCCTCACCAATGCTCTTTTTGTTACTTTTGGTGACGGTCAAAAAATGTCTGTCATCATTGATCACTAAAAATAGTCATTGTAAGTGTATATAGTGATGGTCCTTTATGGTCCGTCACCAAAGAAATTTCACTTTTGGTGAGGGTTGTTAAAGGCCCATCACTAATTCTCTTTGGTGACACTTCTAGTGACAAACTTTTAATGACCCTCACCAATGCTCTTTTTATTACTTTTGGTGACAGTCAAAAAATGTCCTTCATCATTGATCACTAAAAACCGTCACTGTAAGTGTATATAGTGATGGTCCTTTATGGTCCTTCACGAAATCCATTTCACTTTTGGTGAGGGTCGTTAAAGGCCCATCACTAATTCTCTCTTTAGTGACACTTCTAGTGACGAACTTTTAATGACCCTCACCAATGCTCTTTTTGTTACTTTTGGTGACGATCAAAAAATGTCCGTCATCATTGATCATTCCAATGAGTTTTTGATGATGCTATTTGCCTGTTAATATATTTTTTTTCAAAAGATAACGATTTAATACCATTATTGTGGAGCATTTTTTATAATATTTCCAAGTCCATAGTGGTTAGAGTCAGTCAATTTTTTAAGAAGTAATAAGTGTGTATCATTTCCCTCAAGTAATGACTAGTCGAATAGAGATTTCCTATGAGCCAACACATGATTCATATCTATTAAGTTTATTATCTAGAAAATTCCATTTAGATAAAGTTCCACTATTGTGTGTAGGAAATATATTATTTAATACATAATCGAGCTCTGGAAATTCTATTAATGAGAAAGACCTAACAATCCTCAACAATCTGGGCACACCTTAAATTAATGCTTTGGCACACGCTAACATTTCTTAGCACCCCACATGTGTTGGAACATCTTTGTACCTAGAACATCTTGTGATGACATTGACGCCCAAGCACATGGTGGCATGCGCTAGCACAACATGGAACTCTCGTAGCATATGTTGGCATGCTGCATATAGTCCCTAGCATGCCCTGGAACACCTTGGCTGAATTTATTGACATACATTAGCACTTGGCACACAATGCCACTTGGCATGTATTGGGACCTATTATTAGTGTGCCTAGCATGCCCCTTTTCAAAAAGATAAATTCTTGAATTATTAACCCTCTTATTGGTTCTTCCTTTTGTTGCCTTGACACATATTGATATACCCTAGCACTGTGTGCCACATCCTTAGCACCTAGCATGTATTGGCATATCTTGGCACTATTAATTGGCACATGATATAATTAGCACACCCTGGAACTCCCAAGAACACTTTGGGAATTCTTAACATGACTTGATATTCCCTAGCATGCCTTACCAATGCTTAGCATACCTTGTCACTCCCACCTTGGCATGACAACTAACACTGACCATTAACACTAGTCTCTGGCAGTACACATTCCTCATATTCATTAACTTCCATGAATTTTTACCTAGTTCTCCCTTAATGTTTTTTCCTAGTACTCCTTAACACTCATCAACATGCGTTATCACTCTCTAGCACATGTTAGCACTCTTCAACATTCCCTTCCACTTCATAACATGCATAACACTAGTCCATGACACATATTGGCGCTTGGCACGTGTTGGCGCTTGGAAAGTCTTAGCATGTATGGAATACGTTGAGATGCCTTGGTATGATTTAGCATGGTTTAATATTAAATTTATTTGTGATGATCAATTGTTGGAAAGTAGATGAGAAGCAACAAAGGAATACTTGGCACTTAGAATGCACTAAGACTTTGCACTTGGCACCTATTGTCGCCTAGTGTTAGTGTGCCTAGCATGCCCCTCTTGGAAAAGGTAAATTGATGATTTATTAACCCTATTATGTGTTCATTTCCTTGTAGTTTAACTTTTTTCTCCCTTTTTTTGTCTTGAAAGTCCCTGACACACATTGACACACCCTTGCACATCTTGGCATGCCTTATCACTTGGTACATCTTAGCATGTTTGACATGTATTCCCACTATCTGGCACATCAAGGGGGTGAAGAGTGATGTAGTCCTAAAGTAAGTCGAGTACGAGGGCCGAGTAATGGTTTCTAAAGGGAGGTCATGATCATCCTCCAAGAGCAAGATCATCATGTGAGGGTTTAGAAGAATGTTGCATACCTTAATGGTCGGTTTGCGATAGGAAGTAGGATGGAATATTGTTGATTCTCTTCTGGAAGATCAAGCTTAAGAGAGGTTTCTCATGAGAATCTGGGCATGTGATTTCAATGGTGTCTTTGTGTGAAGGCCACATCAAATTTTTAAATGTTGAAATTTGCAACAAGAAATAGTGAGATTGGAAACTAGAAAGGACAAAAAAAAATGCACCCACACTAGTGAGGAATTTTGATGCACCAGGAGTGAGGAATGTGGGGCGTCTAATTTATTTTTCCCTTAAATAAATTGTAATTTCATCTCATAACAACTTGTGTCAGTTAATTAAGTGATGATGACTAAGTTAGCTCAAGAAATTCGAGTTGAGGGTCTAATATGAGGCATCTAGAGGGATTCTAATATTTTTGGGGTCCAGTTGAAGTTGATGCATTAGTGGGGTGCAAGTGTAATTAACTCAATTAAATGAGTTAAAATCAGTTTAACTAGTTCTAACTGAGTGATGAGCTAGTGAGAGGTCCAATGAATTAAATTAGATTTAATTCACAATGAGTGATCAATCAAATAACTGATAATTCACTATTAATAGTTGCATGCATGTCAGTTTCGAGAAATACCCAGTTGAGACAGAGGTTAAAGGGAACATAACTATCAGTTTTATTCAGAGAAAGTTTCCCATGTGCAATTATAAAGTCATTGGGATGCCATGATGGATTGCGCAATCTAGGAAAACTGATTTTCCTAATTAATAAGGATTTAATTCCGTAGGAATTGCATGAGAAAGGCAGGCTGAAGTAAGGATGAGAATTGGCTAAGTACTAGACCGAGTTTTCCTAGATCAACGGGAGACAATTGACAGAGTGTTGGAGAATCTCATGAGAGATGAAGCATTGTATTGTTTCATGATTCCTTTACTTAATATACAATAGAGATAGAGGGGTTTTGATTAGTTTCTTTCCCCAAATACATCATGTTGTTGTGCGATTGATAATTTATTTCTCTTAATTATATATAATTTTGCGATCATGTTTTGTTTCCGTAAATTGTAGGAAGGATTCAGTATCTTGTTTTAATATATTACAAGATCAGATTGAATCTCGTTGGTTAGATTTTCTACATGGTATTAGAGAAGGAATTTTTTGGGCAGCGAGTTTGTAGAGAATATTTGAATATTTTGGTGTAAATTTTTTGAAAAAAAATAGAATATTTGGATTCCTTGCGAAAATCTACCCAAATGGAAAAAAAAATGGGTCAAATCGAAGCTCGGATGAGGGAGATATCATTGATTTAAAATCAACTCTTTTTTAGAAAATTTTTGTAACTTTGGGACAATTACACTGTGCGCGAGTCAAGAACCTATATGCACTTGAGGTACCAGATGCATGCAAAGCTTTGAGGAGAAAGGCAAAAGTTAGAGACTTGGTGGTTTAGAGGGAGCATAAATTACCTCTCAACATGCATCCTCATGAGAAGCAGTCTCAAAAGGCTGTGGAGTAGCTGCCACAATTGGAGAAGCAGAGAGTAGACCGAGTGGAAGCATCCACTCAATAAGAGACCTCCATGAGGGGGAAATTTCAAGCTAGCTGGGAAGAGGGAGCAGCCAAACCTCGAGGTGTAAGGTGGGGTTATGTGTAGACATAATCCCAAGATAAGAAATTTGGGCAAGGTCCACTAAGATGGCGTGTCTCATGGATCGAACCTGGCTACGAGGAGCCCACAGTACAATAGTAGTAGGAAGGATCAGTTAGATTGATGTAGTCAGATGTCAGCAAGACAGAAATCATAGTGACATATGTCAAATACTGGAGCACAAATAGAGTTAGCAATAGTTCAAAGGGCATGGATGCAGATGTCAGAAGTAGTGTAGAGAATACAGCACTAAATTGGTGCAGTAGCTAGCAGCAGTCAGAAGACTTTGATGACAGATGCATTATACTGATTCAGTTGTTCAAAGGCTATTCAGTTTCAGTATTTGCAGGTGCAAACAACACTAGAGAAGAGTAGCATGCAGAACATTCCAAAGGTACCAGATGGGGATAGATTGAATTACTTTCTTGTTGAGAGGGAGTGTTGAAATTTGCAACAAGAAACAGTGAAATTGGCAACTAGAAAGGCAAAAAAAAATGCACCCACACTGGTGAGGAATTTTGATGTACCAAGAGTGAGGAATGTGAGACGTCTAATTTATTTTTCCCTTAAATAAATTGGACAATAAATTGTAATTTCATCTCATAACAACTTGTGTCAATTAACTAAGTCATGATGATTGAGTTAGCTCAAGAAATTCGATTTAAGGTGATCGAGGTGGATATTGGTGGCCACCTACCTATTCCACTTGGGCCCTCGCCATTGTCTCTTTCAGTTTTTTAGTTTCCTTAATTATAGATTTTTGTTAGTTTTTCGCGTCCTGAACTTTTGAAGCCATTTTAAGGCCCCAAATGATGTTTTTTGACATTAAAGGTTTAGCGATTTCATAGAAATCACATTAGTATTTGTAGTCCTCATAGAGATCTTTCTAATGAGGTATCATGTGCGTTAAACGAAGATCATATGACCAAGTTACGACCCCGGGAATTTGGCTGCCCAACTAACCCCAACGGGGCCCATAAACTCTTGGTGTTACATCTCCTCAGTATAGGGTTTTGGTTTTTTAGGGTTTTATCTTATTTTAAATAATAAAAAGACCCTTGATCCTTATTGTAACACAGTTCAAAGGAACATAACTATCAGTTGTATTTATAGAAAATTTCCCATGTGCAATAATAAAGTAATTGGGATGCCATGATGGATTGCGCAATCAAGGAAGGTTGATTTTCCTAATTAATATGGAGATAATTCCATAGGAATTTCATGTGCAAGGCAGGCTGAAGGAAGGCTGAGAATTGGCTAAGTACTAGATCGATTTTTCCTAGATCAGCAAGAGACAATTGGCAGAGTGCTGGAGAATCTTAAGAGAGATTAAGCATTGTGTTGTTTCATGATTCCTTGACTTAATACAAAATAGAGATAGAGGGTTTTGAGCAGTTACTTCCCCAGATACATCTTGTGTTGTGCGATTGATAACTTTTTTCTCTTACTTATATGTGATTGTGCGATTGTGTTTTT
Organism: Pinus albicaulis; assembly: GCA_034641835.2. NCBI lineage: Eukaryota > Viridiplantae > Streptophyta > Pinopsida > Pinales > Pinaceae > Pinus > Pinus albicaulis. The sequence goes on from CM076582.1 coordinate 483,346,705, forward strand.
TTTCCACAAATTGTAGGAAGGATTCGGTATCTTGTTTTAGTACATGATTACAAGATCATATTGAATCTCGTTGGTTATATTTTATACATGAAATAGAAGAGAGGGTTGATAGCATCTAATTTCCTTGTGGTGGTTAGTAGGTCGCATGGTCTGTGATAAAGACCAACATAAATGGAGGAGGGCTCGCACTGTAATTTAGAGCCATAACAGAAGTCGACGCAGGCGTAATATTGACTGAGTTAACCCTAGTTTGAGGGTCGACATTGAGATATAAAGTTCATGTCAAGATTCAGTCAAAGAAATGCCCAAAATATATGGATCCATATGAGCTAGGTCGAGTCTCTTATGGAGGCAAGAGTCGTGTTTTTTCTATGTGTGGATAGGGTTTGTTCTACAACAATTAGAAGTACATAAGTATAATGCCCTAGTTAGGACAATTTTCTAGCATGTTTAGTTCATAAGATATGACCTTAAGACTGTGACAAATTTGCATAGAATAAGATGGGTTGTGACCCTTAGAGCGAGGTTTATTTCTGCTATAAAGACCGCAGATATAGAAGATGGTTTGCAGATTCAGTATGTGTGGAGACAACAGATCCAAAGGAGGGTGGAACCTGAGCAGAAGATTGAGCATGCAGAAGAAATGTGCCATATGAAGAATGGATTTACATGCAGAGGAGTTGATTTTGGTGGACTTTCCATAGAGTTTTAGACAAAGACCTGAAGAAACCTATAAAAAATTAGTAAATGGACTATTAGTGGCTGATTTGTGACCCTAGTTTAGTCATCTGCATATTGTTAAAAGTATGATAAGAGGAGTAGTTCCTATTTGTTCATAGATTGGACAACAAAGATCAAATTTTTGATACACAAGAACAATTATCTTGAGAGGACTCAAACCATTGTTAGGGGGCAGATTTGAAGAGCCCTAGATGAAGACAATATTGTGGGCCCTAGATTAGTAAAAAGAATTGACCGTGGTTGGGTAGATTGATGGTAGGCCAAGTACAATTCTAGGGTTGTTAGGTTACTGTCAAAGAAGATCCCTGACTCTTGTTCTGGTGAAGGAAAACAAAATTGGTAGAAGGGAAGGTGTATAGGGCCTAAGGATGTGCAGACTTTGAAGGACTAAAGTAACATTCAAGTGGGCCAACCAACTAGCCCTAGTTCACTATATTATAGAGAATTGATTCAGTGAGAAGAAGGGAAGCCTCCATAGCCCTGGACTTCTCATCTTGGAGTTGTAGTATGGAAAAAGTGGGCATACCAAAGAGTTGTTCACAAATGGAATTGTGAACAACTTGTTACCACTCAAACTAGTATTGGATCTAAAAGGGGTTCCTAAGAGGGAAACTGCTAGGACAATGGAAACGATGGAGGCTTAGACGATTGTCACCACAGCTAAGGCTCCTTGCTCTTCACGAAATTTCACCGATGGGTGGAGTCCCAGTAGTTTAGGAAGTCATTTGTAGAGTATAGGTCAATGAATAGGTGAGAAGTGACCCTCGAAATTCTTTCCCTAAGATAAAATAAAGAGTGGGACTTGCTTTCCTTTTAAGCAAGGGAATTATCTTCTAGGGAGAGAGGAGGGGGATTGAAGGGTCGAGGGAGAAGAATAAGACTTATGAAGGAAGTTCTCAATCCCTAAAATCCTTTGGGAACTTGGATTCCCAAATGGTCCTTCATGAAAGGCCTTTGACACCAAATGGGACCACACGGGGCCAAGTGGACCCAACCCAGGTTCGGGGATGGAATTTAGAAACCAATGATATCCTATCCTGGACAAGGTGATGGGAAGGATCAGACAAGTGTTTTTACTTCGATAGGTCAAATTGATCCTACTAGGTTCTATCCTTGGGAACACCTAGGCAAAACTTGATCCTAGAGCTAGGGCTTGAGGTATCTGGAGATTCCACCGTCGGAATTGGCCCAAGTTCTAAGGAGAGTGAGGGCACCCAACAATGCAGTTGCCTCTAGGAGATAGAAGTTTTCCTCTAGCTAGATTCCTAGGAAATTGTTGCCCTAGGTGACCTAATGGGGCTAGACCTAGGGAATGTGAAAATTTCTTAATCTAAGAAACCCTATTGCAATATCTTGATTTACTTCTCCTACTTGAATTAAGTTACAAGTTAATTTCTGAAATATTCAATAAATTAGCGAAGTAAATAGTAAATACAACTAGAAACCTACACATACATATCAAATACTGAATAACATGCTCATAGACAAAGTGACACATGGATTTTCTAGATAACTATCCCTGGAAAAACCCCAATGTGGGAAAACCGGTGCAGCTAGCTCTGGAGGGTTTTCATTATTATGCAGAATCTAAGTACAACAATCATGGGCATCAAAACTGGTTCACCCAACAGAGAAATAAAAACGACAGTAATACGTTGCTCTGAATCCCTCTACGTTAGCCTAACTGGCCTGCGTCGACATATGCACTACTCAGTAAGGACCTGCATCACACCTGAAGGGCTTACACTACCCCTGCGCTGCTTTGACTGGGCCTGCGTCAGCCCTGCGTGGCTCCTGCTGCCTCTGCGCTGCCCCTGCTGGGCTCTGGCTGGACTACGTGGCTCCTGCTGCCCCTATTGCTCTGGCTGGCTGGAATGCTTAAGCAGAAAAAGCATAGGTAAGAAAGAAGGCACTGGCCAAAGGCAACACATAACAGTCAGAAAAATTGAAGAAATGAAATGAAAATAGATCAATGTCCGCAATTAACTGAAATAGCTCAATGGAACTAGAGAGTAAAAGCTTTGACAACATCAATAAGTGCTTATAGAATAAACTATGAGAACAGAGGAGACTAATTCATGAGGTTAAAATGTTGTATAATTGTTGGCACAGGAAAACTGTAGAATTGTTAGAGTAAATCTCTGCAGGTACCATTAGTTGGTGATCATTGATAATCATTTCAGTTCATCAAATACCCTGATGAATGGGCCTTACAAGCTATTTGCATAGACAAACCCCACATAAGTTGTGTGATCGAAAAATATTCACACTATATTGAAGAAAACACCTACCAAATAAGGATGACATTTCAAATGGGGCAAGAAACAATAGAGAGATAGACATCGAAAAAGTTAAAATGCTAGGGAAAGAGGAAAGCAACTAGGTAGCATGGTAGAAAGCACAACAAAGAAAATTATAAAAATGGAAAACCCTACAAATTAGCACCCATCCAAACATCACCACAATTTTTTCTTCAACTCTAAATCTCCAAATTCATCAAATTATATCCTGTATTCAAACCTGATCCTCTCTGTTAGCCATTCTGAAGATAAGACTAAGAACTTACTACAGAACCATCACCTACATGTAGTGATCTTATTCTGTGACAAGACAACCTACTTTCGTGAAGACATGGAAAGGTAAACACTCTCTGCCAAGATTTTCCATACAACCCAGGTTTAGTAACCACATATACATCACTAGTTTTTTCTCTTCATATTTGTAACTTAGAAGAGCTTTTTCTGACCACCTCCAGGTTGCTCCCAAAGTCACCCATGCAAGCCCTCTCAACATCATCCTCTTTCTATAGTACCTAATTAGTAATTTAATTAACCATAATAGTTTCTTGATCATGCAGGTATTTCAAATATATTGCCAATAAGCATAAAGATTTCATGTTAAACAATTAGGTCAAAAGACTTTAGACTATGATGCAAAAAAAACAAAGAAACCTCACCAACACTCAAAGGACAAACAAAGTCAAACCTCTACAAAGTATAAATAGATATCTGATAAACTTCATTCCACCACAAAAATGTGCTTAACTAAAGAAAATTCTAATTACTATGCTTTCAAGACAAAGCTTTCAAGGGCAGTGATGTTATAAACATACCCCTACACCTCATTAACAATCAATGTGTATAAATAGACCATCATAAGGCTCATTTTAAACATCATTATTATCATTTTATAAATCATTTTTATTAAATCAACAAGAAGAAAACAACAATTGCATTTAGTTCCACTGAAGAAAAGTATATGGCAGTTTTATATACTTATTATGAAGCTATCTAGATTTGAAACTTGATTGTAGAGTCAACCAATCAGTTGTTGAAGCCCAGTATTGTCTCTTGTGAGAATCAAAGTTACATCAAGCTCTATGAAAATCCAATGTGTCATGACCATTTCAAACACATTGATATTCAATACAATTTCCTAAGATTCCAAGTTCATTAGGGAGTTAGTAGTGTTGGACCACATTCTGAAAAAGTTTCATATGGTTAATAGTTTGACAAAGCTCCTAACAAAGGGGAAGTTTGACAAGTTGGGGGAGAATAATCTTGGGTTATTGGAAAAAAAAAATTTCTCAAGAGTGTTAGATTACCTAGTTGGTCTCACCTCAGCCTTGAGAATTTGAGCAGCACCAGGATTGCAGAGCTAGATTGTGGTACACCAGTCAGAAAGATTCATAAATATATCTAGAAGCTTATAATGACACCTTAGAGGATAGACAAATTAGTTGTTGGGTCACACCCACCAAGTATGGCACACTAGTTGAGGAGATTAACACCATCATCTCAGGTGCATTCATGAGTGCACACTTATGGAATGAGGCACCTTCAGGAGAGGAGTTATATCTACTATGATAATGCACTACTCTAAAAGAAAAACCTTGCATACAAGGCAAAGTTATGAGGGAGTTTCTCATGCTCAAGGGAGATGCACCACTAACTCTATCATTAGCCTGTTTTCTAACAACACCTTCTCTTAACTTATAAATGAAAAGGATGGGCACATTAGTTAGAAATTTGTAGAAATAGATAATAAGAGTGAGTACTGTTAGCTTGTAGGTTGTATTAGGAGCTTTTGTGAGATGACAAAATGCTGTGACATTCTTCTTGTTGAGTAATAAAGACTTCTATGCAATTGTTGTTGGAGCCTGCTCTTTTTATCCTGAATTCTCAGATTACAAATTTGTGTAGAGTGGGCCTAATATATTTGTTGTTTTAATCCATTTTACTTCTTCTCTCTCCCTTTCTCTCCTACCTCGCTCTCTCTTCCCCCCCCCTCTCTCTCTCTTGACCCTCCAATCGTCTCACTATATCCATCCCTCTATCCTTCTTTCTGCCCCCCTTCCATCTTTGTGTCACTATCTCCCTCTCTTACCCTTCTCTACCTCTCTCACTCCTCTCTCTCTCTCTCTCTCCATTCCTTCTCTCCCCTCTCCTCTTGAACATATCAGCGACACTGTGATGAGTTGGTAGCATTGACCCAAAACTGAGGTGAAGGTATGATGAACCATAAGTGATGAATGAACCATCAAGATGATTACCCAACCCACACAGTCACAGACATGGAGTGAAGGAAGTTTCATGTTCAAGAGCGACTTGCTACCATAAAGAAAATATTGCTCGTTCTTCCCAAATTTTCCCCCAGTCATTTGTCGACTAGTACCTCATTATTTTTTAACAAGCTTGAAGAGGACAGCATTTTCTTGATCTATAATTCAACCCTTCGGGCGAATAAAGGATGAAGTATCGCTAATTAATAATTTAACGAGTCTAGCAATGAATGAAACTCGATTCTTACCATGATTGACAAGCCTGTCGCTATTTTATGATTTAACAAGCTTAACGACAATGATAGCCCGATCCTTTTTCATATTTAGAGAGTCTGAAAAAGAGGATGAAAGAGAACTCCATAATTACTTTTTCTTAAATTTGTCTCTTAGATCCGAAAAAATGTAAAATAGTATCTGAAAGAACCTCTTTGGTCATGTTTAACCAACGGTATTCCTTTTTCGTAAATAATCTATCTCAGTCCAGAAAAGGGTTAAACTTATACTGAGTAGATATTAATTCATTTAATTTAACGAGCTCGAAATGACAAGTGCTCGGAAATCTTTTCACATTATCGGAGTCTGAAAAGAGCTGAAAGAAGACTCCAAGGGTTCCTTTTTTGCTGTTATGGAAGCTCGAAAAAGGGATAAAAGTGCACTTCAGATCCATTTTCATTTTTAACAAAGCTCGAAAAATAAGGAGAAAAAGCATGCTTTGTGGTCAAGTCATTCTTAATAAATTTGCACGACTAATCTGTTCATCAGTTGTATTTCCTATTCAGAGCAACATCAAACAGATTAAAAATACCTGTTTCATGATAAAATCATAATAAAACTATAGTCACAGCAATAAATTTAACTTGAAAATAATTAAATGACTATTTAAAAGTAGTTTTACTATTCATTTTTACCATTCCATAGTTACCATTTGCATTTTGGAGCTTTGAACCTGATTTTTCCCCCGAACTTCAGTCGTTGATTGCGATCATTTCTATGGACGGATTTCATCGCCGTTTCTTCCAGGTTAGTGCCATGAACCTTCTCTTTCTATTGGTAATCATTTCATTTCCATTTCTTGCAATTGTTTAGGGTTTTAAGACCCCCTAGGTTAAATTTTCCCCAAAAAGAGGGCAACGCACCCTTAAGCATCAAAACCTGCGTTGCATAGCAGGTACAGTGAAAGGTACCTGCATGTGCAACACACTGTCTCAAGCCTAAGCCTGCGTCGGGCCCATTTCAAATTTTTTGTTTTGATGTTTAGCTCAAAATTGACCTAGTTTTCTGCAATGGATGGTTTCTAATGGATCTCTTACTTATGTTTCAGGTTTCCATCACATAACAATGACGATTACATGGTGAGAAAGAGAACATGAAGAACAAGACATGATTGCCCTAAATGACCTGGGTACTGTAAGAGCCCTAAGGGATTGTGGAATTTTAAAGTACTTCAAGTTATTCGGAATGAGGAAAAAGATTGAGCTTCTTGAGTTCTTGGTTCGTGCATGGGATCCGGCAATAGAGGCATTTCACATTAAGAACCAAGTGGTTCCTATCACTGTTGAGGACGTGTACTTTCTCACAGGTTTGTCGAGGAGGGGTTTGCCCATTTCTCTTTCAGGGTCTACTGTTGGAGGAGAGACAGTGAGAGATTATATTTTTCAGTATTGTTATGCAAGGGCAGAACAGAGCAAAGATGGGAAGATTAACATCCGTACAGTGAGAGATTTTCCTTTGAGAACCATCTTGTTCACAATCGCAAAACTTGCTGGCACAGTGACACTACATGTGACTAGCAGATCTTATATGCAGTATGCACTAGAGTGTCTCGAGCCAATAGTCTTCAAATGGTCTGAAGCTGTTCTTTCTCAGATAAAGGAACAACTGAATAAAGAAAAAGGATGAAGGTGTTAGCCTCCTATATCAATAGGTTTCATCTTTCATGATTGTCTTGATGGAAGTGTGGAATATGTTCAAACCTTCTTACTTGAGAAAAGGTGTTCCATATTCTTAAAAAACCAAAAAAATCAAAAAATTTAAAAAATGTAAAGAGGGTATACCCTAAAAGAAAGATCAAAGGGTGAAAATAATAAAATGGTCAAAAAAGAGAAAGAAATGAACCCCAAGAAAAAAATAGACCAAGGAAAGTGTGCAAATCCAAATGCCACTAATTTTTACTCTGTTGTAATAAATCAATTGTGTGCAGCTTGTGAAACTTTTGCCACAATTCATGAATAAGTCAAACTGTTTAAACTTGGCTTAGTCATATTTCAATTTCATGTTATAGATTAGAGAATAAATATCTAGCCAAACAGTTTAATCTTGGCAGATAAGTAGATAGGTAGAGTTAATATGAGGTGCTCAACAGTTTAATCTGAGCCCTTGGATGTAATAAGGGTAGAATTAGATAGATTTGCCTTGTAAAAAGAAAAGATTGAAAAGGGTTTGCAAGTCTAAATGCACCCTAATAAAGAAGACGAAATGGTAGTGTTAAGTAGATAGGGTAGGTAGATGGTGCTGCAAAGTGTTATCTGATGAATGGTGCTGCTACATGTTAGTTAAATCATTTACTCTCATCAAAAGTACTGAAGCAGAAAATACACTGGAAAATCACAGCAAGTAAAGTCAAATTCATTAACCTCCCCCATCATTTTTCTCCCTCAAGAGTTTTACTAATTTCCCCAAAAGTACTAAGGTAATTGGAGATCAAAGGGGCTCAAGGCATTTCCTTGACTTCTGGAGGGACCGGACCCTCGGCCTAATGATCAAAAAGACCTAAGCACTTGAAATAATCCATCATTGTTATCTTCCATCTTTAACTTTTTCAAAAGTAAAATCCTATTTTACTTAGGAAACTGATGCGACATTCCATAAAATTCCTCAAAACAACTTGTTATTCTAAGTTTAAGTGTTGAAGATAAAATGTTGCAATTTACTTCATAAGTTATCACTTTCTTAAATGTACAAAGATGTTTTGATTTTCCTTGTCCTTTTTCATATTAACATTTGATTTTACTATATTAAATCCCTAGTGAAATCCCTTTTCCTAAGTATATAACTCCCTTTTCTAATAAATATCCCCAAAACCCTTTATTATAATGTTTTACCAAAGTATATATTCCCGCACATTGAAAATAAAACCCCGCTTATAAACCCTTTGGTGAAATATATCGTTATACCATTAATCCCTGCCCTATGGTGAATTAGTTATGTATTGATTAATTTACCATATAATAAAAATATATATAAAAAAGCTTTAGACATACGATAAGTATGTTTAATACCAAAACATATCAATAAACTTTGCGAAAGTCTACGCCACCGTGTTCCGTCCACATGGCATTCCACCTGGCCAAGCTCCGCCGCAATCCATTTCATAATTTCATGGGGTTAATTAATCATTTGGACTAATTAACAACCATTTCCGCCTATAAACGTTTCCCCGGGGTGATTAGATCACGCATTAAAACCTTTTTAAAACCCCGACGGGCCCACCTTTGAAATCGCACAAGTTCCCCGTCCTTTCAGTCGTTGGATTGTCCGTTCGTTGATCAACGGTGATCATTAATCCCGCTGCCCATCCCTTGCCAGCATGTTAACCAGCGGGGGATGGGCGGTTTTTGAAAAGTCAGCATTCCACGTGGCGTTAAAACTATGGAATCGCTCCCCCCGCGACTTTTACCGCCCTCGTCCATAAGCGGTGCGGGCTCACCGCTTACCACTTACCGCATACCGCCGGCCCCACTTCCCTACGTCACCCCGTACGTCGATGACGTCATCACCTCGAAAAAAACAAAAACCCTTTTGACTTGTAAATAAGCCATTTTTCGTGTTTTTTCAGTTATTTTTAGTTTCTGAAAGCGACAGAGCTCCCGCTGCAATTTTCAAATTTCTCTGCAAATACACCAATTTACTCCGAAATTCCGCTGCGCCCGTGTTGAAGAACGTCCCCGCCATTGCTCATTACCTGTTAAAGAACCAGTTTCCATCTAAAAACAGGTATTTATCATTTCGTGCCCCGACTGTAAGTCAAGCTTAGTTTCCTTTGATTTTTCTCTGAAAAAGTGGTTAAAAATCTTCTCTGAGTCCTCATTGAAGATTTAAAACCTGTGAATTTGCTTCCCAAACCTGCGAATTGTTCCAATTTCCTCTTTTGTCAGATATCCCGCCCGGTCTGCAAGAAAAAACGAAAACCTCCATTTTGAATCCACAAGAACCAAAATGGAGGTCCCGACAGCTCTAAATATCACTCCATTGAATGCTCCTCACCGAGATTTGGACTATTTACCTCTAATAGATGAAGATTTCCAAATTAAAGACCTGCATTTTGATGAAAGTCCCCGTTTGAGCTTCTGTCGCTGCAGAGACGAACACTCGAAGGGGCAAGATCTTATAGGGTTGTGGGAATCCAATCTCCCAAGGTATTTTATTCCTACAGTCCACGTTTTCCCTGAAATCATTCATTACTGTCATGCAAATTATGATCCCGCACAAAGAGCTGTATTAGCTCCTGATCAAAGTGTTTTGTTTCCTATCACACCTCAGTCTATCAATGCTATGTTACACTTTGAGCCAGAACAAGAATTAGCACCTTTGTCCATGGAAGGGTTGATTGAGAAAACCAGACAGTTAACCCCAGAGAAATTAAAAGCAATGTGTCAGTATTTCATGTTACCTGAGCATCAGCCAAAAGGGACTTCCCCCTATGGTTTTTACTTTTTCAATAAATTGGGAAGGCTTATTGTGAATGTAATATCCTTTGTCTTAGGATTCAATACCAGTGAGTATGTAGATGAGATAACTTTGGCTTTGCTATCTATCTTTACCCCTGGGCAGCCTCCTGAGATTAAGTATGATTATGCTTCCTTCATTGCCAACAAAATCCATGATCAATTTTTAAGGCTAGATACTGAAAAGGTTTTTAAGTACTCGTCAGTCATCTATCATCTCATGATCTTTTATCAGTCAGACAGTTTCCTTTTCCCTGTTCAGAAAATTGATGCTAGAGGTAATCCCAGGTCTGTTATTTTTTGGTCCCCCATCATTCATTTGTCCTCTGATTCTCCCTACTCTTATTCAGAATTCATTGATCAGTTTGTACATCCTGCTACAACTTTGTTAACAGGAGTTTCTCCCCCAGGCTTAGTACCGAAATTAGAAAGACCTTGCAATTGTCAAAGAGTTATAAAGTTGGGGATTGGTACTTATACCAAAACCATACAGTCATCAGGATTTATGGATGTGAATTATATCCATTCAAGTTACCCAGATATGTACCAATGAGAATTTTTGCTTTGGAATACTTTAGACAGATGAATAACTCAGATGTAATCCATTTCTGCAATGTAAAGAAGAAAGCACAGTTAAGGATCAAAAGCCGGTTAGGTCCTTTCATTTGCAATTCTAGAGAAGCTGAGAGAGATGCAGAACTTATATTAGAGAGAAAATTCCAGACATCTTTCCGTTGGGTCCCTTATGACCCCTTTGGTTTCATTTGTGAAAGAAGGTTAAAAAATAAGTCATCTCCTTATGTACATCACAGAATTCCTGACATAGAACAGTATGAAAATCAAGATGAATGGGTTAAAGGAACACTTGTTGAAGAGGGAAGTGGAGCTGACAAATTGAATAAACTTATGAAAAATGTTGAGAAGAAATTTGACCTAGAAACATATGATCAAATGCAGGTACCCTACATTGGCACATCTTCAGCAGCCACTCTACAACAAGCTCTACAGGAAGATAGTCCATCAGTAGCAGCAGAACCCAAGGGTAAAGGAAAAGAACCTATAGTTTAGGTCATTGAAACCCTGGTCATGGCAGAAAAATCACAGAGTTCCAAAGCACCAGAACAATCTCAGGCTTCTCACACACCAGCAAAGCAAATCCAAGTTCCAGAGATGCAAACTCCACTGAATGTGGAAATAGGGAAAAAGAGGCTAGCTCCAGATACCACCCCTTCAAAAGGAGCCCCACAAGTTTATCAAGCTAAAAAACACAAGTCTGATCCACCTCCAGATGTAGAAATTATAGATGAAATATTTGATGATGGTAGGGAAGATAGTCAGCAAACAGGTACAGCAAGTGAAACAAACATAAGCCAGAAAGGGATACAAAAACAATTAAGCACGGAAGTATCTTCTTTCAGACCGCCAAAGACAGATACTGGAGACATTAAGAAAACCTTCATTAATATCAAAACAAAGAATGATCCATTGAAAATGAAGGTATACGATCAGTATATGAAGATGGCTCCTCATAATCAGCAAAGGCTGATGTCTGCATTTGATCTTTCACAAGGTAAAATGCTAATGAGCCACTTTAAAGAAAAGGTGCCAAAGCCAACGTCAGCAACAGATTACATCAGAACAAATTTTGAAGTTTTAGCAAAAGATATCCATCCCCTGGATCAGATAGAGCTTCATAGACAAACAGGGGAAATGGTTTATTCTACTCTCACCAACAAAGCTATGGCAGCTTTAACGCTGCAAGATTCCTTGAATAATACTACTGCACAATTGAAGATTGAGAGCGCCTCCTCACAGGCTAAGGACAATAGAATAAAGTCGCTAGAAGAGATCATCATTGGTTTGGGTCACAATCCCAAAGACATTAAAGGTATTGAGGCATTGGTAAAAAAGAAAGAGGATGATATAGCTGCACTCAGAAAACAGTTGAAACTACCAGCCTCGAGGCACCCTCAGACACAGGAAGTTATAAAAGGAAATTCACAAGAAGAAATGATGGAGTTGCTCTTGAATTTGACAGAGCGACTAAATGAAACAGAGAAGGAGTTGGAAAAAGCATTGCAGGAACAGGAAATTATCAAGCAGACTTCAACAACAGGTACTACGACTACAGGACAGCAAGAACAACCATCTCAGGTAAACATTTCTAATTTGAATTCTGAGGATTTAATTAAACAGATGGAGAGTTTGCAGCTAAAGGTAACAGAACTCCAAGAAACAAAATTACAATTAACAAAATTGGAGGGAAAATATGACACATCCAAAAAGACAGCTGCTGACAACCTCAGGGAAATAAAAAGATTGGAAAAATTGGTTGAGGCTTTGCAAAAAGATCTTTCACTGGAAAAGCCTTTGAACAAAATAAATGATATTCTTTGGTGCAACATCATTGAATTAATAAGAGGTATTTGGCCCTCCATTCAAGCTATTTTTGAGCAAAATGAGTTAGTCAAGATAGCACAAGAAGAAATAAATAAAACTAGACATGAATTAAGAGGCAAGCCGGAGCAGGCCCAGCAGCTCATTCAATTTTTGAATTCGAGAACAAAACAACAGCTTGCATTGTTAGGAATTGATGACAAAACAGGTGCAGTTTTGGAAGCAAAGAGAGTTTTCACCAAGAGGACTTTCATGCAAAATCTAGAAAGAAAGTGTATTGACATTTTGGTTGATATCAACGTTTTCAGAGAGAAGTTTCAAGCTTTGCTGGACAGTGAATTGCCAAGTCCCATGCTCACAGAGGATCAAATAGTAGACTTGGAAACCTATGAGAAAAGAATAAAAGCTCATGCTAAAAATACAGCTATAGGTTCTACTAGCTCATCAGAACCTGCATTACAAACCGGGAAAAGTATTTATGAAAAAGTGAGGAATCTATTTCATCTGGAGCATGAAATAAAGTATCTATTTCCGAACGAGCCCACTTTCTATAAACTTACTGAAGCAGATGAAACTTTAAGGAAACTCAGAAGAACGATGATACCAGATGATCAGTGGTGGAAGGAAATGCTGGAGGTTTTGTAAAAGTTGTTTTCAGGATGAGATTTTATCTTTACTATCAAGTAAATGGTAAAAACAGAAAAGCAGATGAAAGAGTATCAGATGAAAGGTTAAAGAGTATCCGTAAGAAGAAAGAGTACTCGATAAGTCAAAGAAATACGCAAAGGACAGCACAGATTCCTATTTTAAGCACTTATCTTTAGCACGTCCATGAAGAAAGGAACAACACATCAGCCGTTACCCATTATTCTATTTACGAGACCATGTGTCTCTTGTTGTTTGTAAATATGCTTTAAGTCAGCCTGGATTATTGGCTAGGATAGCGTAAGATTGTTAGGATTATTTTGTGTATAAATAAACCCTCAAAGAGAGTGTTGAGGGTGGATTCTATTACTCTGCTGTAACATTGAGATTTTCGGAATAAAAGCATTTTGGAGAAATTTTTCGTGGCTTACTGGATGACGATTTGAAGCTCTGGACTTGTTGCAGGATTCATGTGTTGGACTACAGTTCAATAAGTGTTTCTACCCTTTGTCTGAAATTTTATATTAGTTTATAATACCATCATATCCATTTCTGAATAATTTACATAAAGGATTGAAACAAAATTTGCTTAATTGTACTCTGTTTTCAAATGTGATTGTTCCTAAATGTTTTCTTCTAAATTAGCTATAAGCATGAATTCTTAAATGCTCCTGCTTCGCTAATTTAAGCATTGTTGATTGCTATAATAAAGAATCCTTTATTGCTCTTTGTTTGTAGTCAATTCACTTCTTTCCTTTGAACATGGTGAAATATTCTTAGTTGCCTTTCATCCCTTCAAGATCATCCCACCCACTTTAAATTTTAAGGATTGTTCTCTGTCTAGCTATCTTGCCCTGCAATACCATCTTGTGCGTAGAATAGAAGTCCAGTAAAGCCATCCTTTGACTCCATAGCCCAATGGACTGAAAGCTCTCAACCTTGCCCTTAGTTTGCGGATTCCACCATTTTCCAAAAACAAACTTTGAATCTATAACTAGCCTAAAACCTTAAAAGAACAAAGATAAATCATAAAGAGAGAGCCCTCTCTGGATGCAGATTGGCTAGATTCTGCATCTAAAAGGTTGGTTTGTGGTTACCTCGGGTATACTTTCCTCTTACACAACTTCTAGGAAAACCTGAGTGATAACAGAAGGAAAAAGAATTTCAGTTATGGTTCGACCCTCATATCTTTTGCTTTGGAATGGATTCCATTGATGCAGCCACAGCATGTGACGCTGGATATCGCTAGTCCTAGAGAGCCTCAGATGCAGAGATGGGTGGAATTTATGGGTCGACATGCAGGGCAGTCGACAATTGTATTTTCTACCGCATTCTTCTCCTAGTTCCAGTAACAGATCGTTGCCATCGATGATTGTGCATATGCATCGAGGGCGCCCGTATCAGTTTTTCTAAGTTGTGACCGCCAGGGTGCCTTGTGCACGTTTGGGTGGCCCGTTTTCTGTTTGATCCCTTGTGGCATCGTTTGTTTGGGCGCGTCGTGTCGCGCCGTGTAAGGACGCCCGACCAGGCGCGTTCAGGTCAGGCCATTTCGTTTGAGGGTGCCCGTATCAGTTTTGCTAATTTGTGACCACCCGGGTGCCTTGTGCACATTCGGGTGGCTCATTTTCCATTTTATCCCTTGTGGCATCGTTCATTTGGGCACGTCGTGTCGCGTCGTGTGAGGTCGCCCTACCAGGCGAGTTTGGTTCAGGTCATTTCATTCGAGGGCACCCGTATAAGTTTTGCTAAGTTGTGACCGCCCAAGTGCATTGTGCACGTTCGGGCAGCCCGTTTTCCATTTGCTCCCTTATGGCATCGTTTGGTTGGGCGCGTCGTGTCACGCCATCTGAGGTCGCCTCACCTTGCACGTTTAGGTCGGGTCGTTTCGTTCGAGGGCGCCTATATCAGTTTTGCTAAGTTGTGATTGTCCAGATGCCGTGTGCACGTTCGGGTGACACGTTTGCCATTTTATCCCATCTGGCATCGTTCGGTCGGGCGCGCCGTGTCGCGCCATGTGAGGTCGCCCGATTGGGCACATTCAGGTCGGGTTGTTTCGTTCGAGGGCGCCCGTATCATTTTTTCTAAGTTGTGACCACTTGAGTGCCTTCTGCACATTCGGGTGGCACATTTTCCATTTGCTCCCTTATGGCATCGTTTGTTGGGCACGCTGTGTCGCACTGTGTGAGGTCGCCCGACCAGGTGCGTTCAGGTCAGGCCGTTTCGTTCGAGGGCTCCTGTATCAATTTTGCTAAGTTGTGACCGCTTGGGTGCCTTGTGCACATTCGAGTGGCCCATTTTCCGTTTGATCCCTTGTGGCATCGTTTTTTTGGGCGCGCCGTGTCGCGCCGTGTGAGATCGCCCGACCGAGCGTGTTCGGGTTGGGCCGTTTCGTTCGAGGGCGCCCGTATCAGTTTTGCTAAGTTGTGACCACCTGGGTGCCTTGTGCACATTTGGATGGCCCATTTGTTGTTTGATCCCTTGTGGCATCATTCGTTTCAGCGTGTTGTGTCGCGCCGTGTGAGGTCGCCCGACAGAGCGCGTTCGGGTCGAGTTGTTTTGTTCGAGGGTGCCCGTATCAATTTTGCTAAGTTGTGACCGCCTGGGTGCCTTGTGCACGTTTGGGCAGCCCGTTTGCCGTTTTCTCCCTTATGGCATCGTTTGGTCGGGCACGGCGTGTCGCGACATGTGAGGTCGCCCGACTGGGCTCGTTCAGGTCGGGTCGTTTTGTTCGAGGGTGCCCGTATCAGTTTTGCTAAGTTGTGACCGCCCGAGTGCCTTGTGCATGATGTTCAGGTGGCCCGTTTTCCGTTTTCTCCCTTGTGGCATCGTGATGCAGAGGCATTACGCTAAAACAATTTCCATGCATTTTTGTTAGACTTAGGGGTTTCTAGTTTTCAAAAGAGTTAGATTTTATGTAGTGAATTTAGTGGGTTTTTATTTATTTTAGTTAAATGTGGAGAATTGTAACTGCCTTCGAATGATTAGTGGGCATATCAAGAAATAGTCAGTTTCAGTTTATCTGGGGATTAGGCTAAATTTAGAACCGTAGGAATTTCAGAGTTTTGTTGAGCGTTAAGGGAGGATGAAATGATTATTGTTAATTTGTATAAATAAGCCTCTGTGGCATAGACCTGCATAGAATTGCATAGAGTTAGAGAGCCGGAGAGGCTGAGTAGGAGAATAGAAGGCCATTAAATTAGAAGATCTGGCCGATGACCAGAAGATTGTAAGTAATTTCATTTATATGAAGGAACCTGTTTAGTCTTATATGTGCATTGATTAATTCATGAATGGTTAAATTCCTGTGTTGAGGATCTGATATATATATGGTCTGCATGAAATTTTTTTGGACCTCTATAGTTAACTGTGTGAATGGAACTCTGATATCTGGGGGTAATGGCGTTTCTGCACGCCTTTGATGGATAACTGGCAAACTGTGGTTGAGTCTTGTGAATTTGACCCTGTGTGGTTAAATTCCTAATAGATAGAGGATATCTATTTTGTAAAGGGAGAACTCTGTGATATATTTCGGAGATAAGGTCCTGAATGGGTGGAAGAGTCGATGTCAATTATACCGAGATTGTGGTTTGTGTTGGAAGCACCGAGGTGAATCCGGAGGGATGTTAACCTCTGTTCGTGATATTGGAAGCGATGGCGAGGTTTTATAATGAAACCTTAACACTATGCGATGGAGTGGTTTAACTTGCAAGGACCCCAAATCCAATGAAATCGTAGTTAAGAGGCGGATGTAACCATGAGGGAGAAGGAAGCGGAACCAGGAGCGTAAACAGAGACAATGGTTTTTGGAACTAACCCGACGGTATTCGCAAAGTTTAAAAGTGGTATTCGGCTTTTGAAATAAAAATGCGATACATTTCTGTGCTCAACATGTGGCATAAGGCTGTATTGCAAAACAACCCATTTCGCACTTTTTTGGATGGTTAAAGCTCGTTCAAAAGAAAGTGCGACACTCGTCCGATCGGGCGACAACAAGGATCGATGGTGGTCGCACTTTGAAGTTTCACGGATATTAACGAGTGGAGAGGGGCGTTAAAAAGTGCACAATTTGGTCGCGCGATGATCGTTGATTTGGCAGGTAAAATGCGATAAGCCTCTGGCTGTCAGATGGGAAGGTAAGTTAAATTGTATTGTGGGACCCCATTGTTTGTCGAGTTTTGTTTTAAATCGACGTTGGAGTTGTGTTAATGGAGTATTAGGTGGTGGCACCGAGAATCCCTATTATATGGTCTAAACCATAGGCTTGATTAGATATCTCTTGCCCTCTGATTTGATTGTTGGACCTCTATGTAATATGGGTTTTTATACAATTGCACATAGTATACAATGAGGGCTTTATAACCTTTTAAAAGAAGCTTCCACACAGTAATACTCTAAATTTCCAGAAAAGAGGATTAAGCAGGTGCGTATATTTTGATGCACAGTAGAGGGTATGGTTTCATAACCATATAGTAAAGGGTAAAGAGCTTCCGCACCTATGTTATTCAAATTTCCAGCTCAAAAGATAGAACATTGTGAGGTTGCCCAGATTGTTGAGATTTATTGGGGGTGAAAATTTTGAGATGAATTTATATGCACATGAAAGAAGAAAATGTGGGGCTATGTGAGGTAGCCCTGGCATCACATCATTCGTTGGGTGCGCCGTGTCGTGCCATGTGAGGTCGCCCGACCGGGCGCGTTTGGGTCGAGTTGTTTCGTTCGAGGGTGCCCGTATTAGTTTCGCTAAGTTGTGACTGCCCAGGTGCCTTGTGCACATTCGAGCGGCCCATTTGTCGTTTCCTCCCTTGTGGCATCGTTAGGTCGGGTACAACATAGAAAACAAAAAAATTAGAGATACACAGAAACTCATATTAAAATTGAAATAACATTAAAAAAAATTAAACATACACGAAAACTCATATTAAAATTAAGATATTATAGAAAATAATATGAAACTTAAATTAATATTAAAATAACATCAAAACAAGAAAATTAGAAATAAATTTAAATGATTGTGGAAACTTAAATTAAAATTAACATAATCTAAAAAAAATATAAAAATAAAAATTAATAAAAAAATTCAAATTACAACAATAATAAAAAAAAAAAACTAAGAATTAAAAACAACACAGAAATTAAATTTAAAACAATTTAAAAAATATGAAAGTTAATATGAGAGTTAAATCTTAAAATAAAATTAAAATCTTAAACTAAAATATTAACAGTTATAACAACAATAATGCGCTCTGCCAAAACTGATCGGGCCAAAGCAAGAAAGGGAGGCATTCATTAAAGGCCGCATATATCGCTCACACAAATATTTAGGCCAATAGGCCTTCTCTTTTGCCTTCTCTTATGAAAAAGAAGTTTAAAAAAATGACACTGGAGTAACTAACCGCCTCCTGATCACCTGCAAGCTCATAGCTTGCATACGCATTACCCAAATATTGCCCGTTCGTCCGTCCGTCCGCTCTTGGAGTCTTTCACATCGCACATCGCAAGGCTCCTTCTTTGTGTCTGTGAGAAAATAGAGTTCCAGGAGAATTTGGAGAAATTGGTCATCTTTGAGTGGGTTTGCAGATACCAAGAAATTGATTAGATAGGGTTTCTAGGGTTTGTGCAAAATTTGGGGGAGAATCCGGGTTTTTATGTGATAGGGACTTGATACCAGGGTTTTAGCGGAAGCAAACATGTGGTTGGGTTCATCATGTAAGCAGAGCTTTCATGGTAGATGAAAAAGAAAAAATCCACTCTGTATGGTATATTTAACAAGGGCAAGGTCATGGCTTCCCCAAATGGCTGAAGCATCTACCGTTTCGAGGATCTATTGGATGCTGGATCAGAGCTGTACGGTTTGTTATGATTGCGAGTCGTATTTTGCGATCTTCAATCAGTGGCACCATTTCCGGATTTGCGGCCGGGTTTTTTGCAGGAAGTGCACATTGAACACAATTCCAGCTCCTGTTGTCGAAGGTTGGAAGTATGATCAAGAAGAAGGGGAGCATATTAGGGTTTGCAGCTATTGTTTCAAGGTACAGGAGGAACAGATGATAGCTTCACAGTATGATGAAAATCAATTGTTGTCTTCAGGGATCAGTCGTTCCTCTTCTCTTACAAGTTTTTCAAGTAGTAAGTCAAGCGGCAGCGATAGCGGCGTTAACATCTTTGGCGCTATGCCTTATTCAACTGTGCCTTATCAGCATGTCACTTACAGTTCTGCTCTTAGTCATCTAACTCAAGGTCTTGACAGATTGGAGCGAATGCCCGAGAAGAAACAAGATATGTCGTATTTGGGAAGGAACACGAATTCTCCATCCCTCTTGGAAGGCGGAGTAAATGCTGCCAGTATTTTTGGAACTGCCTTGAACTGGTATGGTATCATTTACTTTCGTCAAACTGTATGCTTTGAAACTTTGTCAACTGCTTTACAAGGAGCTTGACCAAACAAAGATCCATTTTTAGTTCCATTTCCATTCCAATTCTCGCCACCATTCCTTTCTTGGCTTTGGGATGCAAGTCCTTGGGTTGATACGATACAATAGTGTATTCCCTCACTCCAGTAATAAATTTGCATAGAGGTGCATGTGTGCTTTGTTGGTCCCTACTTCCTGTGGTTGTTTTGTTTGTGATGTATTCTTTGAAAGCAATATCAGTAGACTGTAGTGGGGTAGCCCTTGTTAATATGACTACCACTACTGCATTATTAATCAATTTATATTCCTGGTTCATGATTCATATCCATTGAGACCATCTAGCCCTGTTTCTTATTATGTTGGTTTCTTGTCTCATATCCTATTTCCAATCTGGTAACGTATGTCAACTGCATGTAGTCTTCAAGTGATGATATCCGTGGCAATCCATTGATTGTTAAGTGTTGTGGAAATTATTAAAAAAGAAAATGTCTGGAATCTTGATTATTGCAGAAATCGATGGCAGACATAATTTTTTGAACGATGATTTCCAAAAAGTGTTTGGATACTCCCTTGATGCATTTATGACATCCGTCTTTTGTAGGAATGATGATGAGGATGATGAGTATGGTAAGATTCCTGAAGATCTTGGGTGGCAGATTTATAGAAAAACAGAAGAATACTTTGAAGGTAACTTTAACTTAGTTCATGATCCTGGATACAATTTCAATGGGATTCATCCTGCTGGTTATAGCTCCGAAAATTCCATGCACCGAGGGATCCTGGAAACAGGGCTGAGTAGTAAAACCAGAAACTCTAATGAGCATGTTGAGGCAATGAATCTCCCTTCACAAACTAGTAACCAGGAAGAAAGTCAACACCCAAGGGTGCTAGAAAGGTCTGGAGAAGAATCAGAGGGAACAAACAATGTTGGTGAGTGCAATGATGAAGCATCTATGTTTGAGACACCGAGTCCAGATTTAGAGTAGCTGGTGGACATAGAGAAATTTTTTGATATATGGATTCCACCTGAGCCAGAAGATGAACAAGACGAATAGGAGTCTGGTGTGTTTGATGATGAAGATGATGATGATGATGGTGGTTGAGGTTTGCCCCGTTCTACTGGCATCTTTAGTGACAGTGACTACAAGAGTAAAGAGAGATAGAGTGAGGAGTATAGGAATGCTATGAGATCCATAGTAGATGGGAATTTTAGGGCTCTTGTGGCACAACTTCTTAAGGGAGATGATGTTCCTATAGGTGAAGAGAATCACAGGGACAGTTAGCTGGAAATAGTCACTTCATTGTCATGGCAAGCAGTGAGTCTCATCAAGCCAGATACTAGCAAGGGAGGAGGGATGGATCCTAGGGGGTATGTCAAGGTCAAGTGCATTGCATGTGGTTTCCCTTCTGAAAGGTAGAATTATAGTCTATTATTTTGTATTGTTTGGAACAGCTACTAACATAATTTTCACCTTAATTTGCTTTCGTTTAAGTCTTCTATAATCTTATGTGTTGCAAGCTGGCATTTCCATAATTAGTATTAAACTGCCATGATCCTCTTTAACAATGAGGTGATTAAGGGAGTTAATTGTAAGAAGAATGTGATTATGAATGTTGGTATCTACATTGTTCTGCTGTTGACAAGATTTGCAACACTGGTACTGATGTGGCTTTGTGAAATTGTATGAATAAGTATTCCTACTGTTCTGTTGTAGACAATATTTTCAATATTGGTTACTGGTTAATGATATGGTTGAGATAGGTATTCATGTAATTATTAATGTTGGTATTCACATGATTCTCTTGCTGACTAGATGTGCGAAATTGGGTCTGATGTGGGTTTCTGAAATTGTACGAGTAGGTATTCATACCGTTGTGTTGTTGACAGGATTTTCAATATTTGTTGTCAGGACGATTGTATATGTTTGGGATTGCTTGCTCTGGTTACGCTGTTGATATGAATTTCATTATTGGCAATGTCATAGTTATGAGGATGATACCCAAAAATCCACTTCCTATGTGATTTAATTGTCGATATTTATATGGTTTTGTTATTTGGATCTCTATTTTCACTTCATTTTGTGTTTGCAAACGGTAATTGTTGCAGAAAGTGGAAGCAGAGGAAGGAGTTTGGCGCAACGTTTACCAGCCCTAAGCGTTGACTATGGAAAAACTGGAAACAATCTTCATCCACCATCTGCAGTAGCAAAGCTGGTTCAGAGTACAAGTATTTCAAAGTTGAAACTATATGGAGCAGATCCTACAATTCTTCAATTCTGCACTGCCAAGCCGGGCACTGATGAGAAAACTTTGGAGGCAAATTTGAACTATGTTTGTGGACAGGGCATTGACTGTAGGCCTATTCAACAAGGAGGTCCTTTCTATTCACCAAATACAGTCGCAGGCCATGCTGCTTATGCCATGAACGCATACTATCAGACTCCGGGTCGGAACAATTGGAATTGTGATTTTGCGCAGACTGGAACTCTTACTTCCACAGATCCAAGTACGCATGTGAAATCCTCTTTTCTATGGCCATTAATTCTTTGTTTGAAAACTCCATTAGAATTTACTACTCATTCTACCATTTCTATGCATAGGACACTTATATTAAAAAAGGGGAAATTTCTAACTAATACAAGAATTGGTTTCAATTAAACAAAGAATGAGAAAATAAGATCACAGAATTTTGTTAAATCAATCTTTGATTATTTTAAACCCCATCGGAGCTTTTGCTAATCCATTTTAGTAAATTATTTCTAAACAGTTCCATTGGTGATTGATGTAGACTTCTCAACCCATGGTTAGTTAAAACTGTAGGTGCTTAAGCTGCATCTAAATCTCAACTTGACCAAACCAAAATCAAAATAAAAATTAATTGGATCTTTTGAAAAAAATCCCATTAAAAACTCCTTAATATATCGTGTTTAATATACATAAATTCGGTTTGATGTCTGATATGCACCTTTACCATTGAGGCAAGATATTTTAAGCTTTAATCATTTATAGATTTTGTATAAAATTGAACTTCATATCAATAGGAAAGAAGTGGTAAGAGGAAAGGGGGTGTTTTATGATTTTGAGAAAGTTAAAGTTGTAAATTATTTATGGGGTTTAGGATGTCTACATAGTATGTAGGAATCATAGATGATAAAAAGTAATACATATCGCAGGTTTGATGGGTTCCCCCTCCCCGGGCATATAGTCTCAAGTCTCAGAGTTAGCTTTTGATGAGTTCTACCACCTTAAATAGAGGGTACTCATAGTTTCGAATTCACCTTTCTTGGTTGTGACCTAATGAACTCCCGTTGTGAACACAATTATTAGGTGAACCTTTTTAGGTTGGAAATGGAATGGACCTTTATTGAAACCCATTTTTCCCAGTGGCATTGCACATTATCATTTAGTATGACTTGAACTGTTGATCGTAGACATGGAGCAAGTACATGCTGATCTTTAATATGAACCCCTCATGCCCCTCTGCTAGAGCTCATAGAGTGACCTGAAGGAGCCCTTTTGATATCCTAAAAGAAGTCGTGAATGAATTAAAGAAAACGGTGGCTTTACTGATTAAAACATAATTGTGAGTTGCAGAACTTATTAAAACTCATTTACATGGTTAAAAAATGATATAATCAAATTCAAGTGGAAAAAACCAGAAAATCTTAAATAATATAAACAACAAAACAATGTAACGTAGATAAAAAAAAAATGATGTAACTAAATTCAACTGGAAAAAAGCCCTGAAAATCTTGAATATCTGTTTGCTATCATAAAATCCAAATTACAAAAACTGGGGTGAATTTTAAAACATTATGTTCTATTTTCATTTTCAATATGTGCTTCAAAATGCAAGCAATGAAATACATGCATATAAATACATGCCTCATAGAACTTTTCAAATTAAATATGTACTATTTTTATTTTTATTTTCAGTGTGTTTCAAAATGCAAAGAAATGCAATACATACATACAAAAGCATCTCTGATAAAACGTTTCTAATTAATAAACCTATTGCATCTCTTATAAAATGTTTCTAATTAATAAACCTATTGGCCTCTCTTTGCACCTTTTGGGGAAACTTCTAGTTTATTTTTGTTCGATAGAAAGTTGCAGCAGCAGCAGCAGTGCGGACCAACAGACAACAACCACAAGGTCAAGGGTTCAATTCTTAGGAAGTGGCTGAAAGACACAGGGATGGCAAGGGCGAGAAGGGGAGAGAGAGAAAGGAGAGCATTTCGACACCGAACAAGATGAGTGCGGAGCTGGTCTCGTCGTCTAGCGGTTATGGCTAACTAGATGCCCAGATTGAATAGCTAATGCAGTGCAAGCCCCTCTCAGAACAAGAGGCCAGTAGTGTCAGCCCTTAAACCCACCACTTTAAATCTATGCATTTCGTATGAAGTTTCTGTTCGAGATCCATTTTTTTTTCTTCAGAAGTTTCT